>CM040238.1:31316381-31799409 GCA_022545495.1 Chrysanthemum lavandulifolium | reverse complement strand
GATGCATTAGCTTAAGGTACACAGATGCATTCAAATAAAGGTACATGATGCATTAGCTTACCACCATTCGAGCGACAGAACTCATTTTAAAACACTGAACCACACACATCCACTATAAAAACACTCATCTACCAAATATTAACTTACGGACTACACTCATGTACCATGTACTACACTCATAAACTTTTATAGGCGTGTACATGTGTCAAACAACCCCCGAAAACCGTTAACATAAGATTTATAATCTTACTTATAGACTAGAACACATATACGATTATATTTACGCCGCTTTTTTGTTTCATTCAGGGATACACGGATACATCATATGTACAAAACACATATCCACAAAGATTTCGATACAAGGTACACATATTAGTTAGCACGATGCATTCTTCATATTACACAGATACATTCTTAAAGTTACAAATATGCGTTAGCATAAGGTACACAGGTACACATATGCGTTAGCTTACGGTACACAGGTACACATATGTGAATGTAAGCGTTATAAACCAGCAAACCATTAACTACACAACTAAATGGAGTATCAAGGCATGTGTTTATCAGTCAGGAGAGTCTAATGTTGACCTCTTAAAATGTCAGTCAAATCATGTTCTAAAGATACCATTGCAGTCCATATATAATGTACCAAACACACAAAATTTGCAAAGATACAACTCATGTAACAACATTATAAGTTACACATATAGATTCACCAATCTTTAAAACAATTTTGAGCACAACTCCTCATTTTTAACCATTTTTAAAACCCACTAATGTACCAAATACAATCATCTACCAAAAACGCTACAAAAAAAAACTAAAAATTAGTTATCAATAACTGTTATTCATACCTGGTACATGAGCATTATCCTGATCACTAGATAAATCAATTACACCACCACATATTCCATCATCTTTTGCCATTCCAAGGTGACTTAACCTACGGCTCCTTCGAACTTCAAAATAAAATGCAATTAGGGCTTAATATTAATATACTGTTACACAATAAAACTAACAAAATACTTTTCGAATCAAAACCATGGATCACTTACTTGTCAAAATTGAGATTGAATAACCAATGCCTTCATCATCTTCAACGACGGTCATGCTTTTATAACCCTAGGTTTGTGGTAGTTGATACACAATCAGAATCCCCAAATTGTAGCCGTTTATAATTACTAATTATATTTTTTGATTTGGGACGCCGAGGAACACGCTAGTAACTGAAGCTTTTTTGTTTCTTTGACCAAAAGTCAAAGGCAGAAAGCATTTATTTAGTTAAATACAGACACAAATATCCCGCTCTTTATCTTTTACAATGTGATACATAAGCCCCTGATGTTCTAATTATTTACAAAAATGCCATTCATCAAACATTAATCTCATTAATCACATACATAATGATCCGACGGTCCACAATTGGTCTTACTTTTATAACTTTAAGCATGATCTTACAATAACCCTCCCTATATATATATATATATATATATATATATATATATATATATATATATATATATATATATATATAAATCCGGATTGATTAAGAAGCTTTTATTTTGAGAAGATTGAGAATATTTTAAAAGCGATAGATTTTAACTTTGATTCATGTTTTCAAGCGTAAAACTCATTTAAATGTGATTAAAATTCAAAATGTGTAAAAAAAATTTGAACCAACGTTAAAATCTATCGATTTTGCGATATATAAAATCTAAATCATCTGTGCAAATTTAATGAATCATCATCATGACTCGATTTTAACAATGATTTGTGAATCAAATATATATATATATATATATATATATATATATATATATATATATATATATATATACTAGATTTCAAAGCCCAATGGCAGCATGACTTCTAATTATCGTTTTGAGAAAATAAATTAACGAAAAATAAGATATAAGCGTATCAATTTTTTAATTGAATGCATTAAAACGTTAAGAAATAAAGCAGTTATCGAATATGAGAGGAAAAAAGTTTCAAAGTAGTGCGTAAGAACAAAGTATCAAAGCATAGCCCATTCGGCAGGCGAGCAAGCGTTATAAATATCGTTAAAAACCTAAGTTAACAAAAAATAAGTTTTAGGTATAACCAACGATCAAATGAGTCTTTTGAGGATGTGCATATCCGACTATCGAACGGGAACCATTCTTTTGGTACTTGTTGTGTCGCATCCTTTGTTCTTACGGTACACTTTCGAGGTTACATGCAAGCATTCTTGATCGAGCCATTCCACTTTGTATCTCATACGCAATCATTAACATGTTATGCTATGAGCAAAGTTGTCTACGGACTTAAGGTAACCATCTGGATATGACCATCAATTTAAATCAGCAAAGATGCAAACAGAACTTTGAAAAAGGAAAAGTAACTTTGTCCAAACATGGGTCATGCTTTAATGCATATAACTTAATCAATCTATTGAAAACACTAATATTTTAAATTTAGTATTAAGAAGATACAAACTAAGTACTCTGTAATAACTATTCATAAGAAAACTTAAAAATGGTCATAATTGTGTCAACCAAGTTCGGCTACAATATCAATTCGGCCTTATGACCTAACACAGCATCTCTAAAATGATTATGTAAATGAGAGGTACATACCACATCCTCTCCTTGTATGGGCTCAAACTGAGAAATGGCGAAAATCCACAAGTGGCATCGTTATCACAACTCATCAAAATAGCACCCATTGTACAACCATGGAAACAACCACAACATGAAACAATGATAGCTTACACATCGATGCCATTTAATTCGGTAAAAATGATAATTAATATCTAAGAAACAATATAAATGAAAAAGCTATAAGACCCTTAAAAATGACTACTAAATTGGTACCTGATCTTTAGGTATTCCTTTTTTTCTCATAACTCCAACTTTCTTGCCAACTTTATAGCAGCTTCAACTCCTTCAACTCCTTTAACACCAGTGTTCATTGGACGAACCATATCCTATCCAAATAATTTTGTTAGATACTCTGCAAAGACAGGAAATTTGTCGTTGTAGAATGCTCTAGTCTAGAAGTTAGAGTTAAGGTTTGTGCTTGCTCGATTAACGCCTTCATGATCTTGGGATGACAATGTCCCTTCCTAAACCAATAAGGCATTTCAAATAATATGTAATTGCACTGCTATACATATAAATCTCACCTTGGCGCGAGACCTTCTTGGTTTTTTCCATCTTCATATGTTATGTAAATTGGAACTAATTTTTCCCGGATTGGAAACTCGTACCACCGGTCACGTTGTAGTGTATCTTTCAGATCCGGTACTGAAATTACATACTATAATACTTTTAAGTCAGCTAAAAAGAACAATCGTATACTTTATTAAGATTTATGGGTTAAACCAATATATCAGAAAGATAAGAAATAAAGGTAAATAACAAAATCAATTAAAAAAACATATTGATTAAACCTCACGTGATCCACAAAGAGGTGTCTTGTATAGAGATTCAATATAGTATCTAGAGTATATGCGTTCACCAAGAAAGGATTTAACAGTTCTATGGATTCATTGACCTGGTCTCAAGGGCTGATTTGTATCCACTTATGATCAACCGGTGCAAGTGAAACTAAAAAGTATAAGATGTACCAATATTCTATTCAGGGTTTCGCGTTCATACATTGTGCCCTTCATTAATATCGAGATATAAAATATAAGGTTTTGTTAAACCAAGCATATTGTGACCTGATATTCTACCCAAAATGTCTACTAATACTAATAGAAGCTTTATACTGAATGACCTTCGATAGTTTTTTTTAACAAACATTGAATGTAGGAAGGAGTTGTTGTTCAACATTACCAGGATAGATATGGCTTGGAATCATGCTGAGACGCATCATAATTTGTTCTTCAAAACGACAATCTTGATCAAACTGATGTCAGTTGCCTCCCATTACCAAAGCTTTTTATCTTGAAAGGGTTACTTATGTGTAGCACCACCTGCAAGTCAACCTGGTACTTGATTTCCATGTATATGATCTCGGATTTTTTGTACTTCTGCATATTCAAGTCATCCCAGATGTCTGATTTGATTTTCTGTATTGTAAAAGTGATGTTTGTATCATTGTTAAGTATGAATAACAGAAACATTATACTTGTGTTTACAATATTGATGTTTATATCTTACCAACTTATATTTGTCTCCTATTTCTGCTCGAAAAGGGATGTAAAATGCTTTGTCTTCATTCATGTGAGCCTCATGATGGTACCAAGTGCAGATGTGATGCATTCTGACGTCTGTGTTAATAAATGTTGTTTATTATTAGGCTATTCATATATTGGTCATTGTATTTCTGTATTATATATGAAGTGGTGTTTGAAAGTAAAAAGCATAGTTTAAGATTTACCATGATGGTCCCGGTAAAGAAAAGGTCTTTGTGACCTTTTAGCAATGTCATGCTTATATCTTCCCTGCTCACTCCTAGCCCGTCATAGCCGCCTATGACCGCAACTGATAAGGTATAGTTTTCCAGGTTTGTAAACGCAAACCTTTGTACCCATTCTATTCCCGCCGTGACAACAAAATCGGACCACCCGTAGCCCTTTAGGCCATTCATCCTAACATGTTTGTCCTCCCATGGTTTAATCCTTTTGTGACAAACAGGTAATGTCATACCTGCGTAGATGAGTGTGAAGGTGTTCCTCCATATATCTTGCAAGAAGTCTCCTGGTAGTAGCTGCATTTAGAAAAATGTTCTTCAAAACTTATACATTGATTGCAGTAGTACAGACGCCTGCCCATAATAGTAATGATTATAATGTTGTATTTTTTTACCGTTATTTCTCGAAGGTAAGTAGTCAAGCATCTGATCATGTATGCCGACATAATTAGTCTTATAAGCCGAGCCCAAGAAGACCCAATGGGCCAGTCATGGGACCAGAGACATGAAGGGGCGAATGGTTTGTTATGGATCGTGTGGGTTATTGGCTTATTGCTCAAGGTCACTCGTCCTTGAGGTGCATTAGTCTTTGGAGCATACTGATCCTCAATTACTGGTTCATATTAGGGGGTAACCTTTAGGATTTTAGCGGGTTGTTAGAAGAAATAAATTTAGAAAAATAAGGGTTAAATAGGCTGAGTGGGGTCAAACTGATTCAGCTAAAATGTATTAAAAATGATGTTCAGATTGTTGCAATACTACAGTATTCTGATATTTTATACAACTGCATATTTCAAAGCCAAGCATGGTGCAGCCAAAGAGGTGACTCACAGAAATCAAGCTGAAAAGTCAGAATGGTGTAAATGGACATGGAGATCGGAAGGAGATCTGATGTTGAATGGAGCGTTTTTTGTGAGTTCAGGGAACCCACATTGGGCTCATCATTATAAGGGTTATCTGTTGATAAAAGTTGAACCGGCTCATAAGGTTCACGACACAGCGTGCTTGATCTTCGCGTTTTGCCACCTCTGCTCTGATGGGTCGTGTTTTGTACCTTGACTGTTAAGATAGTAAGGTGTCTAGGTTTGGTGGAAGGTGGTGGCAACGGGGCAGTTCATAGTGGTTACTGTATGAAGGGGAAACAATACAAAACGGCTACATTTACCTGTCAACAAAATGAACAAATTGGGATTACATACCAGAATGAATTTCAATGCCACAATCACATTTGAAAACGATTATCACAAATCTTTTAAGTACACAAACTCTCTGGACAACAAAATTTAACATACACAAGAACCTTATTATGCGAAAATCTGCGAAAATCTGCATGCGGCTGCAGCACTCTGGCGAGATGAAGTAATTAAATAGCAGCAAATGAATATACATAAATATTTTATGTTGCGACTTTTCCCCGTCCTTAAAATATGAAAACGACACTGTCGTGGACCCTGGATTTATGGTTCTGAGCCACACACTCTGAAATCCACATCAAGTTCCTGGTCCCCTGCTCCCTGAGTCTCATGTATGCAAAGAACACACCATAATGGAACTGCACATACCAAAGGTTTTCAGCAATTCAATCACGGAAATCTTTTGCATTATTACATTAACATTTTGTCTTTCAGTACAAGGATTATAATATAGAGTAATTGTGATTACAGGATTTAATTAAAAAAAATGGATGCACAAACCTGCTGTTCAAAAGATAGACAGAGACGCTTCACTTCGTCTTCATAGAATGCCTTATCGAGTTTCTGGCTCTCACCATAGGACAATTTGGAGAATATTGGCTGATAAGGAGAGTATTTCTCGATCACACCACGGACCTAAAATAGAGATTGAGAGGATGAGAAACTCAATGAGACTAATAATTTCCTTTTCTGTCCCAAAGGAGATACAGTGTGCATAAAAACAATCCTTAGATGTGTCAGAGTAGACGGGTTGGGTAATGAGTCGAAATGGGTAATTTTTTTATTTAAATGGGTAAAATTTTCGTATAGTCCACACACTTTTTTAATATTTAATATAAGAAACTCAAATACAAAGTAGTAGGCTCTCTAGTCTTTTCAACGTCCTTAAATGTAGCTTCAAAAGCAGCCTTCGCAGCTGCATCTTTCTCAGCTTCGCTCTTTATTTTCGCCTCTTCTGCTTGCTTCACCCATATTGGCTTCACCGCCACCAGGTTACGATCAGCCATTTAAACCCCAACCAATAATTTTACAATCTGTCAATCTTACTAACCTCAATCCTGTCACAATATCAACAAATCAATTAACCCACTTTTCACAGTTTAATGTCTATTAATATCATTATTTACCAATAGCAAAAATACGTTATTTACCTCTTTCAGACGGTTTTCACTTACGTATCATTGTAACTGGTATATTAAGAACATGTATTACTCATGTGCCAATATACAACAAAACATCGTCCTTCCATCACGAAGAACACAATACAAAATTCACAAAAAAGTATATACTTACAGGAATGAATTCAAAGAGATCGAAGAATGCAATCGATCCCTACTTGAACCTAGAAAAAAGATCATCACAAATATATCAATATCCAAATAACCCATTTTCAAAAGAATCAAGAATGTTTCTAACTATGCATCATGAGTTCAGACCATATAAGTCGGAAAGTGTCAAAATAAGTTACAAAAAGTGTGAGCTTATGAAACATAAGTCAAAAACCAAATAAGCCATAAGCCGGCTATATAAGCCGAAACAAACACCCCCTGAATGCAGGCTGCCATTTTGTTATACTAAGGGTGTGTGATGCCTTAATGAAGTAATAGTCGTTGCATAATATTTGTAATATCCTATTTAGGGATAATTGTATTTGCATAATTGCATTAGCAAAAAATGGCATACACCTTGATTTTGCCAAAATGGAAGGATTGGCACACAAATTTGTAACAACACTTCCTCAACGCAAGCTATAAAGTACCAGGAGTACATAGGAGGGAAGGCAAAGAGTGTTTGTGCCTGGGGTTGGCTGGATCTTGGATCTCAAATTTGTCAGTATGAGCATCATAACTACACCTTACAACATAACCAAGTCAACAAACAGGCACAACCGTAACAAATTATGTGATAAGTTATGATTGAGCTTGCTCTTTCTCAATTGCATCCTTAGTTCCATTCTGAATTACAGGAAACTCATGCGTAATAGTAACAAATAAAACTCAGATTAAATCATACATTAGCGTTACCGAGTGACCGACATGGCTGCACTCACTCACCTGGCGTGACTATCAAGCCAAGATATGGACGCATTTAAAGTATGCAAAGTAGATGGAAAATTATCATCATAGACCGTAGAAGAAAAAAGGACAGGCCTCCTTAACAGAAAACATTGGTATACAATCTGTGTTTCAAGTGTGCCAAATTGAGCCTCAGATCCGCAGACACAAAGCGACACTCCAAACACTACAGTGTGCAGCAACATTTAGGTCTGCAAATATAGAGAGTCTTCATTGTATAATAAACTTGCAAGCACATGAGATGTATTTTTTAAAACGTTGGATCAGTTATTACCTCCACACAATGTCAATTCAATAGTAGCATCTCTACCAGCAGCATAACCATTGTATCTACCTGTCTATGGAGAGTTCACAACAGATTTTTAGATCAAATTAATAAGGGTAGACTATAATTGGTGGAACTTGTTAAGTTCAAATTAATCACAATTATTATGTTAAAATATGTACATTCTGAGTTATGATCTGAGATGGAGAAAAAGTTTTTTGCGCCGATCGATTATGTTCATTCTGGTTGGGTGAGACGGGCTCAAGTGTCGATTCTCTGTTACAACTTGCAAATTGTAATGGAAGAGTGCGATGCAGATAGCCAAGAGAATGTTATACTTAAAGAAACTGCAACAAAAAAATGTAATTTATTTGATGTACTTGTACCACATACAGAACCACAGAAAAATCAATATTACGTAGAAAGCCAAGAGAATGTTATACTTAAAGAAACTGCAACAAAAAAATGTAATTTATTCGATGTACTTGTACCACATACAGAACCACAGAAAAATCAATATTACGTAGAAACAAATAAAAATGTAATTTAAAACTCATGAGCAATTGCTGATTGAAGAGTAGGGTTTCTGTGACAAAACTAAACGACCTATTAAGCTCAATTACAATTTATGCATGGCAATAACAAAGCTAAAGAAAAAATAAAAACCCTAATTTTGATACATTATAAAAGCTCCAAGAACAGCAAAACCTACACAAAAACAATTCCATATGAATATGCAATCATGATATAAATCACTGCTAAGGAGCATCACAGTCTGGAACCGAATGACGTTCTTACCTGCAACCTTGAAACTTTTTTAATACACTTATGTATACAAAAGTCAGTGTAAAACACATGTCAATTTATGGAACGTGTATGTATACATACCAGGATTCAAATATTTCGAAGATGACATATGCACACACGTAACATAATACACGTTTTCTTACAAACCTGTGATGAAGAAAATCATTAGATGAGATTGTGAGGGAAAAAGGATATTAGGGTTTATGAGAAAAAAAATAATGAACCGTATAATTTGTTGTAGGGATTTTTATAATATAGCATTATATTAAACCCAATTTTTTAATTATCAAAATAACTTGTTGCCTAAGTGGTAAACACAAAAGTTATTTATCAAAACAACCAAGGTTCAATTCTTGCAAGGAACCTTTTTTATAAACAATTTTCAAAAATCTATAAAAAAAAATTCGAAAATTACAAAAACAAATAATAAAATTAAATTTCGAAAATTACAAAAACAAATAATAAAATTCGGAAAATTAACAATTAATTGCTTAGTTGGACAATTAATTGCTTGTGTAAAATTCGAAAATTACAAAAACAAATAATAAAATTAAATTTCGAAAATTACAAAAACAAATAATAAAATTCGGAAAATTAACAATTAATTGCTTAGTTGGACAATTAATTGCTTGTGTGGCATTGAGGTGTCATTGAGGTGGCATTGAGATGGCATTAATCGCGAAATCGCCTCTGTATATATATATATATATATATATATATATATATATATATATATATATATATATATATATATATATATATATATATATATATATATATATATATATACTAGTGTCAAAACCCGTCCGATGGACGGTATGACTGTGGTTTTATTTTATGATTTAATGAATCAAATATATAATAAAAAGTAATTAAAAGCTAAATGAAAGGGTTAAGATATATAATTGATTTTACCATAATCCATTGAATGACTAAAAGCAGTTAAGTACTTTGATTTGTGGTTTTTATTTTTAGGATTTAGTAGAACAAATATATAGTTAAAAGTTATTAAAAGTTTAACAAATTTAGTACTTGTGTTTGGTTTTCTTTCATGTATTTGTATTTGTGTATAAAATTTAATATTTTATATATGGAATTTAACACCAAAATAGTTATTTGTATTTGTATTTTTAATTAATGAAAAATTAGTTAGTTAAAAAAATGAAAAATAAAATGCAAGGTGGGTCACAAACGGGTGTTATGGCGTAGGGAGCGTAAGTGATGTTAGTGTAAAGTTGATGTGGCATGACGTGACATTAAAAAGTGGGTTTTAACATGTTATGGCACCCGGTGTTCAAACAACTATATTTTGAAAATGTTATTATGTGGGATCAATAATTCGTAATAATTTGACTATGTCATATTTTCATTTCTTATTTTATGTGGCATTCTATCCGTTTAACATGTAATTTTATTTTTATTTCATATTGAGTCATTGACAAACAGTCTTAAACCAAACCGATTAATACAGTAAAGCTAACGTGATAAGTTGGTAACTTTTATGCTCCGTTTTCAAGTTCTTTTTTTTAAAGGAAAGAAAAGAAATGATAACAAAATGGCAGAAAACTTTTAGTTTTTCTTGAACATAACAGAAATGGCATAAAACTTCTAAACATTTTTCTTCAATAAATTTCGCCCAAAAATGAGTGGATTTAGATGGAAACAAAACTACACCCAGATTATTGAGTATATAATGACCAATATAATATCCAGTATTTAACTATTTACTCATATTAGAGTCATGTGATAAAATGAACATGTTTAAAAGGGTATAAATGTAATTATGTTTTTTCTTTCTTTTTTTCCAACTCGAGAACACAACATTCTATATTTTCTTTCTATTTCATTTCAACTCGAGAATATGAAATTAAAAATAAATAAATAAATAAATAAATAAATAATAGAAAATCATTTCATTTTCTTCTTTACCTATCATTTCTATCCCCACCTAAAAAACTCGAGAAGGCAACGTTTAAAATTTTGCATTCATAAAATTTTATAATATAGCCACTTGTAAGAAAATATGCACATCACAGGGTCTTATATCATGGAGAAGAAGTCCATGTAGTTTAAAAGCCTTTTATAAAAAATGAGGCTTGTAATAATTGGCCCGAAAAAGGCACAATATTAAGTAACTTCGTGACTTATTTGTATGTTTGTTCCATTTAGTTGATACTTGGCAGAAACATGTGAGGCCTGATATGTAGAAAGCTATTTTGAAGTAAAGCTATACATGACTACTTCTAGATAATGAGATCGGACGTTGGACATGCACGAGATGAGAAATGCCAATTCGTATCGTCTACCATGATTGTTTTGACAATTACATAATAAGTGGTTAATAACCATAACTCGTTTTCTAAACTTGATTGCCCTTCAAGTTCCCTATCAGATAGAGGATAAGATATGTTACCTGTAGTCTCGAGTCTCGACCATTTAGCTAAGAATGGGTTGATTATGGATTGGGTTAATCTCTATCGGGTCAAACAGGTAAGTGTTTTAAGTACCAACTTAATTAAACGGGTTAAGCAGGTGGAAGGAGTTGAAAGTCACACAAAGTATATTCAGAATACAAACTTCCTAAGCCAATTCATTTATGTATCATTCTTAATTAGCACAATAATTACTATATACTTTAAAAATTTATACAAAAAGGTGTGTGGGTATTCTTAGCACAGAAATTCCCGGAAAGTAATCAAACAAGAGTTTAAAGCATGTACTTGAATAACATCCAAGCAAATTCATGAACTCAAACATGCATATATATTGACAATTAGAACATCTGGTGAATCTTCTACAATATTCAATCTTCCTGACCTATCTCTATATATTTCATATCATAGTGATTTCTTTGTGGTATAAGCATTCAGTTTATTAGAATGAAAAATACTAAATGAACATCAAGTTTCAGGAAAAACAACTTTGATCACCTTGGGCGACTATCAAGACCTCAATTGGATGCTTTTCTTCACTTTCTGATTGATTCCTGGTAAAGGGTATCGCATGGTAGATATTAGTACAATGTTAGTATCATTCTTTTCAATAATGAGTATGATTATAGAATTTAAGACCGATTGGGCAACCCATAGTAATTTATTAAAGTCCCAGCATGCATTACGCAATCAACAAGTGGACTTTCACATGAAAAATATTAAATGTCCAGTTGTTTCATAATGGATCTAGAAACTAAAATAAGCAATTAGAGTTGTAACATAAATACAAAAAGTAGAAGTACAAAAAGAAAGCAACCTTTGGGTTCGCAGGATTCTCAAACTACTGAAGAATGTATGCATTTGGTGTTTTAGCCAATATTTCCTCAGCCTTTGCGACAACACCTTTCATTCCTTTAGCTGGGTAAGTAAGGACCAACTCATCACCAAAAGTTAGGAGAATCATCCTTCTCTCCAGACTCCTAACAATAAACACATGAATTAAACGAAATCACTTATTACGTATAAAAAGTTGGTAATTATAATGTAGTCTATGGAGCTGAATATTATCGCTCAATATTACCTAACAAAATTACTACTTGACAAATTCAATCAAGGTTTTAGCTCATTTCAGATGTTGATATATTCTGCTCTTAATGATTAAAGATTTTGTGATTTTTAACCCGTAAAAACTTGATACAATGGCTTTTACCTCAAAACTTTTCAACAATGGCTGCTATTCAGGCTCTGTCTTTACAACATGTACTGTTCTATCTGTATCTCTACTCAAGTTGATGACAAAAAACTAACCTTGTATGTGTTGGTTTTATGGACAATAAATTAATAGAAGTGTGTTAGGATCGAACTCGAGACCACGGGATTGCACACTTTACGTATGAGAATTAAAGTTAAATAATTAAATATAAGCGTTGTATTTATTTATTTATTAAACGAAATAACTAACGGACGTTAAGTAATTAATGTAATGGATTAGCAGGCGTTAAATGTATTGGAAAAGGACTAGAATGCAAAGTTTGGGAAGGTTCGGATCCCTTGGTGGCGCTTAGAACCGATCGGCCATAGGAACCCAAACCCAACCCATATCAAACTCTAACTTGTCCACGGGTTTAGTTTAGTATATATATACAAGGCTAGGGGTCTTGTATTTTGCATCTCTTGTACTCATAAGCTAAAACCCTAAAACGTTTGTGTGTGTTTTGTGCTCAAACCGATTGGCCACCTCCTTTAGGGTGTCGATCCTCAACCTTTTTCCAAAACAAGTTATTTGGTTTAATAAAACTAGCATTACTTTAATTTGTTTTAGTAAGTGTGTACAAGAACGTGGTAATAACACATTATTGTTATTATTCTTGGATTGAATTACAAAACGGTAAGGGGTAATTCATATAATCCTAATTAAATCAAATTAGGGTTCTTCCATTGCTAGTTTATGGATTTGATTCTTGTTCGGCTAGAATCAGAAAAGGTACGCATATTCTTTTATGTTAATTAATTGTTCATTAATAAATCATATACGCTTCCGCTTGAATACTTTGATGTTTTGTGATTATTTATTTGATTGTCATGTTATTTAATTCCAACAGTGTCATCACGAGTCATTGGTTTTTAATGAGTAATTAATTACATAAACGCGTAATAAAACAAATAATTGTATGTTGTTTGATATGTTAATCTAGGGTTTATGTTTATTTTTTTGGTCGATTTTTTTTGTGATTAGGGGCGTACCCCTATTTTTTTATGTCAACACATACATAAATTTTTTAGGGTTTTGAAAATTGTTTGCAAACCTTATTAAAACCTAGAATTAATATATTAGTTACATGATTAATTCATGAATAATTTGTTATGTGTCATGGAATTTTTTATATGCGATCTTGTGACTATTTGTATAATTGTTATGATGTATCCATGAGTATACATGCATGTTAGTCATGGATAAGTTACTTTTATATTGTTTAATTGTTAAGAAGTATTTATTTACGATAAATCTTGAATTGGAGAAGACTCAAATTGTATATATTAATGAATCAATTATGTGCAATTTGGTATATTATTAATTATGGGTTTCATAATCGATTCTTCGATGTATGTGGCTCACTCAATTGAGAGAGTGAAAGCCCTAATTAATATATATACATTATTTAACCTAGATATTGATTGTTAATAGGGTTTTATCGAATAAGTTGCATGTGGCTACTTGTTTACACGTATAAATTGTTTATTATGTGCATTGTTTTTAGTAGTTTCTTTTTTATTTGTTACTTGTTTGTTTATTATGTTAGGCAGGTTTTAAGCAAAGGGTAATTTTGAATAGAAAAATAATACGGACTAAACAATAGCGAAATTTGATTTGTTTTGGAAGAGTTAAGTTTTCAATAGTTTAATTGATTGGTGACTTTGGTACAAATGGTCCGAGCAGCTCGACCACTAGAATGAACTATAAAGGGTTAATAAAGTGCTTGCGCACACCGAAAGGATGTCTAAGGTTATGCTTTGCGCTTACGGTCCTCACCCCTGTAAGTTCGAATGGAGCTACTTAGTAAGCCATAAAATGTGCAAACTCATCGTAGGGGCGAATTAGTTTTAATTCCATACGCCATGCCGATTGGTAATTACCCGAAACACTAAGTATTTACACTTATGCAAAAATACGGTATAATGGACGATAATTAACACTAAATTCCTTGATTGGTGAACCCAATACCTCAATCAAAACTTTGATAATTTCATCTTTATGAATTGGTAATAAAAAGTTTTTTTTTTTATTAAATTTATGCTACAAGATGAATGCATGACATCTTTATACATATTTGATTTGACCACATAAAATCAAAACTAGTACCCTTTAAATTAAGTTATATGCCATCTAATTAAAGGAACACTTGAAGTTGCAATTTATGTCATGAGAGTACTTGGCTAGATTGTGATGGAGAGGTAAATCTTTATGTAAAGTGAGACCTTACATGGACATATTTGCAATTCTTTAAGTTAGACACTTAAGTTGAGTAGGAAGTGAGACTTGGACTCAATGGCATAAGATGGGATGAAACATGTTTATATTTGCAATAGCATTGGAAAATGTAAATCCCATAATGATCTAGGAATTGGAAATTGTTTGCCAATTATTGTTCGATGATTACCCTATTATGTGCTTTCGTTACTAGCGGATCAACGATGTTATGGAACTACGATAATTTGGATCCTAGTTTTGAGAAAATTCTATGGTTATATGAATATTACATTGGTATTTTATTTTCTTGAAAATTTTAATTATCGAAAATACTAAAATTGAATTTTGCTAATTCTTTAAATGTATTAATGCAACATTAAACCGTAAAGCGTAGGTTATTCTGTATTGGTAAATTGATCTACACCGTAAGGGTTTTCAGTAGAGTCAACCTTACTAAAAGAATAAACCTAGTCCTCTTTTCACGAGAAAGAGTGAGATTCAATCCTATTCCTTTTCATGAATGAAGAAAGGTATGATAGGACAATTAGAATTGTCTAAATTCTAAATACATAACTCGTAAGCACATTTTAATAGTTAAGAAAATTGCATATGTTCTGAGTTATTAAATTCGAAGCTAGACTAATTACTGTATAATTGGTAAAACACAAACTAGCATATTTTATCTAGTTTTGTTTTGACCATTTAAAAGTACTACTTACAATTGTTGGAATAGTAGAACAATTAAGAAAGAAATTGCATGCCTAATTTTTCAAGTTAATAGCATTGATGAATAATACATCACCTACATAGTAGAATACATTTTTTTTAAGTACATAAGTAATTGTTATGTATGGACTTTCTCAAAGGTGTAGGGAAGTAAATAGAACGCTATTTTCTTTCACTGGTTAATACAATACTTACAATGTTGTCAAATCCATTGGGAGTATTTTTTTTCTTATTACTGAATAAGGAATTAATGTAATGATCTCTAATTCAGTGGGAGTTACAAGCCTTGTCATCTTGGTAGAAACCCAGAATTATCTCTAGAATGTCTTAAGATAATTACTTTCCACTTCTAGACACTTATGTTTTCAAGGATAGTCATGTACGTTTCCTTATTAGACAATGAAGTGGTTCTACATCTACTAGTTATGCTAATATCAATGACACAATCATATTAGTCACATAAACAAACATATGTCGTGTTGTTTATCTGCAAGGTACAACATATAGGTATATGATTTAATGGATTCTCTTGACTGCAAGGTAAGAGACTAACGTTCTAATATAACTTGAACATATATAATTCAAGAAACACTTGGTATTGCAATTTACGTCATGTGAGAACTTGGCGAGATTGCAACAACAAAGTAAATCTCTATGTGAAGTCAGACCTTGCATGGACATATTTACAGTTTCTAAAATTAGACAAGTATTTAGACTATGTGTCAAGATGATAGATATAAGACTACTTAAAATTAATGTTTATGTATTATTAGAATGACATAAATAAATGAAGTAATCTAATACTACTTTAATTTGTATATTTATGAATTTTTGAAATGACATAAATAAATGAATAAAATAATGAAGTCCTACATTATTGTGAAGTAAATAAATTAACTTGAAATTACTATTGAAACCAAGAGTTGTGTTCATAATTACTTTAGTTAAACATGTTTATGATTCATTGTAAAGACATAAACATAAAGTCTTTAAGACTTATAATAAAGTAAGCGTTAACTTGTTATGTTTTAATTAAGACATATACAAGAAGTCATTGAGGTGATCAAGGATTTATAACGAATAATGGGATTATAACAGTTTATGTTTCTTGTTGAGACATGGATATGAAGTGACTTGGTTAAAAGGTACTTGTGTTATAAATCAAGTAATTAGCTTGGAAAGTCTATTATACCATTAAGTTGACTTAGTTGGTAAATAGGTAAGCCATAAGGAATATGTTTATCTTATATATTGTTAGATTGTCTTACAATGAATACCATGTTCAGTTAGGAGAATCAAACTCTATTTGATTTTTTTGATTCAAGATAACCATAACTTCTTTCTTAAAAAGTAACTAGGTTAATTGAGTATGGATTTGATATACTCAATATGACTCCAACCTAGAAGATTGTTAAAACACCATTTCATTATGGAATGTGATGAATCACATTAAGTTTTAAAATTGAAGATTCTGAATTTGTTAAACTACTTATGTATAGGTTATTAACAAACTAAAGTCAGGAATTGTCAATGTGTATTTGTAATGTCCCAAAAGGAGAACAATGTAGTTTTGCTCTATTTGCTAAGTATATATAGATAGTCTATATATTATAAAAGGCAAGTGAGAGTCTTTTTTTATCTTGAAAGATAAAATTACAAGATACATAATCTTCTAAAACACACTAGTAAATATCATGATGAGGTTAGACATGTAAATGTTAACCTCAAGATGATGGAATTTTCATTCATAGACTGCAAGGATATCTTAAATATTTGACTTATATGCTGAGAAATATGAGTTACAGGATTATAGTAAACCTGATAATCATTATGATGGATTACCAAATATTGAATTGGGAAAATTATTCATACTATGAATGTTAAAAATGTTGTCCATAAAGATAATCAATTTTAGAAATTTTGGTTTATCTGAATAGTTAGACTAGAGAATGGAAATGAGTTTCTTCAAAGAGATGAAAAACCCTAGTGGTTTGAATTTCTATGTAGAAATCATATGGACAATATTGTACACATATTTAATGCATGTTTTATGACAAGATTATTAATCACATTTAAGCAATTTATTATGATTGAATATTTTTTCTAGACACATTAAATATATATAGAGGATAATTGTCATACTTGTTTTCATTAATATGAAATATGACAATGGAATATCAAAACTCTTTATTGAGAAATTACTTGAGCGAGGATTGTAAGTAATCGAAAGGTTTTTTGAGATCATATATATATAATCTTTGGAAGTGTTCGAAGTGCAATAATTCATGAATGGATAAATGCATGCATCTATGAAATTATTCTTATATTTAATTATTAAATCCTAGTTTTGATTTATAATTGAAATAAGATAAATTTTAAGTATTCCTAAAAGCTAGTGGGAGTATTATGTTAAGTTTCTTAAATATTATATGTTGTATAACATATAGGAAGTAACATTCCTTGTAAGCTAAATGTTAAGTCTTAGACTAGAATGAAACTTCATTTGTAAGATTTAAGAATTAAAACATATAATATTGGAATATATGTTTGTTGTCAATAAACATGTGCAGTAAAAATAAATGATTCTAATTAAACATGATATATCATTTGGGAAATGGATAAATATCTTTTGACAAGATAGAACATGAATGAAATCTAAGTTTGACCTGTAGATTCATCATATACGTCATGTTATAATATTAAAATTGTTGTATCATTCTTGAATAAGAAGTGATTTGACAACATTGATATCTAATTAAAGTTATTAGATAACTTGTGTAATGAATATTCTAAAAGAATTACATCCTTAGCACAGAATTGCTCCTAGATTCTATGGATAAACAATATGTCAATTGTTGTGCAAATTGTCATCAACTTCAAACTTGAATGTTTGGAAGACATAAAACATTACACAATAAGATATTATAGTTTACGGAGTTTTAATGAGCATATTGTTGTTTGTATACAATGATGCTGGTTTAATTGAGATGACACTCAATACTAGTCATGGTAGGATTTCATCCTTGTTAATGGCCATGTGAACTAGTTGTGCTATCTAAAAGCACAGTTGCATTATACATTAAAGAAATAAGAATACTTTAAACTTTAAAATGTTTGAAAGTTTAAATTGTCATAAACTGGTGATAGAGGATGTCACACACTTTATGAATTATTATGTGGATTGGTGAATGCACACATACAAGGACTTCACTAATTGAATTCTTGAAATAAGTATTCTCAAAATTACAATAGATCAAGTTGGTTGAGTTATGCCTTGTCAACAAGTATAATTGTCATTACTTGAGGCATAATTCATCAACTGGAATTTTCATGCATTGATCTATTTAGTATTTGGATAAAGGATGTTAAAAAATTGTTATAATAAATCAAATACTTGGTATGTTTGATTTTATAATATATTGTATCCTATATTTGCATGTTTAATCCGTGAGTAAATTTATTTATTCTAAATCGTCCGTTATCAAATTAATGACATGGGAGTATCATTAAACTAAGACAAATATGAGAGATATGGTAGAATATACTTGAAAGTATATTGATGAGAATGCATACCAATTTCAGATGATATTCAATGAATTGAATATAGGACTTATCCCAACTACATAATTTACTTTGTGGATATTGTTATAAGTAAATTATGAATTATTATCCTCAGACTTGAGATACCAGATAAGTGTCATGACACTTCCGTGGAGCAACTTAACGCTATACGTAACTGGTAGTCATAAGGGTTGTTTTCAGAAATGTTACAAAGTTTATGGGTTATTCTAGTAGTCAAGATGGAATTTGTTCCTTCAAATTTATTTGGAGTTTAATACTGTTGGGCCCCTCGTAGGGTTGACAAGATGTTTGTGTGGACACACCTAAAATCTCCCCTAACTATGTTTAGAAGATTTGGTAATCTTGTTCAATCACTAAAACAAGAAACAGAATGGTTGAATAAAGAATGACTTAATTCCATATCTTTATTTAACATGGTATTAGAAACAAAAGGATAATAATAATAATGAGAAATCATTAAAAGGTTTTTCCAGGAGACCTACTTGAGTTGTACTAGAGGCATCGAAGTGTTGCTAGACGTTAACCGATGTGTTCAGTCTATTAAGATATATCCAAGTGGGAGCTGTTGGTTTTATGGATAATAAATTAATAGGCGTGTGTTAGGATCGAACTCGAGACCACGGATTGCACACTTCGTATGAGAATTAAAGTTAAATAATTAAATATAAGCGTTGTATTTATTTATTTATTAAACAAAATAACTAACAGACGTTAAGTAATTAATTTAATGGATTAACATGCGTTAGCGTATTTGGAAAATGACTAGAATGCAAAGTTTGGGAAGGTTCGGATCCCTTGGTGAGCTTAGAACCGATCGGCCATAGGGAACCCAAACCCAACCCATATCAAACTCTAACTTGTCCACCAAGTTTAGTTTAGTATATATACAAGGCTAGGGGTATTGTATTTTGCATCTCTTGTACTCATAAGCTAAAACCCTAAAAGCGTTTGTGTGTGTTTTGTGCTCAAACCGATCGGCCACCTCCTTTAGGGTGTCGATCCTCAACCTTTTTCCAAAACAAGTTATTTGGTTTAATAAAACTAGCATTACATTAATTTGTTTTAGTAACTGTGTACAAGAACGTGGTAATAACACATTATTGTTATTATTCTTGGATTGAATTACAAAACGGTAAGGGGTAATTCATATAATCCTAATTAAATCAAATTAGGGTTCTTCCATTGCTAGTTTGTGGATTTGATTCTTGTTCGGCTAGTATCAAGAAAAGGTACGCATATTCTTTTATGTTAATTAATTGTTCATTAATAAATCATATACGCTTCCGCTTGAATACTTTGATGTTTTGTGATTATTTATTTGATTGTCATGTTGTTTAATTCCGACAGTATGTACGCGAAGAACCATGTGTTGAACTGTGTCATGATGTATTGTCCGGTTGAATGTGGATCGAAACGAGCTTCTCGAACATAAATGAACACGAAAGTTTAAAGAAGCTTTATAAGATATTTTTAATGGCAATTTCTTCAAAATGTTGGCGACTATGAAGGACAATGGCGAAAACCACAATAAGGATCATATGTGTCCATGCATATTGGCCAAATTGATGCTTGTACATCTTCATTTTTAGTGAATGAATAAACCACACAAAACCTGGATCAATATAAAAGAGAGATTAAACTTCAATTATAACTCAAAAGATTCAAATGCGTAAGCAATCATGTGAGCTTTGGATCAAAATCACATAAACGACAAACCTGTTATATACAAAAAAAATAACATGTAGCCATATGATATCTTTCATCATCCACACAACATACAATATACACGATAACACGGTATACATTTAAAGTGATATATTTATGAAACCTATTGATTGATGGGTAGAGGATATAAGAAGGACTCTAATCTCTTAAGCCCCGCCATTAGGGAATACCAACCAAATAATCCATTTTTCAACAACTACAAGCGTGATTGACACACGGGATAGAAGGATAAGATGGTAACACCGGCATGACCGCCACAACTGGGAAAAAAAGCGATCATAGCATGATTGACAAGCCAACCACCAAAGTTTATAAAAAGTCAAATAGGTGCAGATTCTTCTCATTCAAGATATCAACTATAGTCGTTAGAAGCAAATATATCAAATTTGAGAGAACCTAAGACCTTGATTGACTTTGCCAAGTAGTAATTTTATAGGCTAATATTGAAAGATAATACTTAGCTCCATAGACTGGATTACGAATTGACTATCCGAATTGACTTTCATGTACAAAATCAGACTTTTAAGCTCAATATTAGTTGCACCCACTTACAGAATCACTCCATAAGCCACATTTATACTATTTATATTATACATACATCCAAAGTAACCTATGCACAATGTTATCTCATCACCATTATACTCACAAGGACTATATCACAACTTTTTCTCAAATAGTGTGATTGTGCCTCCTATAACATACTCCATAGGTTATAAGCCAGTCTGCATAACACATAGTAACGAAAGCGAAGTGTGTGTTCAAATATGTGGTATTATACAATCTCCAAACATCCGTATTGATGTTTTTAAGAGAGTAAACTTTATAAGCGATGTAAACCAAAAAGATAAAAGGTAACCTTTCTCATTAATATTTTCCGAATAGTTTCTATTAAGCCATTATAAATAAATGTTTAAACGTTTTGGTTAAACAAAATGCGAGAGATTAGGGTGAATGGTGGGTCATGTAACTTTGGATTCAAAAGTTAACTTAAACAAACAACTTTGTTGAGTAATACCGCATGAAGACAAACACTATGCAACTACAATGTTAATGGTCCCGATATAGGTTTCGGTTTGTCCTTTATCAACTTTGTCAACATTACTTATCATTCACGACTTGGCCATTGCCATTGGAACTGGTAAAAGGTAATCAAATGATATATTAGATACTTGAAGCCTCATAGATAATTTTGCACAAATAAGCCTATTAGGTATCAAATGAACTCCATATTTTATGAGTACCCTTAACATAGTTCATGTCCATATTTGACGTGATAACGAGTATATAAGAAATTCATTTATTGATTGTATAAAGATTAATGTGGTATTTTCTTACATTGTATTAGAGATGAGCGATGTCTTCCACTTCCCGAAGAATAGGCCTTGAGATCCAAAACATTCGGTGGCGGCGAAATTTAGTAACTTTCGGATGCGGTAAGCAACTCTGTTAGAGTGAAATCAAATCCACCACGAAATGAACCAAGTCTCTACTCGACTCATACCCTACATCAACTATTGAACCAACTGTGCGAACTCGTGTGTTGACTACTCTGTTGACATTCACACCAATGACCAAAACTTCTTGCTCACTTTTGTATTTGCAGCAGACTGATACATCTTTTTCTATAAACATAACACAAAATCAAGCTTTGTTAGGACTTCAGCCATAGTAGGCCATTGATTTCGAAGACTATGCAAGCAGCTTGCTACAACATGTCGAAACTGTAGTATTCGACAACCTACAACCTGGTTACTAGCATGGATAACTTCGACCAAGAAGACGAAACGCCAACAGTTTACCAACAGAAAAGATAAATAATATGCAATAACTGAAAAGTAAGTATCCCTAATCAGATGTTTGATTAGTTATTGAAAGAATGCGTACATGACCCCTTCCCCCTTCACCTCCTTCTGTGGCATGAGGGGGGAGATAAACCGGTGTGTATAACCCTTCCCCCTCACCTCCTTTTATAGAGATGAGGGGGAAGAACAGCCGACTCTAACACTGTACCTATATCGGCTGTGAGAAAAGAATAATACAGACGTGTTGGACATCTCAGCTTGAGATGCAAACCGACCCAACGACGTGTACGCGTTAACGACGCGTACGCATTATTGATATTCTAGAACTAGATGACTAATGGAGGCTTACTCTTGTAGGCTAAGATAAAGACTAAATACAACAATTTCCACCTTAGGCTTTATATTAGCCAACACCAACACTCAGCAACTCCAAGCAGTGTTGTAACTTGAGTCCAGGTACCACCTTCGTCAAGGCATCCGCAGCATTGTGTTCAGTACCCACCTTCAGAACTTCAACCGTCTTTGCTTCCAAGACCTCTCTGATAAAGTGATAACGCACATTGATGTGCTTAGTCCTTTCATGAAAAACATGATTCCGCGATAAGTGAATCGCGCCCTGATTATCACAATTTCGCCGCATTGTTAAGCTCCACGCCCAACTCTTCCAAGAGTCCCCTTAGCCAAATAGCTTCCTTCACGACCTCCGTAAGAGCCATATACTCCGCTCTGTAGTTGAAAGAGCCACCACGTGTTGTAGCGTTGCCATCCAGCTTACAATACATCCTTTTACTAAAAACGCGTAACCAGTGATAGACCTACCTTTATCCGGATCCTTAGCGTAGTCTGAATCAACAAAACATGTTACGTCCACATGGTTTCCATGATTTGTCCCATGCACCAAACCCACGTTTGCAGTGCCCGCATACGCTATGTCTGGCCTCGTGCACACCATCAAGTACATTAAGCTCCCAACCGCATTTGCATACGGCACCTTACTCATCCTTTTCCACATCACAGTCCCCTGATAGACTACCCTCCAACGACAGTATGGAGTGTCCCTTCAACAAAGTTTGTACCAACTTCTCATTGTGAACCCTGGACTGTGACCCCCTCAGAGTATTACCACTCTGATCCCTGATGATCTCCATACCAAGTATATTTCCCTTTGCTTTATCCAGCAATCCCTTGGTAACCCAGATCTCAGCCTTGCATCCGCAAGATAAAAAAACCATACCATCTATATAGAGAGATAGATGTATGAACATACCTGGTGTATACTCCCAGTAATAGTTGTTGCTGTCGTCACTGATTTTCCTGCAACCGTAGCTGAGCACACACATATTTGACCGAGTAACCATATCTTCTTTCAATCCGACCTTCCACTTGGAAATTACCTCACAAGCAACTGTATCATTAAAAGTCAATGACTCATATGCAGTATATCTTCTCCACTACAAGAATCGCAAAAGTAGCTTCATTCATCGTCTCTCTATACTTGTTTAGTTCCCGTGGTGAGTGTTGCTCCCTATCACGTGCTGAATGATAGTATATCAAATCCTGAGTTTGAACTTCCTGTGAACCAACTACCTGACCGATATTCCCTTGAGGTTCCACCTCAAAAGTATGATCCCTTAGCGGTTCCACCTCAAACCCAACTGCATGCAACATCTGCACTGAACCTGTACCTACACCAGAACCAATGAAAGTTTTCTTGTATTCCCTACTTTCAATGAAAACCATATTCCTGTAGAGCACTCCCTTTGAAGTAACGTCATTTAACCTCCAAAGCTGATAACACACCATACCTTCACGGTATCCGAGAATATGCACTTGACCTCAACCGGTTCAAGCATCCCTTGCTTAATACTAGCAAGCCAACCAAATAACCCCAACATATCTATAAGCTTCTTGAATCCGATCACTGATGATGGTGACTTATTCACTAGATATGTAGACTTGGTTGTATCCTCTGCCCAAAAACCTTGGGCACCGGTGAATCGAAAACAACTTACCTTAACCAAGAGTGTCACGTTCATCTTTTAACCAACCCATTCTGTCAGTAACCTGCAACACCCAAATGTTTGGCAACCCCTCTTTATACATTGTTGTGTAGACCTCGATTTACAAGACACAAGAAAATTACCTTTCTTGATCTTCGGTCGAGATTCTCTAAGCGCTTCCTACCTTCATGTCTTCCGGTCACCGCACGACCGTCCGAGTATATCTGTGATTAGCCTTCCTTGTTCTGATAAAACCATCACGAACCCTTTATAACCTTGAACTTTCTTAACCCGTGTCGATAACTACCTCGACCACTTGAAAATCCAAGAACCTTTGAAAAGAATCTTTGCAATACCGACACCTTTGAAGTTCAAAACCTGAATCTTCAAGCACCTTGTGTCGATCGGTTTAAAAACCCAAACCGAAAAAACCCTTGAATGTTTCTACACCTTGTCGTAGCCTCGACAAACGAAACCCTTCAAGTAAACCTTGACAAAGACTACTTTCAAATACAAAACCCTTGTTGCTCGAACGAGCACCAAGATCTGCTGTCCAAACCCGGAATAGCAGAAACCCTTTTCAGTTGATACCGTGTACCAAGCAAAAAGTCCAGACACTTTTCGAAGTCCTAAAAACGAACTCCAAAGAAACCTTGTGTCGTACTCCCTTTTGTTGTCAAACCTGGTAGCCCAAGCAGATAAAACTTCTGCTCCTTCCAGAAAATGAAAACCAAAAGACCCTCTTGAAGCGTCTTTATTTGTCATAACCCGAAATCACCAGTTCCATCAAATTTTTCGATGTCAAACTTGGCTCCCGTCTTTCTTTAAACCCTTTATTAATTTGCTAAACCTTTTGAAAAAACCTCACAATCACAAACTAACAAAGTCCCTTGTGCAATACCCTCTTAATTAATACCCTTTATTATATTACCAAGTACCAATATGATAAAAGTATTACTTTTCCTTTTTAAATAAAAAACCCATCATCGACAAGGACTAGCTCTTTATTCCCACTAAGAATTCTACTCTTGCTTTTTAAAAGAAAGAAAAAGCATACACTATCTTATATACTACCTTTTTAAAATCTTAGGTGCTAGATAAAACCGGATGTACCCCATCTCAGCTATCTTGTACTCCACTTTTTAAAATAAAAAGCAACCACCACTATCTTTCTTTAAAAAGCTAAGACATGTATGTCTTCTTCTTTCTTGTCTCTGCTTCGATACACCTGTTGATCTCTCCAACAAACCGAAAAACCAACAGACCCTTGTCGATCTTCGATACACCCAAAAACCACAAAAACCTTAAGCCTTCTACACCTTGTCACAAACTTGGACAATCGAAGACCCAAGAACCCTTCTCGATTGATCCTAGATAACCAGAGAACTTCCAAACCAAAGCTCTTGATACCACTTGTAGTATTCGATAACCTACAACCTGGTTACTAGCACGGATAACTTCGACCAAGAAGAAGAAACACCAGCAGTTTACCAACAGAAAAGATAAATAATATGCAATAATGGACAAGTAAGTATCCTAATCAGATGTTTGATTAGTTATTGAAAGAATGCGACCCCTTCCCCCTTCACCTCCTTCTGTGGAGATGAGGGGGAAGATAAACCGGTGTGTATAACCCTTCCCCCCTCACCTCCTTTTATAGAGATGAGGGGGAAGAACAACCGACTCTAACACTGTACCTATATCGGCTATGAGAAAAGAATAATACAGACGTGTTGGACATCTCGGCTTGAGATGCAAACCGACCCAACGACGTGTATGCGTTAACGACGCGATATTCTAGAACTAGATGACTAATGGAGGCTTACTCTTGTAGACTAAGATAAAGACTAAATACAACACAAACTCTTTCAAACAATCAGTCGATATTTTCCCTCTCAAATCAGAATCAATAGATTTGGGACAATTTTCCTTCTCGTATACAATCTTAAGCCCAAGTTACAAGACCCCATTGTTCTTCATCAAGACTTGTGTCGACAACTGGCTGCCCACATAACCCCTCAAACAATACAACACCAAAGTCATATAAATCAGACTTTCTTGTTAGTTTGTTTGTGTAGAAATACCTTGGATCCATATACCCAAAGGTCCCTTCGAATCCGATGGTGACAAGTGTATTTTTCTGATTAGTCAGGCCTACTTTGGCTAACCCAAAGTCTGTGATCTTAGCAGCATATAATTCTCATCTAACACAACATTTGAACTCTTCACATCACGATGTATGACTCATTTTTTAGTGCCAGTACTTGTGTGAAGGTAATCTAGACCACGAGCCACCCCTATACATATATTCAGGCGCTGCAAACATGACAAAGAAGTGCCAGCTTTATGAAGACAGGCTTCAAGCGTCCCCTGAGGCATATACTCATACACAAGGATCATTTCTTCTTCATCATTGCAATAGCCAATTAAAGATGCTAGATTACAGTGCCTTAACTTAGAAAGCATTTCAACCTCACCCCAAAACTCAGATGCTCCTTGACTTGAATTCGAACGCAACCGTTTGATGGCAGTAACGACATCATTTGCTCCAATCTTGATGTTACCCTTATAAACATTTCCAAATCCACCATGACCAATGACCAACTCTTCATCAAAATCATTGCTAGACGTCCGATGACCAACTGTAACCACAAACATTTGACCAAATGTTTGTGGTTACATTTGGTCATTGGAGTTGGTCATAAGCAAAGACATACTCGGCCAATTCGCTAACAATAATTGATAGTGAGTTTTGATAATCTTAGTATGCTTCCTTACAGCTAAAACAAATGTTGTTTATATACAGTCATATAGAAGGAGCATTTACGGATAATAATATTAACATAAAAAAAGAAAAAAAGAACGACTTACTTGGTGATCTGGATTTTCGAAGGCGTAAACTATAGGCTTTGTCACATACATGAAACCATTTGTTGGGCATAATAGACCTGCCAGTATCTATGCAAAATAAGGATTCCATGTCACATTTTAGCATAAACCAATATGTGCAAATCAATACATCATTAATCACAGACCAAATGATGCATCCAACGTTATTCGTAATAATCTCACTTGGTCCTAAAAGTTATTTAAACTATAACTTTGGTACCAAACAACAATTGCAGTACTATCTGATATGAATAAATTTACATAAACCAAAAAAAACCACTAAAACCTAATAAAGATTATGGAGTCTCTTGTGAAGATGGAATTTCTAATATAGCTCAGGGCTTGGTGTATTGGTGTTTACACAATTTCTTTGTTCTGTTTTTATTTTGATTGTGCCCATTCATGAATGTTGTGGTAAATTGGTATTAAGTGGGTTTAAGTAATATGAGTTTAGTTGGTTACAAATCAGACCCGACATGCGTTGGTTTAATGTTTGAGCTTATATCTGAATATGTAACTTTCAAACATCCTACTGATATAATGCTGCACACAAACTATCACCTAAAAAGAATTATCTAAAGAATAAGTAAAAGGAAAACAACGTACATTCTGCGTGAGAGCATTATCCTCGCTGCCACAACATATTTAATCTCAGCATTGGCAATGGATCAAAAAGGCTTCTGATAAAATGAACCATTTTCAATAATGTGAGGGTTAAGATGCGTTAAGTCGGGTTGGGTTGGGAACGGCTGTCACCATGTATAAGTACAATTGCCACCTTCACCTGCAAGATATAAGATAAATCGAATTGAATGTTACCTGTCACATGTACTCCTCCCTGAAACTCATGACCAGCTCATGGTATACCAGTTCTGTTTTTAGAACTCTTAATGTTGCAGACACCAGAATTAAATTTTGTCCTAGCGTTATTATGATACAACATTAGCATTAATAACAGTCCCTATAGCAATCAATCAATAAATATCAATAATAGGAAGCATTTCTATATATATTTTTTTATGTTGAGACCGTAATTCAAGATTGGCTTGGCAATCCGACATTCTAATTATTGATCTCAGCAGGCTAAATTACGACTCTTTTGATCGTTATTAAGTACAAAAAAACTATTATGTACCTCGCACTACAAGTTTAGACCAAGAAAAAGCTTACAAGAATATTAGAATTAATACTTGAGCGTAAATTCAAACTTGATTTCAGTTTAACATTACTTACCTGAGCAGACCCAATCTCTCATATATTATAGAATCGGAGGCTTGTGATCAGTAGATTCTGCATTAGTATCAGTTTACATCTGGAACATCAAAGTTCAAGTTGCAAAGGAGGTTGCTATGTTCTTAGCTTGGCAAAAACATGTAGAAGGAAACACATGTGCCACGACCTTTAACATCATTAGTGCACTCGAGTGATTAAAAAGCATTGGTGCAGATTTTTCAGCCAACTGCTTGATATGAATCCTTTCCTTGTCTCACTTCTGCAAGCATTGGTGCAGATTTTTCAGCCAACTGCTGATGTTGCTGGTCTTCCTTGATTGGAACTGGTCGGGTTGGCACAAAATCTCAGACCGACAGTGGCTTAACATACAGACAGATTATTAGTTTCCACCTAAACACAAATGCACAAACTATCAGTTCAACTTTTCAAAAACAATAAAGTAAAAAGTATTACAATAAACCAAAATACGTATCACAACTGATATTCTACATTGAGAAAAAAACAAACAAAACATGTCAAGTTAGCAAAAAAATTAACAGCATTATCAAATAGTAGTAACAATTTATAACACTCGATCAGCAAGAACGCCTTAGTTACTGTTCATAGGTTGAGGACACGAGAAAAGTATGGTAGGCATAAAGATATGTTTGGTCGTATAACTTAGTGTTTGGCTAATCCAAACTGCTTTAATTATGTGTTTGGCTGCTGCTTTTAATTTAAAAAGCCCATTTTCTCGGTAAGCTTAAGGCTGAACACGGCTCAAGTTAGTACATGTCGAAAAGTGTTGGGTTGACCCGCAAACACTTTTTTGTCCTTCTTTTAGTCTATATACTAATAATTAGTTAAGTAAACGGGTCGAAATTGTCAATAATATGTAGCAAACTTACTGATTTTTTGGCACAATGTAATACGCGTGTATCTTCTTGGTGCCCATGAAGCGAGTAGATAGAACCTTCGTCTCCATTAAGCGGTGCCAAATAAGACGTATATTTGAATCAATTATGCATCTAGACGGAACACCACCAAGCCATGTGCATCAAAGAAGAGTATCCCAAAAACTACATAAGAATATTAAGATGTGTATTTACAATATAGAACACCAAATTAAAGAGGCACATCACCTCTTTGTTTGGAGAAACATAACAGCTAAGATTTGCAGGCTGAAAAAAATCTGGATGATTTACATCAATCTCTTCGTGACTGCAAAAAATTAAAACGTCTTTAGAATGAATTTATTGAAAAAAATCACTTATGAGCAACAATTTTATAGGAAAATTATGCTAATATCGACTATATATTTTTGACATTTGAAGGCCAAGCATCACATGAGTTGAAAGATAAAATCAATGTACAACAAAGATTATAAGTATAACAGTTTTATACCTCTTCTATAGCTTGCATTGGAAGTATTCTTATCATACGGTCCATGAGATAGGCCTGCAGACCTCTGATTACTTCCAGTGTAGCCAGAACGCGAGCCACGCATTACCCTGATAATAGATAACAAAATCAGCAACATGATTCGATTTGTTTAAAGTTCTTCTACATATTTCAATTATACTATCCAGGGAATTTGAACAGAATATGCTTCTGATTAAATTATGTATCATTTTTTATACTTACCGAACAAAAGTAAATATCCAAAATTCCAAGTGTAATGTAAATTACGATTTACCACTTCTAACTTAACTTGAGAAACTTCTGTATCCATCTCACAAGGCATCTCCATTACATGAATGTACTTTTTGATCATTTTAAGACATGACACACGAAACCCAAAACCCTAAATGATCTGGAATCCATCTTCTATACATACAGAATTAAAAAACGCACACCTAATCCTATACACTAATACAACCACATATCATGGCCAACTGATACATAAACCTGCTCTAATAAGAGAGGAAGCTTCAGTATCCATTGTACATAGGACTATACACAGAAAAATTGATTAAAAAATAAGAAATACCTTAATTCCATGAGAGTTTGCGATCCCTGTTAGAAAATCCACATGGACACCATCCAGTTGACGGGTTCGCTCACCAACTCAAAGGAAATGAGCTAAACAATCATACTATAATCAAGAAGCTGAATCTACTTGAGTAAGAGATTGTTCATAAGGCAATTGGAAGCAATCGTGTGGTGTCCAGAATTTAATGATGTGTAGATAGGATGATCGATTGTAAGACCCGTAAAATCGACAACATCTAATAGTGGCACTGAGCAACCTATTGCAACGACTTCTAAACTAACCTCTGATATTTACAGTGCGTTCCACTATAATTAAACACAAAGGGTTGTTCATGATTGCTTACTAAAACTGCTTATCTGTGTATTTTTGCAGGAAATAAGTTGCCTTTCACAATGCGCCTTGCAGCCTGCGAATTCTATTTTTTTTCACCAAGCTTTTTACCTTTCTTATATAATTCGTCTTGTTCTTGGCCTATAAAAACAAATTTAGAGAACACGCTGCAACAATATCAATAAATGATGAAACAAATTGCATATTGAGCACATTAAAGCAGATGACAAAGGATATATACTATTTAAATTAACTTTTAACCATTTATTTCGCATCGCCAACTTTAATAGCAACTCACCTCTCGGCATGCTTCAGTCGTGATGTTTGCTCTATTAGTGCAAGGGTCAAGCTGTGGATATCCCGTTCTTGAATCAAAAGCCATGCTGTATGAACCATTTTCACCTAGCAACGACATATCAAGAGATGCCAAATTTGAATTATGCACTTCTACAGAAAACTGATTTACTCTTGAACAGTAAAAATCGACATCATGTATCAAAAACATAATATCATTGTTATGATCTTCCCTTCCATTAAAAGATGCATGAGGTTGAGCAACCCTTTGTTCGAGTTGAGAGCCAAATAATCTTACTCCTGAAGAAGAAGGTGATGTTCCACTCATTCTATTATTATTCCAAAGCCGATGATGTATCTGACGACATATACTTTTTCTATCTCTTAATGTAGTTGCTCCAGTTCCAGTAGGACCCGCCACAAAATCATTAACAGGAAGTCTAGATTCGGGGAAAACACAAGCTTGTTGTGTCAATGGCGTTTTAGGTACATATGCCTCGTTAAGATCAAAACCACCAGCAACTGGAGATGAAAGATCTGATAAATTACTGCTTAATATTATGTCTGATGTGGGAGTTGGGAATTTAGAGAACTAAAGACAGTCGGTCTACATCCGTCACAGTACCAAATTCCTTCTGGTACTTCTCGTCCAAGACCAACACAAAAAGTATGTGCAGATGTAACACATATATCACATAGTGCATCTCCAAGTAACAGGATTATCATAGTGAAATCACCTTTCAAACACAAGCTTTAGACAACTCAATAACACTATATAATTATTTTGTTTGTTTTATAAACTAGTTATAATGCCCGTGCACGCACGGGGTTTTTTTTAATTTTTTGAATAATGTATTTTGACCAAGTTTAATTTAAAGTCCAACATAAATCGGTTAATATGGGTCATGTTTTAGCGTATTTGCTATAATGTGTCTTTTCTCAAATAATCAGATACGAAACGTGACAAATGTGACAAATGATTCAAGTGTCTCAAATTGTACAAAAGTAATCCAATAAATTTTCTAAATGCATATATCTATTAAACTGTATAGACAATACATATAAATATTGTTGGAATTTCACGAGACAATCTTGATCGGACTTATTTCCAGTTCTAGTTATAATACCCATGCACGCATGAGGTTTTTTTCTAATAATTTGATTTAGAAAAAATCATAATACATTTACAACTACAAAGAAAATCGACTCATAAATTTTAAGGATAATACTTTTTCGTGTAAAGAATATTTATGAGTCTAGTTTTTCTTTTTTCTAATATGAGGCAGCATGGCCTGTGCGATGCACGGGTTTCGATTACCATGAAGTAGCATCAGTCTGGCAATGGTTAATTAGGTGCGTCAACATTAGTCACGAGACTTAAAGTGTTAAACTAAAAAATTCGCTTTAGTAAGCTTTTAAAAATAGAAGTGTTTTACATGAAAGATACTCAAAGATGTGTTTGACCATTAGTACACGTGGTTGTAAGTAGTAAGTGCACGTTTGATTTGCTTGCTTAGGAGTTCTCATCTTTGAGGTTCCTCGCTTTGATCATCCTTCCATGCTGATACTTTGCACAAAAAAATTTAAATACAAATTTAAGAAGCTGATACATATATATATAAATTCAATCACATGTTTTAAAATTGTTTAAATTCTATTTGGGTATAGTGGGTTATTGTATAAACATAGCAATGTTAGCAACTTATTATATAAACATATTACTACCTCCGTCTTAAAATTATAGTCCCCGTTTGGCTTTTTTCGGTTTTCCTTTTTCAACTTTGATCTTAAATATTTTTGTTTATGTTATATAATAGTTGATGAAAATTATAACAATTGAAAATACATTAAAAATATATTTTGCATCAAGTATCTTTTATATAATAAAACAAAACCCCTAGTGGGAATTTTTCATTTTCAAAAAAATCAAACCATACCTTATTTAGTAATATATTTTTTAAATTGAATTTTTTTACTTTATTTTTAAATTATAAAAACTTAAATATTACCCGATTTGGCCAAGAATTTATAAATTTCGTTTTCGTTACTAGGATTCAACAAAAGATCAAAAATACACATGTACTAATGGGTCATTTTCTCAACATTGCGGGCCAAATAGTAAAATTAAAAAGAGAACCGCACCTCTAAATTAACAACAAAACAAAAAACACACACTATATCTGCACTCAAATATTACTTATGGTTAATGAAACATAAACGATCCAAATTGATGCCAAAGAAAATAGTTATCATCTATAAAAAATTTGCTACTGCTGGATTAAGATATGGTAATAGCCATAACAGAAGATGATGAAGATGGGTTCGATTTCGATTCTAATTAAGGTATCTTTTTTTATAGTGAAGATGTGTTAGGTATTGATTTTGATATGTTAGTATGTTAATTGTTGTTCATATGTATAATCACGTTATTAGATAGTTTAATTTTTAAAAATTTTGAAACCCGGTGCAGTTGGACAAATCGCACACTCCCCGAATACGAGTCTTGGTATAATAAAGTGGTTGTTTTGAATGTATGATTGCCTGTATTAATAGGATATTAAAGATTACCTACAATTTTTTACTTTTTGTGTTAGGTTAATTGTGTTTGATTTCCGTAAGGAGATAATGATGATTATATGTATGATTTTGATCAAATTGAGTTCGGGGTTAATGATCTGTTAATGTGGAAAATATAATTGATTTGCTTTTCATCACTTGCTAACTTATTGAAACTGCTTACAATGGGGCTGTTTAGGCTTGGTTATATAAATTGTTCCTTAATAAGGGGGCTATTTCGGATTGCTTACTGAAATCTTAACTCATAAAGGGGATTTTTTGGATTGTTAAATAGATATTGTTTTGGATTTTCTTATAACTTACCAATATAGTTCCCAAACAACCTGTTTTATTTCCTTCAAAAATGACATAGAGATGGGGTGCTAAAACTGGTCTCAATGTGTTATTATCTTTTCAGACCTCCCCTTTTTCGACATGTCTGTCCATCGGTCTTAAAGGCCCCTAGAACTGGTCTAAAAGATGGAAACCCAAACACATGGTTGTACAACGTATATTCTATACTTTATTTGCAGTTATCTCCTTATGCTAATAAGTTTGAGGGAATTTGGGACGTTTGTTTACACTTACTTTTTTGGCTGCTTTAGTTTAAGAGTTTTAAAGGAAGTTGTTGGTTCGATATCTGGTGCAACTCCACACTTATTCTTAAATCATTCTAAATTGTTGCTTCTGAGTTGTAAACCTTTTTATAGCCATTTTGATTTTAATGGTGTCCACTGGATTTACGGCTCATGCATAAAATCAAATCTACAGGAGCAAGACTACAAAATTAGGCTCATTTTTTGTTATTGTTATTATTATTTTTATTGAATTTTGTATTCAAGGCTTCAAATTTATCTATGGGGATTTGAGGAAAAGGAAGAAACCTATATTTTGATCCTTATCAGGAGAAGGTTGCTTTGGAACTCGCTAACTTACTTGAAATATTACTAAAATATGATAAAGATATGAAAGATTAGTGAAATATGAGAAAGATATGGGTTTATTTTTCTACTTTGGATCGGTATAGGTGTGATGATTGCATAAAAAATTACAAGTACATCAGCTAGGACATGCCCAATGTCTTGGCAGGTCAATATATAGATGGGTTTCTTATCTGACAAAATTGGGTAAGTAAAAGTAAATTATGTAGTGTTTACTTATGTATATTTAATTGTGTTCCGAATGTGTCAAAAATGTGTTCGAACACTTATGATGGGCTGCAAGGTCGTAAATTTTTTTCTGCATGGTTCTTATATAGTTAGTTTGTTTTTAGTCATTACTGATTTTTGAGAGATTTATTTTAGAGCCTTGGTGCGATTTTATTTTGCAAAATAGGCAAGTTTGTCCCCAAAAAAATTTGTGTATTTTGAACACTTAAGCCTTAGCTAAAAAAAAATATGTCAGATAACTGTGGATATTTCAATATGCAATCTTTATAGTATTTTTTTTAGTGTCTTTATAGTATTCTATGCTATTTATCTCATTAAATGTGCTATATACATATATGACATATCTAAATATATAATGCTTAACATCCCCTGTATAGGTTAGTCATGAATTACATTCTGTAGATTCATTGTGGAGCTAATATTGCCTACTTCAACTTAGAAAAGAAGACTTCCTGTTATAACCATATCATGTATGCAAGAGTAAAATGGCTAGAAAGTTTAAACTACATAGTTGGTTTGAATATGATTTGCATTGTACAAATAATACATCTTTCACCGGGAATGGCATGGTGGTCTTTCTGAATTTGCTCGGCTGAGACTTAAAGAGAGACGCGCATTGATTGTCTTTGCAGAAGGTCCAATCAAATCATGCAGCGCAGGAATATTTTTCTGAAACAAGGAGAAAGTTGCATCTGGTGGATGGCTTTCTTATTATCTATCACTGATACACGTGGAAATTTCAACCCATTTAACAATGGGTAAGTTGGGGTTGTTTTAGTTTAATAGAAGGTTAAACGGGTAAAATATAAAAAAGTTAAGGTAAAATGGGTTTAACGAGTTTAACGGGTTTCTAAACTATAACATGTGTGTACGCATGTGTGTGTGTGTGGTGTCAGTACAAATGATAGTGGGAGTTCAAGTTTACAAGTTTTGACGAAATCATTGTTATGCCGACTTATTTGCATGTTGCAAGTTATTCCCAAAGTTGTTGTACCTCTAAGGGTATTTCCCTTTATAATTCTAAATTATTGAGTTTAAGTTATAACTTCATATCTTTTTGTGCCAAAATTGTTTATTTTGTAGTTGGATTATGGTCCACGTACACAATAAGAACATAATCTAGAAGTCCCTGCAGGTGTTATTATGGCGCTCTTATTCAACTAGCCTTTTACGTTCTTAAAGGCAAAATAAATTTGAAAGATAAGTTAACCAATAATATTTGAGACCATGTTGCACCTCATAAGAGTTGGCATATGGAGCAACTCAGAATTGAAACAATTGAGAAAGGAATACAACCCAAATTGATATTAGTCTGCTCAAAAGAAAGGAACGCATACAACAATGTATCCACAAGCAAAATGGTGTTTGTTGGGCTCCTTCCTTTTCCTTCCTTGTGTCGATTACTTAAGACATTTATCACGCGCATCATCAAACATAATTATAAGTCAAAAGTAAGAATCATAATTAAAACGAAAACAAAAATTAAAATTAAGTTATTTGTTTTCTAATAAATAAAATACATTATTGAAAATTTTAGATAAAACTCACGTCTTGTATGAATATATCTTAGTTATATAACACAAACAAAAATACTTAAGATTGAAGATGTAAAAAAAGACAGAAAAAATCAAAAGGGGAGTATAATTTTGGGACACATGGAGTAATATTGTAGTTGGTATTGTAGTCAAACATATTTTATGAATTATCCCTTTTCACCTTTAAAGAATAACCGGTTTTTCAAGGGTTATTCGTAATTAATTATTAAAATCTTATTTTGGAAGGTTTACATGGAAGTCTCATCAAATAGCTAAAACATACGTTATAATCAACTAAAAAACTTATACTCCCTCCGTCTCAATTTTATTGTCATGAGAGAGAAAACATGGAGATTAAGAAAATCCTACTAAGTTAGTACATTTTATGATAAAATGACACTTATGCCCTTTAAGAGTAGTACATCAATATTGTTAGTAAACCTAACTCTATCTTTTACAGTAAAAAAATGTTGGCACCAATTGAGTTCCCACCAATAAATTTTCCAAAAATTTAAATACTGCTCCTATATTTTAAATAAAATGTGGCGCCACATTACAAGTATCACATTTGAATATCACCTAACTTTGTATCCTTCCAAGAAAAGTCAAGCAATATACTCGCACATTATCTCATCACTAATCAAATTTACCATTAATTAAATTTACCAACACTTTCATTTTAGATTGACTGTATGGAGCATTTAACAAATGCATCAACTAAAAAAACACTACCGATGTCCAACGTAATGCTATATACCAAGCTTTATTGCAAAAAAGTGTCAATGGGGTATTAAGTTTGGATCAATAAGTAATGTGGCAAGAGAATTCGGTGTATGCGATCGTACCGTGAGTCGGATTTGGCGCAAAGCTAAACATCAAGTCGAGCAAGGATCAACGGTTGATTTATCTTCAAAAATGTTTAATGTTGTTGGACGAAAAAAGAAGCAAATCGATATAAATCTCGTGTCGGTGATTCCGTTAAGGTGTCGAACCAATATTCGATCTCTTGCAAGTTTAATGGATGTTTCAAGAGCAACTATGCATAGACGAATTAAAGAAGGTGCACTTAGACCACACACAAGTGCCATCAAGCCAACTCTCACTCCCAGAATAAAAAGCGAGGTTAAAATTTTGTTTATCAATGATTAATCATTCATTGTCAAGTTCGAGTCCTAAATTTCATGATATGTTTAATGTTGTGCACATTGATGAGAAATGGTTTTATATGTCAAAACCATCGAAACGTTATTATCTAGCTCCCGGCGAAGATGAACCTTTAAGAACATGTAAAAGCAAAGCATTTATCACCAAAGTCATGTTTCTAGCCGCGGTTGCAAGACCACGTTTTGATGAATTCGGCAATGAAGTGTTTTCCGGAAAGATAGGTATTTTCCCGCTTACAACATTAGAACCCGCTAAGCGTTCAAGTAAGAATCGTGTTGCGGGAACATTAGAGACAAAACCTATTTTGTCGGTAACTAAAGATGTAACAAGGACATGGTTGATAAACAAAGTATTACCGGCTATTAGAGCTAAATGGCCGCAAGGTCACGAGGGTCCAATATATATTCAACAAGACAATGCGAAACCCCATATTAATGTTAACGATAGCGAGTTTCTTGAAGCATCATCTCGAGATGGGTTTGATATTCGACTTCGTTTTCAACCCCCAAATAGTCCGGATTTAAATGTATTAGATCTTGGATTTTTTTCGAGCAATCCAATCACTGTGCACAACATTAAACATATCAGAAGGTAACTTACCGTTGCAAATTGAGTGTGATCTTGGATTTAAATGTATTAGATCTTGGATTTAAATGTACTAGAAGGTAACTTACCGTTGCAAATTGAGTGTGATCAAGATCTCATAGAAGAGGTTGTTTCGTATTTGGATCAATAAGAAAAAGAAAAAAAAATGAAACGTCATAAGTGTCAATGGAGTTCCTTTGGTAGCATAGGACTTTTTTTTGTGAAAAATTGGAAGTTACGTGTACTTAGAATTCCATGTACTAATGTTAAGAGTAAAATCTTTTGTTTATATTTAGCAAAGTAGTAGCAGTGGACTTTTGTTTTGTGGTTATCAAAGTTGTACTTTGCTAGTTAATGTCTTTATTAGTGTAAGGGTAATAAAGTAATTTGATCTCATATTTCTTTCTATTTTTGGCAATGGACAATTAATTTGAGACGTCTATAAAAGGAAATATGGACAATAAAATTGAGACGGATGGAGTAATTAAAAAGATGCATCTTTTTTGAGTTTATAAAATATGAGAATAAAATGGAATTAACGCCAAAAAGTATGGTAGCAAATGATTGTTTAGCTCCTCTGAATTGAATTAGGCCTCTTAGCCTTCCTGTTTTAATCTTCCAAGTTATAAGTAGTTAGTTGAAATTTCCTTGTTAATTATGATGGTTATAGCTTTGTAAGATTGAACATGGGATCTTATTCCATCTCTGGCAATTTTATAAATGCAAACTAATCAAGCCATCATGAAACAGATATTTAGATATTTGACAAAATAATCCAATATCCTATTGAAGTTAGTATTAAATCAAAAGTGTAGTATTCTTAAAGCAACCACTCATCAACCATGGTTGTCATTCGTAAAAATCCATATCTACTCCAAGGACCAACCTATTTATAATTAATCCATGTTTATATCTTTTAATAGTTGATTGTTACATGCAACTACTATACAAATCCCAAATCTTCTTACTTTCGTATTGCAAACTCACAGTTAATATTGCTGCCGATTTAAGTTTTATACATAGCACATTAAAAATAATTCCTGACACATCATTTAGACAATCGACATCATTATAGATAATTATATTTGCATATATTCCAAGAATTAGGATCAAATAAGAAGAAAAATTAAAATAAGAAGCATAAGAAGAAATCACAACCACATATTTCAGATGCATCTCCCCTTGAAAATCCATTCCCTTCTATATTCCAATACTAAGTGTTCATCTAGTGTGTGCACAACCGATGTAATCTCGAAACACGCGAGCAGAAACCATGAGACTACATCTTTATAAAGTAATGCAAACCCATAACACGCTAACAACATCACATATAACATATGGATTTAATTTCAACTTAGAAGGCAACTCTTACCTATTGATAATGTTTAAAGCTATACAGTTGGAAAAACCAAAAAAATAAACAGGTGAGAGCCGGCTATCGTGTCTCCACGCATCAAATAATTGTCCGTCATGTTTTTAATTTCCCATGGCTTGGCAGCCATCCAATGTTCTAGCCAAGTCCATCCCCAATGAGGATTGTTTGGGTACAAAAACGTCAGGTTTGCAGAATTCCAATGTTCTTCCATACTTGTTGTTCGACACCAAAATAAATAACATGGAACATATCTCTATACATTATCAAAAAATATAAATTATAGTTGGAGTAAGTAATTGGAAATATGAGCATGTGCATAAGCTGACGCTCGTTCTCTATGAATAGCAGCCTGTTTTTTGCTCTGTAAATCGGCTTTGGTTTCTCTGTTAAATTTTCTTCTGTCATCTCAAGTACTTACCAACATCCTAAATTAATATTCACAAAACACTGGAAACATTCGTACAAAAATGACTAAAACCATGATATTTGTGCATATATTTTATAACACTTACAGAGGATCTAAGGTTGTCGAACTCGTTCTCATGCTTCACGGAAGTTGCTGTTAAAGAACGTTGTTTTCCTTGGACACATGAATTAGCCTTGGTCGCACCTGAGAGTGAACGCGCGCCAATGTTTGCATACATTAAATCTTTAACACCACTGTTTTGCTTCCCAAACCAATATTACTTAGAACTCTTTTAATGTGATTTTTGTCATATCAGAAAGTACATCAGCATTTCATAAAAAGTTTAAAACATATTTTCTGCAAAAGAGGTAAAAACTCAAAATACAAACCTTTTCTTTCTTTTTTTTTGAACCGGATTGTGTTGAGGCTTTGTTGACTGCAGATGAGTGAACTCTTGAAGTGTGGTATTCATGCAAGTATCGTCTCAACTACCTCTCTAGGCTCCTCTCCTTGGAATATAGACTCTGCCTGGTTGTGATGACCAATAATCTGTTGAAATCAAAACCACTATAAGTTTCCGTTAATGGCACCAGTAACCTTTATACTTATAACTTTGCACATAGCCACTGTAATATAACACAAATACATTTTGAAATGTAAGGTCATTGAATCGTCGAATTAAGAACATTGAGGTTCTAATTATTCTATCTCTAAGCAAATATTACTGGTGTGTAACTACTAAACCAAAACTTTAGAATTTTCCGAATTGGTAATATGCCGTATATGCAATGTTGTTGTATAAACAGGTATCGTGGATTTATGCTTTACAAAATTAACATATTTTTTTCAGAAATTTATGCAGGCCGCAGTGTTAACTAAATAAAGAAGATAACTTAGGGGGTATTTGGAGTAACCTTCAATTAGCCTATATTGTGTTCTTCAGAGCGATATTCCAAATAATTTTCTTGCTGCGCAATTGCTGTCAAAACGTACAGAAAAAGAGGAAAATGAGCCGCCTTGGTATCAAACAACGCTATGATTGTCAAGCAAAAAGTGTAAAGATAATGGGAGTCCATATAAGGTAGAACATATATGGCAACAGAAGCACATTGTCGCATCAAATCCTCCCATGTAGCAAAACCTTGATGCACTAATAGCACCACCGGGGACCTACAAATGAAAGAAATGTGAGCATATAAATGTTTATTGACAAAGGAACCGCGTAGGGATACGGAAAAGCAGAATCACTATAACATGTGCGCGCCATAACGCCTAATGAGTTCCTCTTCTTTTTGGCCCCTAAAGCTAAATACCTGCAACTTAACATTTTCACAACTATCAGAAGTAAAAAGCATTCAACTTTAAAACAATACGTAAGCAAAAGAAGTCAACCGAACCAAATCATGTTTACTCAAATCCGCATTACCTGAAAGCAATGTAGACAAACTGTCCAGCAACTGCTCAAGTCTTACACAAACATCTTCCACTGAAATATTAACTTACAAACTTTGAGAAGACTATTTAAAGCACTCATTTTGATTACAATGAATATACTTAATTACATTAACAAACCTTGAAATTTCAAAACCTTAATTCAGACCCGACAAAACATTAACCATATGGATTCCCAAATAGGTTCAACTCAACCTCTGGCATTGTAACTCGACATCAAACCTTCCTTTCATCACACTCCTCTTATTCCTGTAAACCTATACATCTTTTCATATGAGAGTATAAGTTGTCAAAACTATATAAATACATAAACCAACAACTAAAACCTGACATATTGAAATTTTAAAATTTTGAATTATTATAGCTTTAAAAACCAATATAATTAAAAAAAAAAAAAAAAAAAAAAAAAAAAAAAAAAAAAAAGGTTGGTACTTGATTCTAACTTGCAAATAAAAGATATACTACTTACCCTTTATCAGTTAGAATTGGATCAATGATTCCATCATATACATGAACCATGTAGATAAATATATAAGACATTAATCTCAGAAGATAAAAGTGATTACGTGTCAATGGTTTTCAAGTTTTAGTAATATTGTACCCTGGACACTTCTCGCTCAGGTTTTGGAGGGCGGGAGGGCAAGCCACAACAGATACCTACACGAATCGCCAACCTTTAGTTATAGCGCAATGTGTAAAAAAGGATAAATTTTGTTCAAAAATTAGTAATGTAGAAAAGAAACAACTAAATAAAAACTTGCAAATATCCAAAATATAATTAGTGACCCGTGACAATACCAAGGAGCGACAATCTGATGATAATGGGCAATAGGTAATTTAACATTATTGCGAGCAGAAAAACATAGAGCATAATGCAAATGGTTAATTTACTAACCACTTTGATATGCTGATTGTCAACTCCACGTTCCTTGGCCAAGTCGATGGCGGCAACTATCATGCCACCTAAAGATAATTCAAATGCAAAAGAAAAATATTAGAATGGAAATGAAACATAGATATTACAGAGTATTTTATAAAGTGCAGACTTCGATGTAGAAATGAAAGTAACTTACCGGTTGCTAGCGTTGGATCCATAATAAACACTCGAGTTCCTTCCGAAAACTTGTCCGGCAACCTGCGAAAGGAACATTAAGAGCCATCAGAAGTTAGGCATGGTTAAGACCTAAAAATTTAAAGGAAATCATACAATTAATGTAATGAATTATGACCCTAAGTTTCACCTTCTTTTTTTGCGGTTATCGTGTCACTCAGTGCACCACTTCTAGAACTAAACTCCCTAAATGAAAATGGTTCACATACTTCTAGAATACCTGATAGCATTAAACGACTCATCAGTAAAGGAAAGTGGCCCTCTTCACCTTCAAGTCCGTAAACTTTAGCTTACCAAAAAAACGCATTCTTAGTTAATCTAAAATCATAAATCTCTCAAAATTAAAAACCTAAACTTAAATTATAGCCACATACCATTCACAACTTTTACTTCTCTACGTAGTCCTCAACCTGTCAGTCTTTATCTTCTTCATCATTCGGATATGATCGATTGAAGAGATTTTGATGAGTCCATGGTTATTAACTGGTGAAATCACAGGTGGTGTGCGTGTTTTGGCTATCATATATACAAAACCTAAACCAAAAAAAAAATGCCAAAGATCAGCGAGTCAAAACACCATCTTATTATGCATAGAAAGAAAGAAAGACCATGTGTAATCGCAAATCAATACCGTTGCAATAGCGCAACCATATTTAATCACAAATATTTATGGAGTCAATATTATGAGTTCTAAATATCTATGTACTGTGGTTTCCTGACTCTATATGTGTTACTATAAACCTGATGTTTATATAGTGATGCCTTTAAGTGCTCTATAGCTCCCCTCCCATTTAATCCAACTGCATAAACTATAACCAGTCAGGTCCTCATCATGTATGGTTGGTTCTGCTAGATTTTAAGAATTGTCAAGGATCATAAACATACCAGATGGAGACATCCTAGCAGTAGCAACCTTAGACCGAAGGGATGGAGGGATATAGTAACAGGTCTGCAGATTATTAAAGGCAATCATCTTGGTCAATCTCTCAAGAGTTTAGTAAGTATTTTTAACCACGCTTTTTCAATAAATTAGAAAGATGGCTACCTGAAAGAAAGGATGCTGAAGGGCTTCCACAGTTGTTGGCCTTTTGCATGAATCCCAAGAACAAAGAGCCTATAATGCAAAAAACATAAAAATAATAATAATGAAAAGAAAAAGATATTCGAGTGTCATATATAAATGATAAATGATAAATGAAGTCTAGAAAGTCTCGAAGTCCAAAAAACATGTAATTAGTCCTTACCCCAATCAAATTGACTGCCTCCTTACTTGTAGATGGTATTAGCACAGAAAGATTTGCAGCAGCAACCTGCAATCCCATTAAAAAAAAAGCAGGTTAAATGGATTTCTCAGCACATCTTGATTGCAAAGAATCCTCATGACCTGTACAGGGTGAGAGAACATATGCTACTCTAGTGCTATGCAATACCAAAACACCACAACACCTGTAACTATTAATTAGAAATACATCCCTAGCATTAGAACCTTTGGCCTAACAATATTTTTGAGATGTTTATGTCCTCAACCAAGTGGTTGTGCACATAATGTGAATAGTACTTGTGTGTCTGAGTTTGCCTTCTTAAAAAGATTCAGTGATAGCTTATATTTTTGAATAAAATGATTCAGGTGGCTTTATGTATATAAAACACTACATGTAACTTTTGGCCCATTTGACTCATTGACCCATTTCCATCTGGACAACTATTTTTTAAAAAATATTATAATTACCAAAGTGGTATTTCTTGGTTGCTGGTAAGATGGATGATGCATGCTCTGCAAGAGCAAGACCAACTCTCAGAATGGGAATAACTTGCACGTTAAGTGTGGCTAATTATATTACTGTAGTTAGTTAACTATGATGCATGATTGAATACCCTTTTATCATGATCTTTAAAGTTAAACTCAAGTCATATAACAAAGCATACTAAAAGGGCATCAATATACTAACCACTACAGGTTCTCTTGGATCAATGAATTCCACTTCAGCAACCCCGAGTGGGGACTGAATCTCCCCTGAAACAGTAGGTTGCAAAAAACCGGACAAATATGCTTCATTTTAGAATTCATGCCTGCTAGAGTCATACGCCAACAAATCAGCAAATAAATTTCTTTTTCCTATAACTTGCTACGGCTCTATCATCAATAAAAATTACAGAAATAGTGCATACCAGCCAATCCCTGGACCACAAAAGTAAGCAAGGTTTCAAATGAAAGCATAGCAAACCCAAAAAATGAAAGAAATATAATATGCAACGTTAACATGTATTATAAACATATAATGTGATAAAATAATAAACTGCACATATAACAACTTGTTAAGCAAATAAAGATTATCAAAATTACTTCTGTTTAAAGACATAAAATGCAATACTTTGGTATACACGTACTCCACCGGTGGCCCTACAAATTTTGCACGAGTCATGAATATGTAAGCAAATGAGAATCCTAAAAAATTACAGTGGAAGTAAAAAATATACACATAGTTCTTTACCCAAAAAAATATACACATAGCCTGATAGCGAAAGTATGTGACAACTAATTAGGTGTAATACCTCGCGGCCTCGTCTGGAGCGTTTGTTACTTGTAAACGAATCACCAAAACTTGTTCCTATTTGTTGGGCTATACAAAAGAAAAGGTATCATATGCGTATGTTAATCTGAGATAGGCCGTTTGTAAATGGAATAATACTTAAAAAGCAACAAAAGTTCCGTAAACTTACGACATAACCATACATAACCATGTAACAGAATAACAAAGACAACATGTGCACAAACCAACCCAACATGACCATTGTTGTAGTTACATTATATAGTTTTTGTGATGATATTTAACACAGGCATGCAATAAAGATCCAAAAGTCACAACACCTAGATTACACAAAACATAAAGATCCATTTATTCCAAATAACTATCTTTAAAAAATCAATCAAGAACCCTGCTTGTTTTTTTTCTCGTCAATGATAGAGTTCACACATGAATACAAAGTAAACCACATATAAAACTACCATTAAGAACTAATTAATTTAATTACCTTGAACTTTATGTCACTACTTAAGAAAAGCTTCAATCGACAAGCTAGCTGTTGATAGTAGTATATCATGTACTTCATTCTTCTTTCAAGCCTGAATGTGATAAGCCAAAAACACTTGCATAGAAGGCAATGATAACAGATTAAATAATTAATATTGTGGAACTAAATTTAAGGAAAAGATATGTGTGATAATTTAAATTGCTCTTTTGTCAAGTATATTTTTTTTGTTTTCGGTCCTTAGATCACAATCAATGGCTTAGCTCCATTGGTTGAGACGTTTGCATGTTAACCTAATGATTCAGGTTCGAATCTCACTATGTTCATTTTTTACACGAATTTAATCCAATATTTAGGCCATTAATTGTGTATTGAATGATGACATGGCATTATGGCATGCGGCATTATATGTGGCATTTGGGATTAGGGGTGTCAAAAATCCCGACACGGACCCGAACCCGACTAAAGATAATCGGGTCGGGTTACTCGGGTCCAAAGTCTAACTCGGGTCAATCGGGTCAACCCGTTAAACCCGAGTACGAACTAGGGTCGGGTATCGGGTTCAAATAGTTTGCTTATTCGGGTTCGGGTCAACCCGACTAACCCGAGTTAGGATTTTTTTTTTTTTTTTTTTTTTTAAATCTTTATTTAATTTTAGACTAAACTACACCGTTGGTACCTAAACTTGTTGAAACGTATCGGGTTAACATTATATAAGTTTACTGCATGACTGTATATGACATCTCTGATTTAATCATCACTACCACCTATTGTAATAAAGTTGTACACAGGCATCAGTGTTCATGCGTTGGTTGCTTGTAAATGTTGATATTTGACTACACCCCAAAATGTAACATGATAGTGTATCTCAAAACACACAATGACTAACAAATGTTTAAGTCCTCATACTAGTAGTTTGATTTTGTTCACTCCCGTCATATTTATGCGTTAAATGAAGAAAAAGCACGTAACAAAAATTGCTGCTCTACTTCTTTGCCATAATCTAACGATATGGTTATGTTGAAACCAACAAAGCTGTAGTTACTCCCATGAAGTTTGACTTTTAATTGAAAACATATGAATCACTTTCAATAATTTAACAAAATACAATACAAAATTCATATATAGTATAATAAATACATTTTTCTTTACTGAAAGAAGTAAAGCTTGGAATATAGAAAAATAGTCTTGCATATTTTCAAAAAAATGTGTCATTTATACATGTGTTATTTTAGAAATTAAATTCTATGATTTTGTAAATGGTGAACCCGACCTGACCCGACCCGGTTTGACCCGACCGACTTGACCCGAACCCGACTAACCCGAAGTTCAAATAGGGTCGGGTTGAATATATTATTTTAAGCGCCGACCGACTTGGACCCGGCCGTTTGACCAACCCGACCAACCCGACCCGATTAAGACCCTATTGGGATACCAAGTAGCATTATATGTGTTAAATAATAATAAGACTTGTTGACACGCGCGGTTTGGGCCTTGGGGGTATTATAGAATATAAGAAATAATAATAAGGCTTGTTGACACGGTTTGGGCCTTTGGGGTATTATAGAATATAAGAAACAAACCAACACGAACCTTTACAACGGAAAAGGTGGGGAGTTTCAGGAGTTCTTGTAGCTCTGTAACATGTTGAATGAAACAGCCTTGGACGTGGCAATAGAGGGGGGTGGGGGAGGGGATGGAGCTTGGGGGTTTTCTACGACACAACCATTGCTCGCCGGTTTGCAATTCGCCAGGGAAGTGACAAAGAAAAAGACAACAACTTTATTTTCTTTTTTGATTTTAAATTGTGTTTTGTGTGAATGAGTGTGTGTAGTTTGAGTGGGTGAAGTCCAAGTAAAAAGGTTGAGGTTAGTTGTGAATGGGAGATATTTTTAAGTGGGTGTGTTGAAGTGATGTGACACATGTAAGGCTCAAATGAAGAGCCATGGCTTAGCCATTATACCTTTCACTCTTAGCTGACCATGAACACGATATGTTTATTCGGTCCACTTACAAGTAGTACACCATGACGTATATCATGTCATACATTTACCAGTGTTTGTAAGTTACAAAGATCATGCCAAACACAACATGTTTTTGTACAATTTTGTGCATTGATTTAGTTTGGTTTTTTTAAACAGCATGTATTCATTTTCTGTCTTAATGGAATTTTTATTTCACATTTACGTAAGATATACAAGTTTAAGTTAAAAAATTTAACCTATACAACATATATTCTAAACTGGAAACTATGAAACTAGCCCGCTCATCAGGCGGGTAATAAAGCTAGAAAGAAGATAAGGGTAGGCAGTCACAACATTATGGAGCTCTCGTGATGCCACGTAACCCCAATGAAATTTTATTCGTAATGCTAACTTTCATAAAAAGTTCTAAATTTTGAAATTGTATCTTATCCATAAGAATTGTGTTTCTAAAACTTGCTTGGTTGGTCAGTTAAGATGTGACAAAATAGAATCATTTTTTACTATACTCAACCATTTGAAATTATTTTTTTTTTCCTTTTTTCATTCACTTATGCTATAGCATAAAAAATATATGCACCCGTTTATTTTTATTTATGGTTTTCTCTGTCGCCAAGTGTAGATATGAGCCACCACGGCTAAATATGAAATCATTATAAAAAAATAAGGGTGTATATGAGGCTATGAGCTATTAGTTGGATGTTAAATAACGAGGTTTGTAAGTAGCTGTGAGTTATTGTGAAATTTTATATTATTGCCTTACTTAGGCAGTCTTATACATAAAGAACTAGATTTGATGTAGATAGTTATAGTGATATTTTGGTTAAGTGTTTTGCGTAACTATAGTTGTTTGCCGTTAGAATATCCCGTTGTTATGCATGAATATTCGTCCAGTTATTTTTGAAACCTCTAATATGCATATACCTCTTTTTATATGACATGTGCATAATCCGATATAAGTAAAGTGATCAACTATCGTCTAAGGAAAATAGTAATATTTTTTGTTTATTAATATTTTTTATTTAAAAACTAATCAAGTATCACTTAATTTTTTGTACATATAACTATTTTTTTTTTTCATCATACAGATTATGCAAGCTATTTGAAATTTCATTTAAGAGTTTGAATTGATACATTTGTGTGTTTCCTTCAATAGTTTTTGTGCCCAGCCTTGCATTTTCAGTTTTTACTTTTTTACTTTTAAAATAAATGATTTTTTTTCATTATATGTAATTAAGATGTATTGTCATTGGATGAAAGCTGGCCAGTTAGATCAAGAGTACAAAGTTTAATAAAATATATATGATTTATATAGAAAATTTATAAATAATATAATTTTGTCTTAACCCCAGGTTAGATCCAGATTTACAGGCAACTTGCCATTTATTTAATATAGTCAAGATCATTCATAAAAAAATTTTAAATAACCCCATATAGATGATACTACAATTAGTTTAAATTGAAGAGCAATGATAATAAGGGGCTTTTTTTAGTTTTTTTATTAAGTCATCTAAAATTAAAGTGGTTGTGTGGATATATGTTGTCTATTTATAGATGAATAAATGATTGCTTGTTTTGTATACTGAATAAAGTGTTGAATTAGAGAAATTCATTTTTACACCATCGGTTAAAAAGTAGGAGAGTAAATATGTAAAAATAAAATAAAAGTGATAGACTTTTTTCATTGACCTTCAATCTCATGGATTTTTTTCTATTTAAGTCATTCATTTCCACGACACCACCATTGCTCGCCGGTTTGCAATTCGCTGGGGAAGTGACAAAGAAAAAGACAACAAATTTATTTTCTTTTTTTATTTTAAATTGTGTTTTGTGTGAATGAGTGTGTGTAGTTTGAGTGGGTGAGACCCAAGTGAGGAGGTTGAGGTCAGTTGTGAATTGGGGGTATTTTTAAGTGAGTGTGTTGAAGTGATGTGACACATGTAGGGCCCAAATGAAGAGGCATGACTTAGCCATGATACCCTTCGCTCTTAGCTGACCATGAACACGATATGTTTATTCGGTCCACTTACAAGTAGTACCACATGACGTATATCATGTCATACATTTACCAGTGTTTGTAAGTTACAAAGATCATGCCAAACACAACATCTTTTTGAATAATTTTGAAATTTTTTAAGTTTGGTTTTTTAAACCAACGATGTATTCATTTTCTGTCTTAATGGAATTTTTATTACACATTTACGTAAGATATACAAGTTTAAGTTAAAAAATTTAACCTATACAACATATATTCTAAATCGGAAACTATGAAACTAGCCCGCTCATCGGGCGGGTAATAAAGCTAGAAAGAAGATAAGGGTAGGCAGTCACAACATTATGAAGCTCCCGTGATGCCACGTAACCCCAGTGAAATTTTGATCCGTAATGCTAACTTTCATAAAAAGTTCTAAATTTTGCAATTGTATCTTATCCATAAGAATTGTGTTTCTAAAACTTGCTTGGTTGGTCCGTTAAGATGTGACAAAATAGAATCAATTTTATTATACTCAACTATTTGAAATCATTTTTTTTTCCTTTTTTATTCACTTATGCTATAGCATAAAAATATATGCACCCATTTATTTTTATTTTTGGTTTTCTTAAATGCTAAGTGTAGATATGAGCCACCACGGCTAAATGTGAAATCTTTATTAAAAATAAGGGTGTATATGATGCTATGAGCTATTAGTTGGATGTTAAATAACGAGTTTTGTAAGTAGCTGTGAGTTATTGTGAACTTTTATATTATTGCCTTTACTAGACGAGTCTTATACATAAGAACGAGATGATGTTGTAGATAGTTATAGTGATATTTTGGTTAAGTGTTTTGCGTAACTATAATTGTTTGCCGTTAGAATATCCCGTTGTTATGCATAGTATTCGTCTATTATTTTTGAAACCTCCAATATGCATATACCTCTTTTTATATGACATGTGCATAATCCGATATAAATAAAGTGATCAACTATCGTCTAAGGAGAATAGTAATATTTTTTGTTTATTAATATTTTTCATTTAAAAAACAAATCAAGTATCATTTAATTTTTTGTACATAGAAATATTTTTTTTCATCATACAGATTATGCAAGCTATTTGAAATTTCATTTAAGAGTTTGAATTAATACATTTGTGTGTTTCCTTCAATAGTTCTTGTGCCCAGCCTTGCATTTTCAGTTCTTACTTTTTAACTTAAAAAAAAATGATTTTTTTTTTCATTATATGTAATTAAGATGTATTGTCACTGGATGAAAGCTGGCCAGTTAGATCAAGAGTACAAAGTTTAATACAGTAAAATATTTGATTTATATAGAAAATTAATAAATAATATAATTTTGTCTTAACCCCTGGTTAGATCCAGATTTACAGGCAACTTGCCATTTATTTAATAAAGTCAAGATCATTCATAAAATAATTTTAAATAATCCCATATAGACGATACAACAATTAGTTTAAATTGAAGAACAATGATAATAAGGGCATTTTTTTAGTTTTTTTATTAAGTCATCTAAAATTAAAGTGGTTGTGTGGATATATGTTGTTTATTTGTAGATGAATAAATCATTGCTTGTTTTGTATACTGAATAAAGTGTTGAATTAGAGAAATTCATTTTTACACCATCGGTTAAAAAGTGGGAGAGTAAATATGTAAAAATAGAATAAAAGTGATAGACTTTTTTCATTGACCTTCAATCTCATGGATTTTTCTATTTAAGTCATTCATTTCCACGACACCACCATTGCTCGCCGGTTTGCAATTCGCCGGGGAAGTGACAAAGAAAAGACAACAAATTTATTTTCTTTTTTTATTTTAAATTGTGTTTTGTGTGAATGAGTGTGTGTAGTTTGAGTGGGTGAGACCCAAGTGAGGAGATTGAGGTCAGTTGTGAATTGGGGGTATTTTTAAGTGAGTGTGTTGAAGTGATGTGACACATGTAGGGCCCAAATGAAGAGGCATGACTTAGCCATGATACCCTTCGCTCTTAGAGTGCAAGGTGAGGTAACGACGAATAACACGTTATTCGTCTGCCACCTCAGCGCCACCTCATCACCCTCCCAATAACATACCAACAACTAAAACACCCCTCCCTCATAACACACCAATAACATGTTATTGGGTCCCACTTTTTCATTTTATTTTATTTAAAAAAATAAACTATTAAAACAACCACATGATTAAATCGGAAAATACAACTTTTTGACAAACGAGTTGAAGATTATGCACATTCATTGAATTGGAAAATAAAATAAATATTAAAAGCATCAAAAAAGAAAAAAAATAAACAATGTATTGATGTGTTGGGAATATGCAAGTATGCAACCACCACTACTCTTCCATTAATTTAATGCACTGTCCTTTTCTTCTTCACCTTTCTTCTTCACCATCTTTTCTTCTTCACCAATATTTTGTACATCACCCACGACCTGCAAAAAAAAGAAGACAAACTCAAACACAGAATCAAAAAGAAAAAACAGAAAAGAAAGATACACGAATGGCACCAGCCATTTGAATGGCGGAGGAGCGTTTGGCAGACGAATGGCGCCGGAGGTGGTGAGGCAATGGCGGCGCCATTGGTATTGATGGTTGCGTTTGGCGTGTTGATAATAAGCCTCACCGAGCACTCTTAGCTGACCATGAACACGATATGTTTATTCGGTCCACTTACAAGTAGTACCACATGACGTATATCATGTCATACATTTACCAGTGTTTGTAAGTTACAAAGATCATGCCAAACACAACATCTTTTTGAATAATTTTGAAAATTTTTTAAGTTTGGTTTTTTTAAACCAACGCATGTATTCATTTTCTGTCTTAATAGAATTTTTATTACACATTTACGTAAGATATACAAGTTTAAGTTAAAAAATTTAACCTATACAACATATATTCTAAACCGGAAACTATGAAACTAGCCCGCTCATCGGGCGGGTAATAAAGCTAGAAAGAAGATAAGGGTAGGCAGTCACAACATTATGGAGCTCCCGTGATGCCACGTAACCCCAATGAAATTTTGATCCGTAATGCTAACTTTCATAAAAAGTTCTAAATTTTGCAATTGTATCTTATCCATAAGAATTGTGTTTCTAAAACTTGCTTGGTTGGTCCGTTAAGATGTGACAAAATATAATCAATTTTTATTATACTCAACTATTTGAAATCATTTTTTTTTTCCTTTTTTTATTCACTTATGCTATAGCATAAAAAATACATGCACCCATTTATTTTTATTTTTGGTTTTCTTCGTCGCCAAGTGTAGATATGAGCCACCACGGCTAAATGTGAAATCTTTATTAAAAAATAAGGGTGTATATGATGCTATGAGCTATTAGTTGGATGTTAAATAACGAGTTTTGTAAGTAGCTGTGAGTTATTGTGAAATTTTATATTATTGCCTTTACTAGACGAGTACTTATACATAGCAACGAGATTTACAGCTGTAGATAGTTATAGTGATATTTTGGTTAAGTGTTTTGCGTAACTATAGTTGTTTGCCGTTAGAATATCCCGTTGTTATGCATAGTATTCGTCTATTATTTTTGAAACCTCCAATATGCATATACCTCTTTTTATATGACATGTGCATAATCCGATATAAATAAAGTGATCAACTATCGTCTAAGGAGAATAGTAATATTTTTGTTTATTAATATTTTCATTTAAAAACAAATCAAGTATCATTTAATTTTTGTACATAGAAATATTTTTTTTCATCATACAGATTATGCAAGCTATTTGAAATTTCATTTAAGAGTTTGAATTAATACATTTGTGTGTTTCCTTCAATATTTCTTGTGCCCAGCCTTGCATTTTCAGTTCTTACTTTTTAACTTTAAAAAAAATGATTTTTTTTTTCATTATATGTAATTAAGATGTATTGTCACTGGATGAAAGCTGGCCAGTTAGATCAAGAGTACAAAGTTTAATACAGTAAAATATTTGATTTATAAAGAAAATTAATAAATAATATAATTTTGTCTTAACCCCTGGTTAGATCCAGATTTACAGGCAACTTGCCATTTATTTAATAAAGTCAAGATCATTCATAAAATAATTTTAAATAATCCCATATAGACGATACTACAATTAGTTTAAACGAGTGTGGAAACCCGCGCGATGCAGCGGGATTGACTTCAAAGGACTTACTTTGCAGCGACACTTAAACCTTAGAGACTATTTTTGCCAAGTTGTGAAACTTTGCATTTAATGTTTGGACTTACTTTGCAACGACGCTTAAACCTCAAGGACTGTTTTTGCCAAGTTGTGAAACTTTGCATTTAATGTTTGGACTTACTTTGCAGTCACCACCTTAAACCTCAGACTATTTTTCGCAAGTTGTGAAAGTTGGCAATTAATGACTTGCTTTTGCATACAAAGATGTACGCTATTTAGTATTATATACAAATTGAAGAACAATGATAATAAGGGCTTTTTTTAAGTTTTTTTATTAAGTCATCGAAAATTAAAGTGGTTGTGTGGATATATGTTGTTTATTTGTAGATGAATAAATCATAGCTTGTTTTGTATACTGAATAAAGTGTTGAATTAGAGAAATTCATTTTTACACCATCGGTTAAAAAGTGGGAGAGTAAATATGTAAAAATAGAATAAAAGTGATAGACTTTTTTCATTGACCTTCAATCTCATGGATTTTTCTATTTAAGTCATTCATTTCCACGACACCACCATTGCTCGCCGGTTTGCAATTCGCCGGGGAAGTGACAAAGAAAAAGACAACAAATTTATTTTCTTTTTTTATTTTAAATTGTGTTTTGTGTGAATGAGTGTGTGTAGTTTGAGTGGGTGAGACCCAAGTGAGGAGATTGAGGTCAGTTGTGAATTGGGGGTATTTTTAAGTGAATGTGTTGAAGTGATGTGACACATGTAGGGCCCAAATGAAGAGGCATGACTTAGCCATGATACCCTTCGCTCTTAGCTGACCATGAACACGATATGTTTATTCGGTCCACTTACAAGTAGTACCACATGACGTATATCATGTCATACATTTACCAGTGTTTGTAAGTTACAAAGATCATGCCAAACACAACATCCTTTTGAATAATTTTGAAAATTTTTTAAGTTTGGTTTTTTTAAACCAACGCATGTATTCATTTTCTGTCTTAATGGAATTTTTATTTCACATTTACGTAAGATATACAAGTTTAAGTTAAAAAATTTAACCTATACAACATATATTCTAAACTGGAAACTATGAAATAGCCCGCTCATCGGGCGGGTAATAAAGCTAGAAAGAAGATAAGGGTAGGCAGTCACAACATTATGGAGCTCCCGTGATGCCACGTAACCCCAATGAAATTTTGATCCGTAATGCTAATTTCATAAAAAGTTCTAAATTTTGCAATGGTATCTTATCCATAAGAATTGTGTTTCTAAAACTTGCTTGGTTGGTCCGTTAAGATGTGACAAAATAGAATCAATTTTTATTATACTCAACCATTTGAAATCATATTTTTTTTTCCTTTTTTTATTCACTTATGCTATAGCATAAAAAATATATGCACCCATTTATTTTTATTTTTGGTTTTCTTTGTCGCCAAGTGTAGATATGAGCCACCACGGCTAAATGTGAAATCTTTATTAAAAAATAAGGGTGTATATGATGCTATGAGCTATTAGTTGGATGTTAAATAACGAGTTTTGTAAGTAGCTGTGAGTTATTGTGAAATTTTATATTATTGCCTTTACTAGACGAGTACTTATACATAGCAACGAGATTTACAGCTGTAGATAGTTATAGTGATATTTTGGTTAAGTGTTTTGCGTAACTATAGTTGTTTGCCGTTAGAATATCCCGTTGTTATACATGAGTATTCGTCTAGTTATTTTTGAAACCTCCAATATGCATATACCTCTTTTTATATGACATGTACATAATCCGATATAAATAAAGTGATCAACTATCGTCTAAGGAGAATAGTAATATTTTTTGTTTATTAATATTTTTCATTTAAAAAACAAATCAAGTATCATTTAATTTTTTTTACATAGAAATATTTTTTCATCATACAGATTATGCAAGCTATTTGAAATTTCATTTAAGAGTTTGAATTAATACATTTGTGTGTTTCCTTCAATAGTTTTGTGCCCAGCCTTGCATTTTCAGTTCTTACTTTTAACTTTAAAAAAAAATGATTTTTTTTTTCATTATATGTAATTAAGATGTATTGTCATTGGATGAAAGCTTGCCAGTTAGATCAAGAGTACAAAGTTTAATACAGTAAAATATTTGGTTCGTGCCATTTATTTAATAAAGTCAAGATCATTCATAAAAGAGTAAATTACATAATTGGTCCTTGCGTTTCGTCCCTGTGGTTTACAAATCTTACGGATTTTGTCCCTCGTCCAAAAATGTCCGTTAAGTGTTTTGCGCTGTTAGTCCTTCGCTAGTGCAGTCCGTTAAGTGTTTTGCACTGTTAGTCCTTCGTTAATAAATTTTGCACCGTTAGTCCTTATTTTTAAAATATAGTTTTCCCATTAGTCCCTCCGTTAATAATAGTTTTCCTTCGTTTTGTCCGTTTTATCCGTTTCGTTCGTTTTTATCCGTTTCCCGCTTTTTACGTTTTCGTCCGCTTTTATGTTTTTATCCCTTTTAAATGCATTTTTATATGCTTTCTGTTTTTATGATTTTGTCCGCTTTTATCCTTTTTGTTCTTTTTTATCCGTTTTCGACCGCTTTTTACATTTTATTCGTTTTAAATCCGTTTTTTTAAAGTTTTTGTCCGCTTTTTTTCCGCTTAAAAAAATATATATATCAAATTTAAAAATAAATTGAATAAAAAACTTCAAAAAAAAATTTTGAACAAAAATATTTTTTTTAAAAAAAACGGACATTGAAAAAAAATTTCCGAAATATATTTTTTTTCAAATATTTTTTTTTTTAAATCTTAGAAAATTTCCAAAAAATATTTAAAAAAAATGGACATATTTTAAATAAATATATATATTTTGAAAAATATTTTTTTTATTCAATTTTTTTTTGAAATTTTTTATTCAATTTTTTTTTAAACGGACAAAACGTAAGAAACCCGATAAAACGCATCGAAAAACGGACACAACGTAGAACAACGGACAAAACGAAGAAAACAGACAAAACATAAGAAAAAAATTAAGAAAACGAAAGAAAATGCAGAAAAACGGATGAAACCGATAAAACGTATGAAAATGGACAAAAGCGAAAGAAAACGGACGAAAAACTTAAAAAGCGGGGAAACGGGTGAAAACTATTATTAACGAGGGACTAATTGGGGAAAACTATATGTTAAAAATAAGGACTAACGGTGCAAAATTTATTAACGAAGGACTAACGATGCAAAACACATAACGGATTGCACTAACGAAGGACTAACAACGCATAAAACACTTAACGGACATTTTGGACGAGGGACAAAATCCGTAAGATTTGTAAACCACAGGGACGAAACGCGTCAAAAAAAAAGCACGGGGACATTTTCTGCAATTTTCAACAAATACAAGGACCAATTATGTAATTTACTCTTCATAAAATAATTTTAAATAATCCCATATAGATGATACTACAATTAGTTTAAATTGAAGAACAATGATAATAAGGGCTTTTTTTTTAGTTTTTTTATTAAATCAGGTAAAATTAAAGTGGTTGTGTGGATATATGTTGTTTATTTGTAGATGAATAAATGATTGCTTGTTTTGTATACTGAATAAAGTGTTGAATTAGAGAAATTCACTGTTACACCATCGGTTAAAAAGTGGGAGGGTAAATATGTAAAAGTAGAATAACAGTGATAGACTTTTTTCATTGACCTTCAATCTCATGGATTTTTCTATTTAAGTCATTTATTTCCACGACACCACCATTGCTCGCCGGTTTGCAATTCGCCGAGGAAGAGACAAAGAAAAAGACAACAACTTTATTTTCTTTTTTGATTTTAAATTGTGTTTTGTGTGAATGAGTGTGTAGTTTGAGTGGATGAGGCCCAAGTGAAAAGGTTGAGGTTAGTTGTTAATGAGGGTATTTTTAAGTGGGTGTGTTGAAGTGATGTGACACATGTGAAGCCTAAATAAAAAGGCATGGCTTAGTCATGATACCCTTCTGTCACGGAGTCATCCTCACGACCCATGGGCGTCACACAAATAAGACCAACCATCCGTCCGCGTATGATAGAGGTTCACTGGTTTCGTCCTGCCTTGGACTCATCAGGGGAGCGGCCCCAACTCCCGACCAGTGTGGTGCCGCATCGAGTCTCTACTCGAGGCACGTACTACACCCTTAACGTTGGGGTACTCCAACAAGACCAACAGAATTAACCAGGAACCCACGCATTGAGCAACGCTTCCAAGCAGAACCCGACCCACAGAATTTGGCTCGTGACACTTCACTCTTAGCTGACCATGAACACGATATGTTTATTCGGTCCACTTACAAGTAGTACCACATGACGTATATCATGTCATACATTTACCAGTGTTTGTAAGTTACAAAGATCATGCCAAACACAACATCTTTTTGTATAATTTTGTGCATTGTTTTAGTTTGGTTTTTTAAACCAACGCATGTATTCATTTTCTGTCTTAATGGATTTTTTATTTCACATTTACGTAAGAGCACAAGGTATGGGGTGCTATTGGTGAGCAATTGGTAAGCCATTGGTGTGCCAACCTTACCGGCCAACATGCCAAACTTGTGCCGAATGCACTCTTTTGTGTTTTGAGCCACTCCACTAGCTCAAGCCAAATGCACCTTTTGTGTGTGTGTGTGTTTTTTTATTGTGAGTGAGTGGTATATTTGGTGGGGTATTTTGCGGGACCTACAGGTGATGTTAGTAGTGTGTTATGAGGGAGGATTGTTTGAGTTATTGGTGAGTTATTGGGATGTGTATGATGTGGCGCTGATATGGCATATCAATAACGTGTTATTGGGTCCTTGCATACCTTGTGCTCTAAGATATACAAGTTTAAGTTAAAAAATTTAACCTATACAACATATATTCTAAACTGGAAACTATGAAACTAGGCCGCTCATCGGGCGGGTAATAAAGATAGAAAGAAGATAAGGGTAAGCGGTCACAACATTATGGAGCTCCCGTGATGCCACGTAACCGCAATGAAATTTTGATTCGTAATGCTAACTATCATAAAAAGTTCTAAATTTTGTAATTGTATCTTATCCATAAGAATTGTGTTTCCTAAACTTGCTTGGTTGGTCCATTAAGATGTGACAAAATAAAACCAATTTTTACTATACTCAACCATTTGAAATCATATTTTTTTTCCTTTTTTATTCACTTATGCTATAGCATAAAAAATATATGCACCCATTTATTTTTACTTTTGGTTTTCTTTGTCGCCAAGTGTAGATATGAGCCACCACGGCTAAATGTGAAATCTTTATAAAAAAAATAAGGGTGTATATGATGCTATGAGCTATTAGTTGGATGTTAAATAACGAGTTTTGTAAGTAGCTGTGAGTTATTGTGAAATTTTATATTATTGCCTTTACTAGACGAGTACTTATACATAGCAACGAGATTTACAGCGGTAGATAGTTATAGTGATATTTTGGTTAAGTGTTTTGCGTAACTATAGTTGTTTGCCGTTAGAATATCCCGTTGTTATGCATGAATATTCGTCCAGTTATTTTTGAAACCTCCAATATGCATATACCTCTTTTTATATGACATGTGCATAATCCGATATAAGTAAAGTGATCAACTATCGTCCTAGGAGGCTAGGAGAATAGTAATATTCTTTTTTTAATCAATATTTTTCATTTAACAAACTAATCAAGTATCACTTAATTTTTTGTACATATAAATATTTTTTTTCATCATACAGATTATGCATGCTATTTGAAATTTCATTTAAGAGTTTGAATTAATACATTTGTGTGTTTCCTTCAATATTTTTTGTGCCCAGCCTTGCATTTTCAGTTTTTAATTTTTTACTTTAAAAAAAATGATTTTTTTTTTCATTATATGTAATTAAGATGTATTGTCACTGGATGAAAGCTGGCCAGTTTGATCAAGAGTACAAAGTTTAAGAGCATAAGGTGTCACGAAGAGGCATACCCTCGTCATCAGTGTCACCTCGGCGCCACATCAGCATCCCACTTTTCTACAACTAACCACAACAAACCCCCTCACTCATAACAAACCTCAACCTCTTCATTTGAGGCCCACCACTACCACTTTATTTTTTTTATTCATAATTTTCATATAAACTAAATTTATTTATTAAATAAAAATACAAAACAATATATTTAAAAAGAAGTTAAAAAAAATGAATTTAAAACATTACTTATTTATTAACCACAACTTTATTATCCAAAAAATAATAATAAAATAAAAATAAAAAACACTTTACCTGTGTCTTCTTCTTCCTCGTTTATACACACACTAATAACACAAATCAAATAACACAAATAAAAAATATATCCATTGCTTTGTCAGAAGTTTGCCTCGTCGTCAGAACAAAGCTCCAACCCACGGCGACCGACGGCGAAGGTGGCCGGTGTCATGGCGGCCGACGGCGAATTGACACGTTGGACGGCGAAGGCTTACGAAGAGGCGACACCGTATGCTCTAATAAAATATTTGATTTGTATAGAAAATTAATAAATAATATAATTTTGTCTTAACCCCTGGTTAGATCCAGATTTACAGGCAACTTGCCATTTATTTAATAAAGTCAAGATCATTCATAAAATAATTTTAAATAACCCCATATAGATGATATTATAATTAGTTTAAATTGAAGAACAATGATAATAAGGGCTTTTTTTTAGTTTTTTTTATTAAGTCATGTAAAATTAAAGTGGTTGTGTGGATATATGTTGTATATTTGTAGATGAATAAATGATTGCTTGTTTTGTATACTGAATAAAGTGTTGAATTAGAGAAATTTACTGTTACACTATCGGTTAAAAAGTGAGAGGGTAAATATGTAAAAGTAGAATAAAAATGATAGACTTTTTTCATTGATCTTCAATCTCATGGATTTTTCAATTTAAGTCATTCATTTCTACGACACTACCTTTACTCGCCAGTTTGTAATTCGCCGTGGAAGTGACAAAGAAAAAGACAACAATTTTTATTTTTTTTTTTTAAATTGTATTTTGTGCGAATGAGTGTTTGTAGTTTGAGCGGGTGGGGCCCAACTGAAGAGGTTGAGGTTAGTTGTGAATGTGAGTATTTTTAAGGGCATCTCCAATGTATGCACTATTCTTATTTTGCACTAAGATAATGCAAAATAATAATGCTCACATTGGAGATGCTCTAAGTGGGTGTGTTGAAGTGATATGACACATGTGAGACCCAAATGAAGAGGCATGACTTAGCCATGATACCCTTCACTCTTAGCTGACCATGAACACGATATGTTTATTCGGTCCACTTACAAGTAGTACCACATGATGTATATCGTGTCATACAATTACCAGTGTTTGTAAGTTACAAAGATCATGCCAAACACAACATGTTTTTGTATAATTTTGTGCATTGTTTTAGTTTTGTTTTTTTAAACCAACGCATGTATTCAGTGGCGGAGTCAGGAAATGCGATAATGGGGGGCATCAAACAATACAAGTTAAACTAACATGTCGAAAAATTTTTATTTTTAGTATGACTAAAAAAATCGGGTCGGGTTTGGCTAAAAGCATGTAAAAAATTACTTTGATGCAACTAAGACTATTAGAGGTGTGCGTATGTATGATATGAAATTTGGTTTCTAACACAAAACGAAATAAAAGAACATCATGCACATTGTATTAACACGCTAACATTGTATAACCAATGTTAATAAAAGCAATGTGATTATAATACTAGAAATCTAACTAAAAAAGTTGAACAAGAAAATTATAGTTAAAACTTAATAGTCCTATGACATTAACAACTAAACTGTACTAAAAAAATTTACATAATCAGAAAGACTTATAGTTAGAAATCAATAATAGTTTTAAAACTTATTTGTCAATTAAATTTACATCAATTAAACTTATACTACGTAATAAGCTAAAAGTATTACTGTATATAATAACTCTACTTTTTAGACACAGAGAAAATTTATAGGTCCACATTATGCACATTATCCCGTACACATATAATAAGGGTAAGACTGTAAATTAGTTAAATGCTTTGGGCAATTTTACAATTCACACTTTTCCACTTCCCTTCACCATTTCCTGGTTATGTTTTCCCCATCTTTTCTGATCAACAAACCAGAAATAAAACCATTTTCAGTAACAAGAGATGGCCTTGATTGTTTGTAATCAATTATAGTTGAGGGCACTTGGTTTATTATGGTGAGGCACTCAACTTTTCTCTAACAATTTCACTATTTTTCTACATGTTTGTTGGGTTTTACTAATCATAACAATTATAGAAAACAAGTAAACATCATCAAAGCATGCAATGAAGTAATAGGAATAATACTTGTAAATTAATTAACCGAATTAAAAGTATATGCGCACTTTTGCGAATCAATGCAATTAGGGTTTATGAAAACCCCAATTAAGATCAACGACCAAGAAACCCTAAACCCTAATAAATTAGGGTTTATATAATCGACCACATCAAAATCGAATACCCAAGATATGCAAACACAAGTGTATTTGCTCTTCGTTCTTGTACACACGTATTAGTAGCGAGTCAATGAGAAAAGCTAGTTTCTTGATCACAATAGATTAACCAAACACCTTTGTTATGCTTTCAAGGTCACCGCAAATCCCTTACATGGGGTTTTGCTTCATCGACCTAAGAACAAGAGGAAGAAAGAAGAAGTTTGGCCTTCATCGAAATCTAGTGTACCAAAGGATGAATACATGGGGATGTATTTATAGCCTTATGGTAGATGTCAAGATTGCTATAGTAACCGATGTGGGATTCTATAGTTTTCGCCAAACACAAGCCCAAAAGAGGATTCCTAAAACCTTCTCTTGACTTGTTAACTTTTCTACATATCCGTTGACATTTAATGACCGATAATCAAAACTCGTCAAATATTAAATATCATTAAGTATTTATTTCGTGATCAAATAATTAAATATAACATTTTATATATTAATTATTTATACATTGATTCTCATACGTAATGTGTGCAATCCTCAAGTCTCGAGTTCGAATCCGGTCATACATATATTAATAATTATCCATAAACCTTTCAGCTCCCTTGGATATTACTTAATATAGTAATGACATTGGTTAGTCTAGCTTTCACACGCCAATGCCCCGGATCGAATCGAGTATGGTCTCTGGAAAAACCATTTAATGATTCATCATTTTACTTATCCTTTTGTTACTAATACTACATTAACTATGAATATGGATCAAGTCATTTCATAAGTTAATAACTGCTTCTCGTTGTATTCGATTGAACAAGATTACCAAATCATCCGAACGTATTCCGGATAGATCTTGGGTAAGGCCTTACAAACATCTTGCCAATCCTACGAGGGCCAAATATAGTATTATGCTTTGAAACAAATTCAAAGGAACAAATTCTCTTGACTACAAACATAACTCATGAACTTTGTAACACTTCCGAAAATAGCCCTTATAACTACCAGTTACGGATAGCGTTAGACTATCTTACACAAGTGCACTACATTCATAACAATTATCTGGTATCTCAAGTCTGAGGATAAACACTTCATGATATACTTAATGACAAAGATCCATAAAGTATCATCATGTAAAGTTGGGATCTGTCCTATATTCAATTCATTGAATATCATGTGAATTTGGCATGTCCCACGCATCAATATACTTAAAGTATATTCTACCAAAACTCAGATTTGTCTTAATTCAATGACATTCCCACATCATTGATCGACAACGGACTTTTAGAATAACATAAGTTATTCACGGATTAAACATGCAAATATAGGATATAATATTAAGAAAATGAAAAATAAACATAACCAATATTTTATTTCATTTAAATAATATTTGTTCATAACATCCCTTATCCAAATACTAAATAGATCAATGCATGATAATACTTGTTAATGAATTATGCCTCAAGTAATGACAATCATACTTGTTGACAAGGCATAATTTCAACTAACTTTGATCTATCGAATTTTGAGAATACTTATTTCAAGAATTCAACTAGTGAAGTTCTTGTATGTGTGCATTCAAAATATCTTGATATTGCCACATAATATTTCATAAAGTGTGTGACATCCTCAAGCACCTATTTATGACAATCAAACTTTCAAACATTTTTAAAGTTTAAAGTATTCTTATTCTTTATTGTATAATGCAACTATGCTCTTAGTTAAGCACAACTAGTTGACATGGCCATTTTCAAGGATGAAATCCTCCCATGACTAGTATTGAGTGTCATCTCAATTAAACCAAAGATCATTGTATACAAACAACAATATGCTCTTTAAAATCTCCGTAAACTTCAATATCTATAGTGTAATGTTTGATGCCTTCCAAACTTTCAAGTTTGTTGGCTATGACAATTTCGCAACAATTGTTGTATTGCTCATCCATAGAATTTTGAGAGCAAATCCAGGCTGAGGAATGTAATTCTAGATTCAAACATATTCTATTAGAATATTCATTACACTAGTTATCTAATAACTTCATTAGATATCAATGTTGTCAAATCATCTTGCATTCAAGCATGATACAACAATAACATGATGTACATGAAAAATCCTTATGTCAAACAAAGATTTAATTCATGTTCTACATATCCATTTTCCAAATGATATATCATGTTCTATTAGACTCATTAATTTAATACCGCCATGTTTACTAACAATAAACATATACTCCAAGGTTGTATGTCTTATTTTCTAAATCTTTCATGTGAAGTTCCATTCCAAACTAAAACTTAACATTTAGCTTAGATGGAATGTTACTACCCACAACATATAAGATTTAAAGAAAATAAACACAATACTCCCACTAGCTTTCAGGAATACTTAAAAATTATCTTATTTTAATTTTTAAACCAAACTTTGATTTAATAGTTAAACATAAGAATCATCTCCTAGATGCATGCATATATCCATTTATGGATTCTTGCCGTTGTACATTTCCAAAGATTATGTGAATTCATAAAACTCATTTGTATTACTTATCGCCCTCGCAAAAGTAATCACATAACAAATAGTTTTGATATTCCATTGTCATTTTCATATCAATGAAAATAAGTATGACAATTATAATCATTATATATTTAATGTGCCAAGGAAAGAATATTCAATCACAGTTAATTGCTTAAGTGTGATTAATAATCTTGTCACAAGTCATGCATTAAACACAAGTACAATATTGTCCATATGATTTCTATACAAAGATTTAAACCACTAGGGTTTTCCTTCCTTTGAAGAAACTCATTACTATTAAGATAAACCAAGTTTACAAAGTTGATTATCTCTTTGGACAACATCTTAACATTCATAGTATGAATAATTTACCACAATTCAATATTAGGTAATATATCATTATGATTAACAGGTTTACCATGATCCTGTAATTCATATTTCTCATCATATCAAATATCTGAGATATCCTTGCGGATCTATGAATGAGAATTCCATCATTTTGAGGTATATCATATATGACCTCATCATGATATTCACTAGTGTGCTTTAGAAGATTATGTGTTTTGTAATTGTAATTTAATCTCTTCAAGATCTAAACAAAACTCCCACTTGCTTTTGTAATTTAAAGACTATCTATAAATACTTTAGCAATTAGAACAACACTAAATTGTTTTCTTTTGGGATATTACAAATCACATTAACAGCTCATAAATCTTGTTCAATAATAACCAACTCCATAAGTAGTTTAAACAAATCGAACTTCAATATCGGACTCAATGTGATTCATCACATTCCATACTAAAATGGTGTCTTAATAATCTTCTAGGTTTGAGTTCTTATTAAGTATATCCAATCAATACTCAATTTTTAACCTTGATAACTTTTGGAAGAAAGTAGGATATAGTTATCTTGAATCAAACAATATGACAAATGTTTGATTCTTCTAATCGAACATTCCATATACATACAAGATTTCATTAGAATTAATATTGTAAGACAATCTAACAATATTTAAGATAAACATATTCCTTTTGGCCTACCTATTTACCAACTAAGTCAACTTAATGGTATAATAGAATATCCAAGCCAATTGCATGTTTTATAACATAAGTATTCTTTGACCAAGTCAAAAGACATATGATTATAGTATCTTACTTTATATTATAAGTCTTTAAAGACTTCATGTTTGTGAGTCTATACGAAACACATAACCATGTATAATTTAAAGTTATTATGAACACCACACCATGGTTTCAATTAATTAATTTTCAAGTTAATATACTACTCTATCTTATTTATGTCATTCTAAAAATACATAAATATTTAAGATAGTATTACTTTATTTATTTATGTCATTCCAAGAAGTGTCCAATCTTAAGAAACCTGTAAAGCATCCACGCCCGATCCCACGACAAGTGGAGATTTACCTGAGATTACAATCTAGCCAAGATCTCACTTAACCTAAAATGTAACTTCAAGTGTTTCTATAATTTGAATGATATAAGACATAAAAGTAGTCTATGTTATAATCTTGACACATGTTCTAAACAAGTCAATCTTATTAGAACGTTAATCTCTTATCTTACGATCAAGAGAATCCATTAATCATATTTGTATGTGTTTGTTCTTTTGCACACAATTAATACTTCTCCCACTTGTGCATAGAACAACACCATATAGCGTATAAACACCATGACATTCGCTTGTTTATGTGAGCAATATGATAGTGTCATAGATATATAAGCATTACAAGTAGATGTAGGAGCACTTAATTATCAAGGAAACGCTCATGACTATCCTTGAGAATATGAATGTCTACATTTTTGAACGTAATGTATTATTTCAAGAAAATCTAGAAATAACTGAAAGTTACTACAAAGATAATAACTCTTGTAACTCCCACCGAATTAGACAACTTTACAATAATGTCTTATTCAAGAATACACCATACTCCCAATCGGATTTGACAACATTGTAAGTGTTTCATTAACCAATGAAAATAGCGCATATTACGTTACTACCCCTTTGTAAGACCATTCGTAACAATTACTTAGGTACTAAAAGAGTGTATTCTACTCAGAGATGATGGATCATCCATCAATGCTATTAACTTGAAAAATTGAGCATGCAATTTCTTCCTCAATGGGTCTACCATCGCCATAATGATGTGTAGCACCTTCAATTAGTCAAAACAAAACAACTAGATAAAATATACTAGTTTGTCTTTTACCAATTTTATGTAATTAGTCTAGCTTCTAATTTAATAACTCATAAAATGTCAAACATGTTTTCTAGTTGACCAAAATGTCATATAAGAATTCAATCACCAACAGAGGGTAATGAAATCTCTTAAGTAAAACATGGTGTGCAATTTCTTAACTATTAAAGTTGTTATGAGTTATATATTAGAATTTAGACAATTCTAATGTTCCTAATATACCTTTCTCAATCATGAAAAGGAATAGGATTGAGTCTCACTCTTCTTCCATGGAAAAGAGTTTATTTTTGTCTTTTAGTAAATTTTTCTTGATCAAACATTTGTTTGAAAACAGAACTAGATCAATTTACCAAAGCCCAAACTACGTTATCGCTTAATGTTGCATTAATACAATCAAAAGAATCAACAAAATTCAATTTTAGTATTTTCGATAATTAAATCTTTCAAGAAAATAAAATACCCTTTGGTCAATATTCATATTAACCATAGAATTTTCCTTGAATCTAGGACCCTCATTATCATAGTTTCACCACATCGCTTGATCCGCTAGTGATGAAAGTATAGAATAGGTAATTGTCGAAGAACAATAATTGACAAACAAGTTTGCAATTCCTAGAAAGTATGGGATTTACAATTTTGCCAAAACAATTAATGCAAAATGTAAGCATGTTTTATCCCATCTTATGCCTTAAGTCATAGGTCTCACTAACTAACTTAATTAAGTTGTCTAATTTAGAAACCGCAAATCATTGTCGAGGTCTCACACAACAAAATAATTCACCTTGTCATTGTAATCTAGATCAAGGTCTCACATAACTAAATTACAACTTCAAGTGTTTCATATCATTAGATGGCATAAACTTAAATTTAAAGGGTACAATTTTTGACGTGTAATCAAAACTTATGTATAAAGAAGCATGCATACAACTTTATAACAAAATTATTTTCGAAAACCTTACATAAGATTTTACTAGCTAAGATTAAATTCTACAAAGTTTTAATCGATGCGTTGAGAAACTTACAACTTTGCACTAAGATGCTTCGTACATAGAATGGTTATACTAGGTAGCTCCAATCGAACTCACAGGCGAGAGGACCGTAAGCGCAAAAGCATAACCTTAGACATCCATTCAAGGCGATCGCGCACTTCTTAAACAACCCTTTATAGTTTGTTCTAGTGGGTGAGCCGCTCTAACCATTTAGTACAACCGCATCAATCGATTAAAAGTTCAAGAATAATTCTTAGATAACAAATTAGTTTCGCCATTATTTAGTCCATTTAATTTTCTATTCATAAAAACCCTTTTGCTTACTAACATGTCAAACAATATATAAACAAAAAGCATTTTAATAAAAATTAAACACACTCAAATAATATAAACATATAACTAAACAATTTAACATATGTAAAATCAATTAGCCACATGCATAATTATTTCAATAAACTCTAATAACAATTTAGTCGAATAAATGCATACATTAACTAGGACTTTCATCTCAAGAAGATGAGCTACATACATCGACAAGTCGATTGCGTAGTCAAGTTAATAGTATACCAATTAGCACATAACTAATTTTATTAGTTATAATTGAGGTCTTCCCAATTCAATAATTATTAAATAAATAAACATGTGTATATCACTTAACAATTAATCAAAAACAAAACAATACTCCATGGCAAAACATGCATGTTCCACCATGGATTCCGCATAACAATTATCACCCAAGATACGCATATAATCATGGCACATAACAATTATTCATGAAAACCACATAAAATATACATGCAATCCTAGGGTTTCTACAAGTTTTACAAAAAATAAAACCTAATTAAACAATTAAAGGGTAATCGACCCAATTAATAAAAAATTAGGGTTCCAATTTTCAAAACCCTAGAAACCATAAAAGCATATAATAATCATAAAGATTCAATTTTTATGTGTTTCGGTAATTAATTACAACATATTAACGGCTCGTGATGCCACTGTTGGGTTTTACTAATCATAACAATTATAGAAAACAAGTAAACATCATCAAAGCATGCAGCGGAAGTAATAGGAATAATACTTGTAAATTAATTAACCGAATTAAAAGTATATGCACCTTTTGCGAATCAATGCAATTAGGGTTTATGAAAAACCCCCAATTAAGATCAACGACCAAGAAACCCTAAACCCTAATAAATTAGGGTTTATATAATTCGACCACATCAAAATCGAATACCCAAGATATGCAAACACAAGTGTATTTGCTCTTCGTTCTTGTACACACGTATTAGTAGCGAGTCAATGAGAAAAGCTAGTTTCTTGATCACAATAGATTAACCAAACACCTTTGTTATGCTCAAGGTCACTCGCAAATCCCTTACATGGGGTTTTGCTTCGTCGACCTAAGAACAAGAGGGAAGAAAGAAGAAGTTTCGCCTTTCATCGAAATCTAGTGTACCAAAGGATGAATACATGGGATGTATTTATAGCCTTATGGTAGATGTCAAGATTGCTATAGTAACCGATGTGGGATTCTATAGTTTTCGCCAAACACAAGCCCAAAAGAGGATTCCTAAAACCTTCTCTTGACTTGTTAACTTTTCTACATATCCCGCTGACATTTAATGACCGATAATCAAAACTCGTCAAATATTAAATATCATTAAGTATTTATTTCGTGATCAAATAATTAAATATAACATTTTATATATTAATTATTTATACATTGATTCTCATACGTAATGTGTGCAATCCCAAGTCTCGAGTTCGAATCGGTCATACATATATTAATAATTATCCATAAACCTTTCAAACTTGCTTGGTTGGTCCGTTAAGATGTGACAAAATAGAATCAATTTTTACTATACTCAACCATTTGAAATCATATTTTTTTTCCTTTTTTTATTCACTTACGCTATAGCATAAAAAATATATGCACCCATTTATTTTTATTTATGGTTTTCTCTGTCGCCGAGTGTAGATATGAGCCACCACAGCTAAATGTGAAATCTTTATAAAAAAAATAAGGGTGGATATGAGGCTATGAGCTATTAGTTGGATGTTAAATAACGAGGTTTGTAAGTAACTGTGAGTTATTGTGAAATCTATACTACATATAAAGAGTGTATGGTCAAATTTTGAAAAGTGAAATTTGAAAGTCAAATGTGATAAAAATTAATAGGGTATTTAATACTCTTATTAAAACACCTCATTTTTTGAAAGTATAATAATTTATTCACATTGTACAATCAATTAAAAACATATATATACTAAATTAAAAACAACCAATTAAAATACCCTTTATTAAAAAGTACAATAAAATTTTCACAATGTATAATTTAAAATAATTAAACACACTAATTAATATTATTTTAAAACACCCTAAAATAAAAAGTACATGTTATTATACATATTATACAAATTGATAAAACACACAAAAGCTTCATACAAGCTAATAAGTTGATAGTATATATAGTTTTGAAAACCGGACCGGATCAAAAGATTCAACCAGGAACCGGTATCGCCACCGGTTCGGCTAACAAATAAAAGCCATCCGAAAACGAACCAGAGAGGACCCGTTCAAACCGATACAAAAGAAATATTGAAAACATATATATCAAAAGAAACTATTAATACACATTGAAAACCGGGTTGACCCGGGATGCTTCAAACCCGACGGTTTGACTCGTTTTCGATCCAACCCATCGGGTTGACTCGGTTTAAATCAACTCGTTTTTCGACCGGAACGGTTCAACGATTGAACCACCCGGGTCGAACCGGGTTTTAAAACATTATGTTTAATCACCAAATTTTCAAACTTCTATTATTTTTCGCTTATAACCCATAAACCCTTTTTATCTCTAAACACTTCGCTATAAAATCCCGTTGCATAGCACGGGTACTGCCTTAGTTTTATATTGTTGCCTTTACTAGATTTAGCATCGATCCGCAAAACCGCTGTTTCTCACGCAAGTCGACCACTTGTGAATGGCGGATCAGAACCAACTTAAAACCGCTTAAGCACGATGCAATGAAGATCCGAGGAGTATAGTGTTTCCTGTCGTTATGTCCCAAATGAGCTATGCAATGGATTATCAAACGCGAGCGATCGAGGAATTTGAACGATAAAGGGATTTGTGATTTAATTATAACTACAGAAAAACCAACAAATAACAACGGCTTAAAAAATTAAAGGAAATTAAAAAGATAAAACCTATTAAATAAACGCTATCACTATAATTAAAGTGATGAACGTTTAAAACCTAAAACGTACGTTTAAATAAAAGTTACGTAAACGTACAAAATAAAAAGTGAAACTCACACAATATAAATCCTAAAAATATGAAAAATACATTTTTACAATCCTAATGATGAAAGAAAATATTTAGAAAAAGAAAATTATTTTTATCACTAATTATCTAATTATTATTAATTAAAAAGTATTTTTAACTATTTAATAATTACCTAAAATACAAGAAAATAGGAAATAAAGCTAGAAAAAAAATTATGAAATGGAAAAGTCTAAAATATCAAAAGAGAATTTTGAAAACTATTTTTGTATTTTTCGATTATTTTTCTATTTTTATGAATTTTAAACTATTAAAACTAGTTAAATTATTAAAAATTACCAAATAAGCTATGAAAAATCTGGAAAATTACTTTTTTTACTTTTTATATTTATCTAAATCTAAGAAAATTGAAAAATTATTTTTTTGAACCTTTTCTGAATTTTTTATATTAAAAGCTAATTAAAAATGCTTAAAACTAATTTAAATTGAGAAAAATAGCAAAACAACTTGGAAAAATCTGAAAATTTCAGGAAAGGTCTAAAATTATATAAGGAATAAAGGAAAATATAAAACAAGGTGCTATGTGGAGGAATCAGAACTCGATGTGGAATGAGCTTAAAAATAAGCACTTCCAATAAGCAAATGGAAACCAATAAGCACCGCATCAAAACAGAACTTAAATAAGCTAAAAGAACTAAAATGAAACAAGATTCAACAAGCCCAACCCTCTGAAACAACAAGCTCAACAGATTTGATGTTGTGAGCTTATATGCTAAATCAATGACTGGGGCTACTGAGCAAAGAAATAAGCACACCAATAAGCTAAAACCTAAAACCGAACTTGGGATCTACACTAGACCTGGTTGAGACCTAGTAAACTAAATATCGACCTGCCAAGCTCAAATGAGACTTATGCAAGGTCCGCAACACGTATAAACCTGCAGGAGCTAATGCCTCGCATTGTGGCATCCGGTTCATCTTGGTAAGCTCTTTGAAGCTTCCAAAATTTGGTAAAAATCAAAATTGCTTATAAGAAACAAGACCAGCAGAGGTTTTCAAAACAACAATTTTCACTTGCATTGACCTAGAACCGAGTGCATGAAAATCCTCCATTCGACTCAAAACTTGATATTACGCAATATCGACTTTTGAAGAAAAAGTGAAAAGTTGACTTATCTCGATTTTGATCATGATTTGTGAGTCGAGAATGGTATATAATGATAAATAAAACTAAAACAAGCAATACTTATGAATTTGAAACACACAAAGAAGATTCCGATTTACCAAAATCACAACAATAAGGACTAAAGACAATTGAGATGAATTTTGACTTTTACAACTCTAAGGTCCAATTGAATGATCTAAATGACTTTTAAATTCCTAAAGTAGACTCAAGAAACAGAACTTGGTCAATTTCTAACGTTTCTAACTCAATTTTAAACATTAAAACAAACACCCTTATGGACTGCTTGGTGTTAAATGAATCTAAACACTACACTAGCCGATCCAAGGATCAATCTAGGATTAGATAGCCTAAGTACAACTAAATAAACAAATTTGAATAGTTAATTATTACAATTACAAGTAAAACAAATGTGCAACTGAGGTGAAAATGAACCGAGAACTTACTCACATGTGTCCATCGTTGTTGTGTGCCAAACCAAACCAAACCCTACTCGCCTAATCTATTTTAACCCAAATTCACCCTCCGAACAATAAATCATCACCATTCCCGCTTTGCATCATAGTTGACTTATGTTGACTATCAAGGAAAATGATTGAAACTGCCCAAAGCTTATCAAAACTTTAACAAGCTTAAGTTAACTCGATGTGAACTTTAAATAAACTATTCAAGCTTAAATGTGAGAATTTGAAACCTAAAACTCAACAAGAAACATAAAACTTAGAACTTTTATAAAACTTGAGATTGATGCTCAAAAGCACCCACAATGTTGATTTAACTCAATGTTATACAAAGAAACTTAAATTACATCATTTAAACTAAACTAAAACTTTTAACTAAAAACGACATTAAGAAATATTAAACTAACCCACCCTTATTCTTCTCTCCCTTGCTTTTATAGTCCAAGACACTTCTCCTCTTTCCGACCAAATCCCAAGACTTGTTCGACCTTAGGATGTCTTAGAGTCGATCACGGCCCTTCATTGGTTTTTAAGGAAAGGATTTTAACAGCTGGTGTCGAGATTGAGTGCATTTAATGCATCTAGTAGGTAGGTGAGGAGAGGGAGACAAAGCGAGGTAATAAGGGTGGTTGTAGAGGGAGAGAGAGGTGTTGGAATTGCGTGCATAGATGCCTGGGACGACAAAAGTTAGGGGCTGTTTGTTTATTTTAAACGCTGGGTTGTCCTGCCTGGTCGGTCATGGATAATGGACCGTAAATGATTTGGGCTGAGGTGTTTTGTTTTGGGCTGGGGTTTATATAAGGTCCCATTGGGTTTGTAAATTAATAACATAGGACCAAAGATGTAAAGCTCCAATTCCTGTGGACCAAACATGTAAATTATGAAGATTGAGTCAAAGGGTTGGTCTTGCCAAACTTTAGTAATCCAAGGGCTAACTTTGATATTTTTGAAACTCCAAGGATTAATTTTGACCAATTTAAAAGCCCAGGGACCAAAACTGTAATTTTCTCAAAACTTTTAGATTTTTCACCAAAGGACTAAATATGACAATTTATGATTCCAAAAGGACCTTTGGTGACTTTTCTTTAAAATAAATGCCTAGGACCGATTTTGCCATTTTTCGAAAGTCTGGGACCGAAATCGCCAATTATGCAAACTTTGCTCGTTTTTCATCCGATTTTGAACATTTTGCATCCGAAACATATAAAATGCATTTTTAAGATATTTTTAGTATTTTGATGCATTTATGAGCATTTTTAACCGTTTTGCAGTTCCGATTTAACTAAAAATAATGAGTATTTACACACTCATCAAGTACTTATACATAGCAACGAGATTTACAGCGGTAGATAGTTATAGTGATAGTTTGGCTAAGTGTTTTGCGTAACAATAGTTCTTTGCCGTTAGAATATCCCGTTGTTATGCATGAATATTTGTCTAGTTATTTTTGAAACCTCTAATATGCATATACCTCTTTTTATATAACATGTGCATAATCCGATATAAGTAAAGTGATCAACCATTGTCTAAGGAGAATGGTAATAGTTTTTGTTTATTAATATTTTTCCATTAACAAACTAATCAAGTATCACTTAATTTTTTGTACATTAAATATTTTTTTCATCATACAGATTATGCAAGCTATTTTAAATTTCATTTAAGAGTTTGAATTAATACATTTGTGTGTTTCCTTCAATTAGGGGTGTGCAAAAAACCGAGAAACCAACCTAAACCGAAAACCAAGAACCAAAACCAAAAACCGAACCCATTGAAAACCGACGGTTCGGTTTTTATATTTTGAAAATCGAAATTTTGGCTCGGTTTGGTTTTAGCTTTAAACCCACCAATAGAAACCGAATCGACATTTAAAGTCAAAATAATATATCTTGCCTTGTTGTTCATAAATAATATAAGTACTTTATCTTGATATCTTCCTTATACATTATCATTGTCAATGATGCTTTTCAAATGTGTGATAACTCGCTAATATTTTATTTCATAACAATATACATAACACAAATGTGCTTTACAGTAAAAAAAATGGGTACACAAATGTCACAAGAACACATTAAGTTTGAATGTTAATGGTTGTTCCTGTTGAAGATGGTGCAATTACATCAAAGTTTGAAGAACTTGTTCCAACATCATTCTTTTTTCGCTTACACACCCTTCAATCGTTTCAGTCAGTACCTTTCAAGCTCTAACAAACTTGGAACTTGAGGCAACTTTGAGAATGTTGACACTTGATTTAAGATGGTTCTTACCCGCTTTTAGTACCGCTGTACGGCATCGTTTAAGATATGGTTCTATTTTATGATATATGTCAAATCTACTTAGAAAAGCAAAGCTCGATAAATTGTATAGAAACCGAAAAACCGAAAACCAAACCGAAAAAACCGACAACCGAAAACCAACCGACACAAAACCGAACCGAATGGTTTCTAAAATCAAAATCGAAAGTTTTGGTTTGGTTTCGGTTTTATACAAAACCGAGCCAAACCGAACCATGCTCACCCCTACCTTCAATAGTTTTTGTGCCCAGCCTTGCACTTTCAGTTTTTACTTTTTTACTTTTAAAAAAAAATGATTTTTCTTTCATTATATGTAATTAAGATGTATTGTCATTGGATGAAAGCTGGCCAGTTAGATCAAGAGTACAAAGTTTAATAAAATATATATGATTTATATAGAAAATTAATAAATAATATAATTTTGTCTTAACCCCTGGTTAGATCCAGATTTACAGGCAACTTGCCATTTATTTAATATAGTCAAGATCATTCATAAAATAATTTTAAATAACCCCATATAGATGATATTACAATTAGTTTAAATTGAAGAACAATGATAATAAGGGGCTTTTTTTAGTTTTTTTATTAAGTCACGTAAAATTAAAGTGGTTGTGTGGATATATATTGTCTATTTGTAGATGAATAAATGATTGCTTGTTTTTTATAATGAATAAAGTGTTGAATTAGAGAAATTTACTATTACACTATCGGTTAAAAAGTGCGAGGGTAAATATGTAAAAGTAGAATAAAAGTGATAGACTTTTTTCATTGACCTTCAATCTCATGGATTTTTCTATTTAAGTCATTCATTTAAATTAAACACCAAACAAACACTCATTGTAATAAATTAAAACTCTTTAAGTCATTATCAAAGAATACCTAAGATGTTTTCTTTAGTAACAGTTTAAAAATTATGAGTTACATGTTAAACTTACATGCTTATAAAAAAATATAAACCTTAAGAATCTTTATAGTTAAATCTATAAAGCTTAATTTACAATTTGTGTTGTATCTCTAATATATATAAAAAGAAGAATTATGCTATTTAAACCTAAAACACAAGTTTAAATACATACCTAATGCATAAATCACCTAATGCACTAATCATTTTTTTAAAATAACCAATCAAATCATTAGGTTCACTTATAAACATAATTAGTAGGTGCAACAATCATTTTTCTAACAAGAAATAACATTCTAACACTTAAAAATCTAAAAATAAGTAAAGTAGTTTGAAAAAAAAAACCCCTCTAAACTTTTTTTTTAATTATTGGTTTTAAATTCGAAATATTTGTCTCATTTGTCACCAGATAAAGGTTGTCTTTAACTTTTAAATTTGAATTGTTTATTTTAATTGACATGATTTTGTTGTGAATTTGACGTCACACGCTTTGCCCTTTAATCTTTATCACTCGACCACATTTAATTAAGTTCCATATATAGCACACATATTATTATAATATATATAACACTAACATTTGTAAACGAAGATAGGAAAAATTATTTGTAGAAAGAGATGAATAAGATTGATAACGGTGTTAAAAAAATCTCTAAGCAAAGATGAGACATTTTAAAATTTTGTCTTTTAGTTGAATTATCGATGTTAAAACCTTTTGCAATGAAGCTTTTATCGCTTTACATGTATACATAAACGCTACATGATACACTTAATTATATTATCACAATTATAACTATTTATCGTTATAAAATTATATCGTGAAGCACGGATTCTGTATATATATATATATATATATATATATATATATATATATATATATATATATATATATATATATATATCTTATAAAGATCAAATAAAAGACAAATATCCGTAAAAGATAAAAAAAATTTTTCAAAAAGGTTCTCGAAAAATTCTCAAAAATTCCACAATATCGTATGATGATTGCGTGAAAAGTTGTGAAAACTTTTTCTAAAAAGTGGATATTTTTCCCAAAACAAAGTACGGAAAATACGTTTACAAGATTAAATCGCTTTTTTGTGATCAAAATTGGATTTTGCACCCAACTCTTTCGACTTTTTCATCAAAATAATATGCATGATCTAACTAAGACAAGTTGAAATTTTTGTGCATCAAAATTTTTTACAAGATCAAAATTGCTTTTTGTGCATTAAAAACGATCAAAACTCAAAATTAAAAAAAAAAAAAAAAAAAAAAAAAAAAAAAAGTTTTCAAAAGTTTTATGCACCAACATACCCGGTCTTTTGGAATTTTTGAGAATTTTAAAAATAAAAATCTTTTATTCTTTTTACGGATATTTGTTTTTTTATTTTTACTTATATATATATATATATATATATATATATATATATATATATATATATATATATATATATATATATATATGAGACACACACGCAACATCATTAACGCTTACTAGGCATTTTAATGTTGCATCTTATGATGAGGTGGAAATACCACCATGGCACCATATCTTGCATACATAAAAAAATGTACTATCTCTTCGTCCCATATAAGTTGTCCACTTGACTTTTTTAAGCCTTTTCTTATTCAACTTTGACCATAAGTATTTTTATTTGTGTTACATAATACTTGGTGAAAAATATATGAATAGATTGGGTTTTAAATGTATTTTAATTTAGTATAATTTTCATCAACTAATATATAATATAAATAAAATATTAATGGTCAAAGTTGAACAAGAAATACTCAAAATAGTCAAAGTGAACAATAATTATGGGACGGAGGGAGTAGCAAGCAAGATTCGAACATGTGTTTAAACATTCAAAGCCAAACGCCTCAACCACTGAAGCAATCACATATTTGTGTTTTATCTTCTACTTCCAACGTATTTTTTTTTGAACGGCTGAAATTGTATTAAAAAGCTGCTAGTAAGGCACTAGAAGCTGAAGAAATCAAGTACAAATCTAGAAATCAATAAATTACACAATCTAGAAACAACTCGAGAACTTTAACGCAAGGACCGCAAAAGGATAAAAACTTCGCTACACAAAGATAACGTGACAAGAGAAAATCCCTCGCCCACTTAAGGCCGAGCCACCGGTTTTCACTCCGGAGGTGTTTTTTATGCAGACCCAAATAAGCCTCGAGGAAAAGAAATAAAATCATAATCATCTGAACACCTTGAGAAGACTGAAATGCCCAACAAGAAGAGACGATAATCACTAACTCGATCCCATACTCGAAACCATCAAAGGAGATTTAAGCTAATCAACCCAACTACAAGACATACGGCCACTATGATGAATCCAAGAGAAGGTGGAAGAACGAATATTATCGTAAATGTCACTTCTCCTAATTGAATGTTGGCAAAAAATGATACTGTTACGATACCTCCAAAGCCACCAGAAAGATGAGGCAAATATAACGGATAAACGCTGAGACTTCTCTTTGGGCGCTTACCAAGAACCAAACCAATTCTTCAAATGCTCATACGAAGTAAAAGAAGGAAATGATATGTCACACCAGATACGAACAATATTCCAAATATCCTTAGCAACAACACAATCAAGAAATGTGATTTAAGGATTCAGATTACCATTACAAGAAGGACACGAGATTGTCAATATATCAATGCCACGAGATCTAAAGATTAAATCTGTGAGGAAGAAGGTCAAGCATAAATCGCCACATGAAAATATTTACCTTTCGAGGAAGAATTTTATCCCAGTGAGTTGGATAATCCAATGAGGGCAAAAGATGCGAGTCAATGTGTTTCCAAGTGATGCTAACAGAAAAGACACCATCGTTAGCTATACTAAAAATTCAATTTGTAGTCACATATCTAGCTTTTACACTAAAAATTCAATGCCAGTCAAATGTTCTTCATAACCAACCCCTTTTCAATCGCTTAGTCAAACAATATCTCATCCTCCCCCATTTCACTCGGCATTTGCAAAAATTCAAATCCCCCTAATAAACAAAACGCATAAATAAATTCAAAAACGGATTGACCTAATCTATACCACTTTTAAATCTATTGTTTTTGGTTTGATTCTTTGATTTTCAAAAAGAATCAACAAAAAAGGTTACTTGGTCGATTCTTTCAATTGACTATATAATCCACTGCAAAAGTTCCCGCCGGCTTAATAATCATCTTTGGAGGTAATCTTTTATTTAATGTGTTCGGATTGAATACAATTAGGTTACTTCGTTAATTTTGATGTTGACATTTTAGAAATTAATTTCCTTTGTAGATATGAATTTTACTTATTGATTTTAATTATTGATTTAGGGCTTCAGAATCATCTTCGTCCTTGGTTTCGCAATACCGAATTCTGATTAAACACCGCAACAAGCAGAGGATAATTAGGGTTTTAATTCAATTATATGTACTATTTGCGAACTATGCTGTTTTGGCTCCTGTAAAACCACTTTAACCTGGTTAGTAGATAAATGAACTTTTCTTTAGCTTCCATGTCTAAAAATACATGCTCATATTTTCAGGTTGGCTTTTACGGGACTGGTGTTGGTTTTGTCTATCATGGTCTTATGTCCATGATAGAGGGCATGCTTGGATGAAGAGAGAGGTGGTTGTTTGTCTAATGCAGAAGTGGATTAATAAACATTTTGAGCTGCCCTTGATCATTTGAAGAACTATATCTACATTGAAGCAGATAAAGAAGTCTATGGCAGAGAGGTACACTGTTAGATCACTTAATCATATTTGTTGGTTGTATTGACAAGAAATTTTATGAAAACAATTATATGGTTCTTTTTTAGGCTTGCAAGGGTATGAAGTGTGCTTGAGACATGAGAATCCAGTTGGAGGGGCTATTGAAAAAAAGTTTAAATTGATTTAATATCAAGCAATGGTGATTTGGTAGCAATTAAGAAGGCCATTATAACCACCATGGTGTATTAATCTTTTTGTACTTTTCAGGATAGTTCCCCCCCCCCCCAATGATACATGAGAATGGATTCTACTTATCCAATAAACATCGTGAGAGTATCTATATTCACTCCAGCTCTGGTTTAGCCAAGGTAACATTCTGGCTACAATAACTTACAATCAAACTTTGAAAAACTGTAAGCTGTATATGATGGTGCTTTGTATTGGTTGTTGATGATTCATTGTTTCTTGTAAAGGTGCTTCCTAATTGAGTGGTATACCATGAGATAGTCTCGACTGTTAAGCAATACATGCAACAGGTACGCACTCTTTTACTGCCTATGCTGTTATTAAATTATCATATAGCTTCCAATGATTAGGAGTGACATTTTGTTGTAGGTGATGGTTGTAACCACTCATGAAGTGGTCCCTGAATAATTCCATGACGCAAAATTGGTTGGTACTCGAAGGTTGGTTGCTCCAACAACCATACTTTATTTTTCTTAATTGATGTTTCGTACACGATTAATAAATGTGTAACTTTTTTTTCACCATTTCTGGATATTTTATGGAATAATTGCAGCTTATGGTTATAGCCATGCTTGTGGGCTCAATCGTAATTGGCAAACCTGTTTATCGTATAAAGTCTTAATCGGCGTTTGTTTCAATTTGCTTGATTTATATGCAGTTGTTTAAAGACAATTAATAGCAAAAAGTACGGGGTTGACCTGGTTTCCTTCACTTCGCACCCCACTACTGTTATATACTCCTAAAAAATGGATGGGACGGTAGTTGTTCAATCTATTAGTGTTTATACTTGCATAATTTTGATATTGCAGAATTTAAGGCTTCTCTCATTACATGACAACAAATACTTGCACTACTTTAGAGGTCATCATGACAGGCAAGGTCTCATCGTATACCATTTTTCTTGCATGCCATTGCTATATTTCGCGGATGTTCAGGCAAGCGCTTAAACCGATTATGGCACTCATATGTGGTTGGTGAGATGGCAGCAGCTCTAGCCGCTTCATCTGTTGCATTTAGGCCTTCTAATACCTAATACGCAGACAAGCTTGTAAGTACAGCCACAAGAGTATTTGGTTAGGCGGATACTTATAGGGGGCTTATAGTTATCACACATACATTAGGAGTGGTTTTTGTCCATTTTACTGTGATTTTGACAGATATCAGGCAAGCATATCTTCCTTGTTTGAGTAGGTTTTTCTGCTTATTGCATTCTTTTAGATTGGCTTTGGTAGATTGTATATGATTAGTTTCATTGAAACTATCTAATTCTATTCCAATAGCTGAGTTGATGTTTTAGTTTAAGGTTGACATGGTTAACTACACTTTATCTAGGTTTGACCTAAAAAACCAAATGGGTATATGAAGATATGAACAAACATAATACAAAGTTAGGAATTTTGCCAAGATAAGGAATAGGAGTGTGGTGTTATTATAATTGACATAAGTTTGTAACATGAAATGGTTGATTAACAGACAACACGATAGACACATATTACGTTAGATTTAATTCTCTAAATGTTTTCAGTATGCATTCCTTTGCATACGTGTAATCATATGTCGAGTAAATAGTGTTTTAAAAAGCTAATTAATCTTTTCATGTGATCATGTAGATTATGACAGTAGAGGGTCTGAAAGGAATCATGGATGTTTTGCAAATGATATTAAGCATCAAAGAGGGTAAGAAATATTAATTTTTTGTATTAAAACGCCTACCTTTTGAGGATGTTCAGATATTTAAGTATAACGGAGATCTTATGTCTAAGTTTTACATAATTCAAGCTCTTTCAGAAATAATAATTTTGTATTCAAACATCCTACCGCGAAGTGCGGGGCTTCACACCTCATGAATTCTTAAGTCCAGAATTGATTAGTCAAAACTTATAAATTCTACTTCAAAAGTTTAAATGGTCAAAATTTGATATGCCTCTGCCTTATGATTTGTACAGGTCGGGCATGTGGTATGCAATGCATCAACAACCAGGTCAGATCAAATATCTCTTGGTGATTCACCCATAACTAGAAAGCTTAAAAGTACCAAAGGAGTTATTTTGGAAAACATAAAGTCTTAGATTAAAGTTATGCCACGAGATCTTGCTTTGATATCATATATATTATGAGTTTGTAAGATATTTATTCTTATTGCTTTTAGAAACTTGATTGTTTTAGCCACAAATTTGATTGAGTCTCAGATTATATGAGAATGCACATGTTCTCCTTCATGAATATATATATATATATATATATATATATATATATATATATATATATATATATATATATATATATATATATATATATATATATATATATGTATATATACATATATACTGATTTGAGTGTAAGTTTTTCAACTAGTGATGATATAATGAGTAGTCAAAGGGTGGTGTAAATGTCGCTTAACTAATGATGATTTTAGGTACAAATAAGCAAATATGGATCCGGTTAAAAGATACAATCCATATCTTATTTTTAGAGTCTGAAATAGAAAATCAGTGTGTACTATATCAAATGTGATTTACATGTTCTTATACCTTTCATCGTTCTTTTTAAATATAATACATGGCACACTTTCTTTTTGTTTTCATTTTAAGCGTCTCGATATTTGCCGTTATTACTATTTATTTACGCTCAATTAAACTCGCCAAGTAATATATCGAAGTTGAAATCACCGAACGGGTTATAAAGCTAATATATATATATATATATATATATATATATATATATATATATATATATATATATATATATATATATATATATATATATATATATATATATATATATAGACTTTGATTCTATTGAGAAAATTTTAAATTGAGAAGATTGAGAAGAAATATAGGCCATTGTACTTTTTAACTTTAATGTTTCATAAATATTATTTATTAAAGTGAAAAGAGTATAAAAGTAAATGAATCACTCAACATTTAAATGAAAACTAATGACTCCTGCATTTATGGTCCATAATTTCGATTTTAAGGATCATTATAGCCACCGATTTATTTTTTTTTCTCATTTAAGTTTCACGAAGCCAAGTTTTTTTTTTTTTTTTTTTTTTTTTTGAATCAATCAATTCAATTTCGTTGTAATAGCAAATGCAAATAAATTCATTTGCAACTATATGATTCATCTTTTTGTTGCTTTTATATATGACAATCTTATTTAAATATATGATTCATTTTCTTTTTAGATATTTTTATGCATTTAGAATTTTTTTAAAGATAGTTATGTCTATGTGGTGGGTTTTGGATTTTCAAATATGATGGGTTATCATTAAAAAAAAATTGTTAAAGTGAACTTGTCTAAAAAGTTAGTATCTATTTCGTAATGTTTTGTTTTGAATCAAAAAGAAAATTGAGTAAGTGAATCATAATCGGATAAATGAATCATAAGTAAAAAGAAACAAAAAAAAAAAAAAAAAAGAAACAAACAAAACTTGTTTTGAAAGTAAAAACTTGTTAGTTTTTATTTTGAATCATATTCAGTAATATTGAATCAACTATTTACTTGATGGGGATGTTTTTGAGTCGCAACATACCGAAATAAAATGCTTCACTAAATCGATCCTTTTTTATTTATAAAATTCATAGTATCTCATACTATAATGATTCACTAGTGCATTATGATTCAATATTAATATAACGATTCATATTTATGTCACTGAAATGCTACATCACTTATGAAACGGATATTAACAAAATGATTTTATGATTCAATATTAACGATATTCATTTGTCTCTTTGTAACCATATAAATCGAGTTCATGTAAGAAATTTGAATCATTACCGATTGATACCTAACGATTTACTAACTAATTATTTTTAAGAATACAAAAATGTGCCTATTGCATGGATCCTTAAAATGAATAAAAAATGATACGAATGGAGAATGGAGAAAGTAGAAATGCATACAAACTACAAAATGATGTTGACGTATAAGAAATGAAAATATAAATATCTAAAATACCCATTATACCCTTATTTTGATTTAATGCGATTAACGGCTAAGGTTAGTTCTCAATCTTCGTTTCTAAAACTCTTCTCAACCGATCCGACTATATATATATATATATATATATATATATATATATATATATATATATATATATATATATATATATATATATATATATATATATATATATATATATATATATATATATATATATATATATATATATATATATATATATATATATATATATGCTGGTAACGTAACTGTGTGAACATATGAGCACGGGTATGATTAAAGAATTTATCAATACCTAGGTGCATCCATCCAACGCTCGTCCACCGACCGGACCTAACTCTTCGGTGTGGGTTCTTCCGTTAGTTTCAGGTTTATTGGTAATTACATTTTTTTCATTTAGTGAGTTTTGAGCACAATTATACACTTTATATATATAGTAAATATTTATTTGGAGGAATTGCATATATACCCATTAAAACTCAAAATTTTGCATATTTCCTCATAATACAAGTTTTAATGCATGATGTACAATGCAACTTAAGTATGTTTTGAGTATTTATGCAAATTTGCAAGTTGTAGTAGATATATATGCAATTTCCCCTATTTATTTTTCTAGAAACTCGTGCTAATAATTCATCGCTTCATAGCAAACACCTTAAATTGGTCGAAATAGTAATTTTAGTAACTGATACGTTCTTTAATATGCAAAATAACATCGGTTATTAATTATAATCATTGTAACCAAAAAATAAAAAATACAATTAAGTAAATACCTGCCCGACTACCTGTACATGAAAGTGTTAAATCGTTTGATAAAATATTCATTTGCTTTAACCTTTAATAAATTTCAATATATTTGAGTAGTTTGCTTTGTGTAAGTGGGTTTTTGTGTGACTTAATCTTGATACCTTTCGTCTAAATTTTCGTAATTGTACCTGATAAAAAATAATTATAGTAATATGTCGGATGAAAAAAATTAGAAACACTTTTTCGTAACGGCAAAGAAATATTTTGAACTTAACTCCACAACATTTGGACATTTTGGGCAATAGAACATCTTGATACCAATTGACTAAGGTTATGCTTAGAAAAAAAGTAAATGTTGCTGGTGTTGGTGTTGATGTTAATGTTATTGTTGTTGTTGCTAATGCTGATGTTAGTGTTGTTGCTGAAAAAAGTAAAATAATAGATTTTTTTTGTAGTGATGTGTAGCAAACTAATTGTATTTGTAGATTAAAATGTAAAATAAAATAATTTGTGAAAAATAATCTTCACAATCTTTAAAAAGCTGTTTTTAAGAACTTATTTTTCCAAAATAATCCACAATCTTTATCACCCAATACAATTTTTTTACCAAAGTTTATTTTTCAACAAAATAATCTTAAGCCTTAATAATCTTTCATAATATCGCCAAACATAAGCATGTTTGATTCTACAACACTCAAAAGGAAGAAGGCCTGCACACTAGTTTTGTAATTTATTTGTTTTATAATCACAGAATAAAGTAAAAATGAAAAATAAATCACGATGAGTTGAAGTATACCCTACAAAATGACATGCAAATTAGAGCATAAGGTGTGGTGAAGAAGGTTGGTTACTCATTCGGGGCCTACAGGGTGTCACATCACTATAACAAACCTCCACAACTAACCCCCTCACTCACAACTAACCTCAAATTACTCATTTGGGGTCCACCACTTACAACTTTATTTTTGTATTCAAATTACCAAATAAACTAAATTCATTTCATTAAAAATTAAAATACATTACAACATACTAATATTACACGCAACTAAAAATAACGCTAGGAAAAAAATACGATACGAAAAAAAAAAAGATACGGGGAAAAAATACAACACATATTAATAATAGGAAACTTAAAGATTTTACTCGTCATCGGTATCGGCATCTCGATATTTCTTCATTATTTTTTCTGTCTCTTTCGGATGATATCTGCTTTTACCGGGTCAGTAGTCGTGTCGAGATCTAGCAAGAGAAACTTCATCTCCTTCATCTCTAACGCCTTTACTTCCTTCTCCCTCCTCGCCTCGTAACAAGCCATTTGAACGTCGGATTTTTTTGAATAGTTTTCGGATAATTGTCCCGAAAAAGTACTCGTTTGACTTCCACCGGAGCTCACGGCGCTCGACGTTGAAGTCGACTTTTGTTTCTTTGAACTCGACTCTTTCTGCTGCTGTCTCTTTGGGACGAGGTCGTTTTTCTGGGCCGAATATATCCTCGAGACATGTAATGTCTATCGGATCATCGGCATCTCATTTCGGGTAATTTTTCAAGATCTCCCAAGCATGAACATACACGAACTCCTTCCAACCAAAGCGTTCTTCAAATTCTTCTTCGCATTTTCGAGTTGACGGCAAATTTTCACCACTTCTGCAAATGTTTATGAAAAGCATTGAATTTTTGACAATTACCATTAATCCTCGTCCATTTACCTGTGATCATATTTTTGGTACAAGGGTCACCGACAATCTGAACGTTGAACATCTGTTGGGATTCTTGATTTGATGAGACAAAGTAAATAGAAGAATGAAACAAAGGGACTTAAAGTGACAAAGATGAAACTTACAAAAAGATGGAAGGTCTTCCTTGCAAAAGAAGATTTAATATTTAGTCCTTCGTAGTATCTTGTAAACCCTAATCCTCTAGTATATAAAGAGGACATGGGGTGTAGGTTTTATATACAAGTCTTCCAATATGTAATTGACTAAAGAGGTGTGTGTGTAACCTAGGGCGTGTAATTTATTGTAAACGCCTAGGTTATTTGTTTACCTCCAAGATCTAAGGTGTCTTAAGTCCCTGTTACAGCTAGGTAACACGTATTATTCTGATCAAATAATATTTGGAGGAGATTGGGTGAAAGTAAAACCTTGTTGCAATAACAATTATGTTTTGATTTATCCGCTGCGTATTGTATTTGTTATTGTAATCCCTAACGCTCTAAACGATGTCATAGAGTCCAACAAACTTCAAAATTGGTATCAGAGCTTGGGGAGCTCGTTACCTAGGGGTTCACAAGGTTTCTTGGCGAAAAATATTGAAGAAAATCGGGTTTATACAAAATTCGCAACTTTCTGCAGCACTGTTTTAAAAATGCAATAACTTTTTCGTTAACCGTTGGATCGTGATGAAATTTTTTGTGGACGTTCTCTATATAATAATCAAACTTTTCACTGGAGGGATTGTCGATCTGAGCTCTCAATCAAAAGTTATTCAAAGGTCGAAGTTGGGCCGCAGGGTTATTCAGAATTGATTTTTAGGGTTTCATGCATATTCAACTTCTTGAATTTGTTTTACTTGTTCTAATTCTGATGGAGGTTGTTTATACATTGTGTGGTGTTTATGATTCATGGTTAGAAGTCGCTTTGATAGTGTTTTTTCGAAACCACCTGCTGTGTTTTCGAACTAACGCTAGTGTTTTTCAGAACCACGCTAGTGTTTTCAAAACCACCGCTAGTGTTTTTCGAAACCATTGCTAGTGTTTTTCGTAACCACTGCTAGTGTTTTTTGTAACCACTGCTAGTGTTTGGATATCACAATTCTCAATTTCCGGTCATTTCTCAAATTTACTATTCATCTCGGGAATTTACTATTCATTAGTTACTATTCATCATTTTCGGAGTCGATTTAATATTCTGAGAATGCATTTCAAAATTTTTACTATTCACGAAACACTATTCATTCCCTGAGAAAATCACTATTCATGCTTCACTATTCATCGTTTATCGTAAACTAGGTTTACAAGTATCAAATTCACGTAACCTTAATGGTTTAGCTGCGAATTCATGAGTAATTAGTGAAAGATTGGTATCAGAGCCAAAGGTTATAGAGAATGCCGATTTTCAAAATAAAATCGCAACTATAACAGGAATAAAGTTTTATTAAACATCGAACATCATCCGAGTCAACTAGTTCTATCGTAGATCGTTAATCATAAATTATACATAGCCCCGATCAACTATGTCTAATTTACTGAAGAACCATGCAATGATAAGAGTGGTAGTTTAAATCATGTTTATTCGAGTCTTTGAGTCCGTCAACCAAACCTGCATTGGTCGGGGGTATGCATAGCATGGTTTATATTCACGCTTACGCTACCGCACCTTGTTTATACCTTCTTTTCCAACCTTTCACTTATTAGGCATAGCATGTCTCTGCTCCTCGCTATATTTCGATCACTATAACACATATTACAAACCGTTCGCACCTCATCGACTTCGTTCAATGTCGCTACTCAACCCGATGTTTTGGTCCACCGCAGATCATGGCCGCAAGAACACACGCCGAGTCAACAACACGCCGACCTAAATAACAATGCCAACCCAAAACAACAATGACAATCCAAACAACGCCGCTTTGAATAGCGGATCTACTCGCCAAATTATGACGCACCTTGATGCTAGACGAACCAACGTTGAGAAGGTACTTCAAACACGGGTCATGGATGCAACTACAAGACTTTCATGACATGCAAGCCAATGGAATTTTATGGTACCGAGGGTGCCATTGATCGCTAACACGGTTCGAGAATGTTGAGTCGAAACTTAGTATCACGAAATGTGTCAAGAAAACAAGGTTGAGTTCTCTCACGGTCTACTACGGTGGTCGAGCATTGACTGTGGAACAACCAACCGCAGATAAGAGGAAGAGGGCTGCAAATGCGTTATCTTGGGAAGCATTTAAGAAACTACTAATCGATGAGTATCGCAAAAGATGAAGTGCTGTGTCGGAAGCATAATTTTGGAATAACTTGATGGTGGAGTAGAAGTTTACAAGTACACGATCCGCTTCCACGAGTTAACTAGGATGGTTCCTCACATGGTTTCCATCGGGAGAAGTTAATCGACGATATATATATGGGATTGATACCGAAATTAGGAGGATGTCACCTCATCAAACCCAACCACTCTACAAGCCGCTGCGGGTATGGCGATCGCTGACAAATGATGCGATCAGTCCGGGGACTAACAAAAGCAAACGATAATGGACAAAAGCGACGGAGGATCACCAGGAAGCCGAGACCAGACCAAGAAACAAGAGGCAAATAATAACCGAAACTACTTGAGCAATAACTCAAGGTCCCAAAGATACGCAGTCCACATCCTATGCGCACTCGATGTAACTATCATCACTCGTGAGATCGCTCAAAGTGCAACAAATGCGGATGGACGGGCCACTTCGCGGAATTGCTCAAACAGATCGGGAACCAGGACAAACAAAAGCATGTTACGAAAAGTGGAACTCGATCACCTTTGGAATACCGTCCAAAGTTGAAAGAACTCCAACCAAGAAGGTAATCGTCCAAATCTAGCATTGGCAATAGAAGGCCCACAAGATCGAATATTGATGTTTCCGCACGTGGTCGAGCATTCTATATGGGCACCGAGGAAGTTCGCAACGCCGTAACGGTACATTCTTTCAACAATCACATTATTTCAGTACAACATGATTTTGAGTGCATAACTTCCTTCCAATTTTACCACGCTCACGACATTGATTAATTGAGACCCATCGATATCGACCTTAGTTGTAAATTATTTTGTTGATTTGATTTATGTAGCAAATCCAAGATCGAACGGATCTTTCAAAAACTTCATTCAAGGATGTTGAATCTATCTTTCTAACAATTTGTTTCTAGCTTGATCATCGATGCTCTTGTTTGATAAGTTGCGAAAATCAAGCCAAGAGTCAAGTTTTACTCAAAAGGTCTTTTCGAGGGTTACGCTCGGTGTTTGGTAAGTTTACCCCATCAAATCTAATCACGGGCATGTATTTAGTTGGATGAGGAACCATATGCATGAGCATTGACATGATCATTTAGACTATTCAGACGAGCATGAACTTTTGAAACTCTTGTCGAGGTTCAGACTATAGTATCAATAATTGAATCACGAGGACATGATTCCTCTAACCGGGGAAGAATATCACAATACTCAATTTCCGGTCATTTCTCAAATTACTATTCATCTCGGGAATTTACTATTCATCGGTTACTATTTATCGTTTTACTATTCATCATTTTCGGAGTCGATTTAATATTCTGAGAACGTATTTCAAAATTTTACTATTCACGAAACACTATTCATTCCCAGAGAAAATCACTATTCATGCTTCACTATTCATCGTTTATCGTAAACTAGGTTTACAAGTATCAAATTCGCGTTTAGCTGCGAATTCATGAGTAACCATCGAGGATATTTCATATAGACTAGGTTTAGTCTACATATCATTAGCAACATCATCATTATATTAGTTCATGCATGGTTTTGCATTTTACATTAAACGCATAATTTCCTATTAATTAAACGCTATCGCGTAATTAATTATTTTGAACATTTGACCCGACACTTCCAAAAATTATTCTGATATATTTTTATACTCATATTAAGATTATAAAACTTATAATATTAGTTTACCCGATGTTTTAAATTTATTTTGTATATAACTTGTTATATTTATATAATTACGACGATTTTCGTAAATACTACTCGATAATTATTATTTCACTCAATTTTTGTAAGAAATGTATTTTTATAATTTTTATAACTTTGATATATTTTATTTTGTTCTATTAAAATTTATTTTTAGCTAACGCTACTCTAAATACTTAAATATGTACACAAGTTACCAACTATACTTAAATAATTACACTTCTACTTATACAAAATACACTACATTATACAAGAATATTTTACTCTTTTATTTCCTATGTGTATGTCGACACAATTAGGATGACACACATTATTTTGAGTTCAAAATATCTCATGTATACCAATATGTTTGCTTACCTTTAATAATATACTATACATATAGCACATAGAAGCAAAATATCTCAAGGTGAAAAAAAAATATACTCTCTCTTTTTCATCTCTTGAAACCGGCCAAGGAAGAGACCAAGCAAGGAAGCAAATTTTTTTTCAAGACAAGTTAATTACACAACACTACCATACTCTTAATCAAGGTTTTGGAATAAAAACCCAGGGTATTTAGGATAAACCCTTGTTCATTAAACCTCATCAATTAACTAGTAAGCATTTCATGATCATTTTCATCTTTCATATTCATACTATGGTTATTTTATCATGCTTGATAAAAACATGCAAGTTATATGGTTATCTATACCACTTTATTTGTTTTTAAGTCCTATAAATTGATATATGGGTGAAGGCTGAGAATACGTAACAAACTTTCCTAAATATACCAAGTACGTAACATACAAATTTTATTATTTTGTACATGAATAACTTTCAAATTTTGATCAATGTATGTGAACTTCACCCTTTTTTCCAGCTGCAGTATTATACGTGGATATTCCAACACATCAAAATTTTCCAAATCAGCAAGTCAAATTGTTGACTCTTATTAAAAGCCCCAAATCTGGTCATTATCTTCCACATCTTACACACACCTAAACCTAAAAACCCAATTTCAATTAAACTCAAAAGAACCCTAATTAAACTCAAACCCCAATTCAAGAAACCTAATTTACAAAATGTCGCCTCATCTTCTAGCATCCAGAAGCCATGTCCGTACGCTACCCACTCATGTAACGCCCGACCCCACAAGGGTAAAGGAATCACAAGTAATGGTGTCATATCAAAGCAAACATATAAACCAAAAGAAATCTTCAACATAAATATGGAAATAATCCAAGTCAAAAGACTTCAATACATAGGTCCCAATGAAAATAAACTCCAAAAGAAATGTCTAAAACATAAGTCTAAATGGTATCATAATATCAAAGCTAAATCTCTAAGGTAAGTCCACTCAAGACTCATCCCAAAGCAATACCCAGCCCAATGCTTAGATACCGCCATGAAGAAAAGAAAGTGCGGCCGAGCTTCAAAAGCCCAAAGGAATGATATACAAGCAAAACGAATACGAAACGAGAACAAATACGAAATAAAGTGAAAGAAAGATAGTGAAATCATAGTCATTTCAAAAGATAATTCGTAATATCGTAATAAGTTTTATAGCTAACTACCTCAAAGCCCGTAACATATGCCATATCGTAAACATATCATAATCACATAAGGCAACATATTTGTAGGGAGACCTACCAGAGTTATGAAGGACGGCATGCACGCAAAGATCAATCATCGACAACATATAACATATAATGATAATATATGGCATATAATGATCTAGGATGCATCCATACGCCCTACGCACAAATATTCATAATATAATTCAAATTGAGCTCATACAGATAACAGATAAGGACGGGCGTAACATCACTCATCGCCCTAGAGTCATGTCAAGTGCATTTGTCGACACGGACATGGAACCCCATGACTAGTTAAAATTGGCTCGGTGTCAACTATCGAGATCAAATAAGAATGTCATAACCGATATAGATCATATTTTATCAAATGTTTAATCATGTTTTCAAAATCAAAGTCTTCATATCATATAGTTCAAAATCAAAGGTTTTATGATTCAAAATCAAAGTTCGATAAGCAAATACCAAATAGACACATTAGGGTTCATAGCAAAGGTTTAGGAAATCCTAATATGAAAACGAAAAGAAACTTCATACGAAACCTTTATCGAAAAGGTCGAATATCCGTACTTTATTCGAAAGCAAAAGATCAAAAGTCGAAACAGGAAGCAAAGAATTACTCCTTCTTCACGTAACCTATATACATTAATGTCGATATATTATTAATGATTCCAAATCGTCACAATGATCCTTTTAATATTTTAGGGTTTCCATAATTAAATGAGACTTAAATGTTTTAATATTAATATCGTAAATTAGGGTTTCATATGTCTTTTATTAAAGTTTAGGGTTTCTCATTCTTTAATGTCTCATTAATATATATGTACTAACATGTTACGCCTTTTAATGACTAGTTACTTAACCTAACACGTCACAAAATAATCTTTCCTTTTTATGTTTCAACGCATATGTTTATGATTTTATGTGACATATAATTTACTTATTACTCATTAATTATGCATTTACTCCATTAGGGTTTAGCATAACTTATTAAATTAACATATCAAACTAGGGTTTATGTTAACATAACCTTTACTTAAGTAATGCATCTTCAAATCTCATATACATGTTTCGATTATTAGGGTTTTCGATATTAGGGTTCAACACTAGTCTTAGCTCATCTTCTTACTTCACATATTCAAGTTATTAAGTTATATTCATTATTCAAAACTAAACATGGTTCGGTCCTAATTACTATGTTTCGCCCTCATTAAATAAACACAAACATGACCCGATTCAATATCACATCTTACGTTACATGTTTCTTATTAATTACAAGTTAAATCAATTAGGTTTGTCTTGGTTTTGCTTTATACCTCTCGCCACAAAAGAAAACAAGGAAACGCGACGAAACAAAATATAACTTGACATAAACATGTAAGGTACGTTAAAGGAAGACAAATAAACGATATACCTTAACTTGATTGAGCAAAATCGACACCAAGGGTGTGTTTGGGAGTCTCGCCGAGCAAAGGAAGAAAAGAAAAGGAGAGAGCAAATAAAACTAGGGTTCCAAACTTATGATTATGTATGGTATATATAGTTGTAGTATTTGAGTTAAACTAGGAAAGTAATTGGGTTTGGGTTTGGGTTTGGTCCAACCGTCACACCATCATCACACGCACCACCATGGGCTTCGCCCTTGTCCACACGAATTAAACAAACGCGACCCAAAACATTTACTTAAACATTAACTCTTCGTCGCATCAAATCAATTACGTAATATATTTTAGTTAGGGTTTTAAATATTCGCAAGTTAATCTTTTAATTTCTTTAAGTGTTATAAATAGATTTTACGATTTTATAATTTTTAGTTCCAAGGGTATTTTAGTCTTTATTCGGATTTTAAATTTTCGTGTTTTACAATTCTTCCTCTAAAGAAAAATTTTCGCCTCGAAAATTGAATGAAACGAAATGAAAATGAAAACGAAACGAAAACGAAACGAAATGAGAACATACCAAACTATTCAAAGAAATGAGGGTAACTAGCACGCATCGACTCTCGGTTTCCCAAGTAGCCTCACGCTCGTGATGATTCTTCCAAAGAATCTTAACGAATGGAATAACTTTATTCCTCATAACTCTTTCTTGTCTTTCCGAATAGCTTCGGTTCTTCGATAAAGACATATCGGATTGAATTTGATCAAACGGATAAGAAGCAACGTAACGGATGATAGTTGTATCCCCTTAGAGTGATACATGAAAACGCCATGAACATGCGATAACCGAGGCGGAAGTGCTAAACGACACGAAACTTCTCCTATATCGCTCTAGAATCTCAAATGGTCCAATAAATCGAGGACTAAGCTTGCCCTTGATTCCAAAACGTTTCACACCTCTAAACGGCGAAACTTTCAAAACACACGATCTCCAACCCGAAATTCTAAATCACGACGATGCTTATCAAGATAACTTTTCCGACGAGACCTAGCTTCCTTCAATTTCTCTCTAGCCACGCCTACTTTCTCATTAGTGATCTCGATCATTTCCGGTCCTTCAATCAAACGCCACCTACTTCATCCCAACAAATAGGTGCTCTACATTTCCTTCCATAAAGAAGTTCAAACGGTGCCGCTTTAATGCTAGCATGCCAACTGTTGTTATAAGCAAACTCTACTAAACATAAATATTCGTCCCAACCGCCATCCATTCTAAAGCACAAGCCCTTAGCATATCTTCTAAGGTCTCAGATAGTCCCTCTCGATCGACCATCCGTTTGAGGATGAAATGCCGTACTAAAATTAAGTCGAGTACCCCAAGCTTTCTCGCAAACCCTTCCAAACGAGAAGTAAAACGCGGATCTCTATCGGACACAATAGATGTCTGAGTACCATGAAGTCTAACGATCTCTTGTCGAAAAATCTCCGCTAATTTACCAATACCATAATCCTTCCCGACATAAGAAATGAGCGATTTGGTTAGCCTATCAACAACCACCCAAATCGCATCATGCTTCTTCCTAGTAAGAGGTAACCCACCACAAAATCCATAGATATCTTATCCCACTTCCATGTTGGAATCTCCAATGGTCAGAATAATCCACTAGCCCTCCGATGTTCAATCTTAACTCACGACAAATCATACACTTCGACACAAACGTCGCCACATCTTGCTTCATGCCGCTCCACCAAAAGTATCGCTTCAAATCCCTATACATCTTGGTAGAACCAGATGAATAGTGAAAGGAGAACTATGAGCTTCACCATAACTTTCTCAATGGCACCGATCATTGGGAACACAAAGCCTATCTCCATACCATACAATACCGTCATTATCAACCTTAAACTCCGTCCGCTTACCTTCCTCAACATTTTGCACCACGCCCACAAACCGTCATCTTTCTCGAGCTTTAATTTGCAAGATAAGGTTCGACTCCACCTTCATACTAGCCCAAGATCCATCAAAACCTCGACACACAACTCAACATCCAAACTCTCTAAATCACGCAAAGTCCTAGGCTCAATCTTGATACTGCAAGAATGCCCGATTTCGCTAAGCGCCAAGAACTACGTTAGCCTTACCGGATGGTATCGAATGTTGGTGTCATAATCCTTAAGAAGTTCTAACCATCTTCTTTGTCTCATGTTAAGTTCCTTCCGAGTGAAAATATACTTGAGACTCTTATGATCGATGAATATATCACACGCCTCCATACAAGTAATGTCTCCAAATCTTCAACGCAAACACCACCGCAGCCTAACTCAAGATCATGAGTTGGGTAATTCTCCTCATAAGGTTTTAGCGCCTCAAGCATAAGCTATTACCTTTCCATGTTGCATCAAAACACGCCTAATCCTTTCTTAGATGCATCGTCAGATTTGAAATCCTCCGAACCAGTTGGAAGAGTCAAAATAGGAGCCGACACCAATCTCCGCTTCAATTCTTCAAAACTCTTCTCTCGCTCATCCGTCCATACAAACTTTTCACCTTTTCTCATCGGTTGGGTTAAAGGCAAAGCTAGACGAGAGAAACCTTCAACAAAACGCCTATAGTAACCAAAGAAGTCCAAGAAAACTCCCGACCTCGCCATCGTCGTAGGTCTTGGCCATTTAGTGATAGCCTCAACTTTAGACGGATCCATGGTTATACCATCACCGACACGATATGACCAAGGAAAGCAACTTGTCTCAACCAAAATTCACACTTCAAAATTTGGCGACAACTTCTTCTTCCTCAAAATCTCCAAAACTATACGAAGATGTTCTTCATGCTCCTCTTCGATTTAGAGTAAACTAAAATATCGTCGATGAAAACAATAACGAACTTGTCGAGAAACTCATGGAAAACACGATTCATCAAGTCCATAAACACAAGAAAGCGCATTGGTCAAACCAAAAGGCATAACGAGAAATTGTAATGACCATATCCGTACGAAACGCGGTCTTAGGAACATCTTGCTCCTTCACACGAATCGATGGTAGCGACTCGTGTCAATCTTCAAAAGAACTTAGCTCCTTGTAGTTGATCAAACAAATCGCCTATACGCTGCAAAGGATAACGGTTACGAATGGTAATACGATTGAGTTCACGATAGTCGATACATAAGCGCATGCTTCCATCCTTCTTCTTCACAAACAAGACAAAGTGCACCCCATGGAGAAACACTAGGCTAATAAATCCACTTTCTATCATCTCTTGCACTGCTCCTTCAACTCCTTCGCTCTACAGTGCCATACGATACGGAGCCTTCAAATCGGTTCAAGACTGTGAATTAACTCAATGCTAAACTCAACTTCTCGAGCTGGGGAAGTCCAGGAGTTCATCCGAAAACGCCAAGAAATTCGCAAACAACCGAAGACTATCAATGTTAGGACTCTCCAAAGATGTGTCCTTAACAGATGCTAGAAAACCTTGGCACCCATGAGCAATCATGATCCGTGCCTTCATAGCGGAAATGAGCTTAACAGATTTAAGGGTTGAGAACCATGATAAACGAATTCAGATGTTTTACGCTCCAAAGATCACCGTTCTAGCATGGCAATCGATTGAAGCTCTATGGTAAGCCAACCAATCCATGCCTAGAATGATATCAAAGTCGACCATATTGAGAGGATACAGATTTGCAAAGCGAATACGATCATCAAAACGAAGAGGACACTTAACATATTTACGATCAATGATCACATGATTTTTCATAGGCGAGAAATCGATAAGTGATTTGTTAACGGTTTGGGCTTCATATTAAGTTTCTTAGCGATGTGATAGATATAATGGAGTGTGTGGCGCCAAGATCAAATAAAACGAAGACAAAGAAATCATCAATGAAAAGAGTGCCCGTAATGGTACTCAAGTTCGCTCCACCGTTACGAGTAGTAGCATAAACACGCCCAAGAGTAGTTGGCGGCTTGATGTAGTTTCCGTGAACCGCCGGATTCTTCTTAGGGCAATCTTTAATCTTGTGAGTAGTGGAACCACAACCAAAACATCCACCAGTGGCCTTGAAACACCGCCTGGATGAGCCTTTCCACAAGTAGTACAAATAGTGGGGTGGCAAACCTCACCGTCCTCTCACGACTAGAAGATCCCAAGCACGACCGATTCGATCCTCTAGTCGGTCGATCCTCGTTATAACGCCGGTTATTGTTACCTTGGTTCGACGATCACTTCCATTCCTACCAAGATTTCTATTATCTTGACCCTCGCCTCGTAACGCCCAAAGGTCAACATTCCTTCCCGATCGACCTCACCGATCATAACTCCTATCCCTTGACCTCTCGAATCATAACTCCTACCGTAGTTTCCTTATAGTCATTACCTTGAGTCCTACCTGAATCCGATCACCATCGCGACACGCTTGTTAGAACCCGAAACCTCATGAAAGATCTCAATGTTACGAGCTGCGCCATTGCAGCCGACACATTCTCATACTCAATATTAAGCAATCGGTCCAACACCCACTTCTTCGGCCCCCACTTGAAGTGCTTAGCTTGACGCCTACCATCTCCAAAGAATCACTCCAACAAAACTCACCAACCTCATAAACCTACTCATGTACTCATTAGAGTTCTCATGATCAAACCGGTAGATCGCCTCGATAATCCTCTCATACCTTTGTCGTCAAAGATCGTGGAAGTAACGGTTATAGAAGATAGTCCAAACTCACCCAAGTACAAGTCACAAAGAAAAGCGCCACCTCCTCTTGCTTGTTTCAATGCTTTCCACCAACTCAAAGCATCACCTTCCAATTTGAATGAAGCCAAACGAGTCTTAAACTCGCTCCACAACCCAAGATTTCAAACAACTTCTCAATATGAGTGATCCAGTCCTCGGCCTCGAGAGGAGTAGAAGAAGGTTAAACGAAAGAGGCTTAAGCTTACCAAACGCCGAGCCAAGTATGAATACCGACGGGTTGATTTCCTCCACCACTACCCAAGCACCATTCGACACGAATGTTGTTGATCACCGCTCCATCATCTCGTGTAGTCAAACCAGGAAAAGAGAGTTGAGAGCATTCGCAATCGCAGATCCATGTTAACAAAGATCATCGCTCCATCCGCGCCACCAAGAGTACGAGTTCGAACCATCTAAACGATTAGCAAAATGAACAAAGGTGAGATACGAAATGGAAGTACGAAGGAATCCTAAAGTCTACCCAAATCCTCACGTGTCAAATCCTAAATTCTAAGGTCTCAAAACCTAGGCTCCATATGTCATGTGTCCCGACTACAAGTCGAAACTGGCTCGATACCATAAATTGTAACGCCCGACCCCACAAGGGTAAAGGAATCACAAGTAATGGTGTCATATCAAAGCAAACATATAAACCAAAAGAAATCTTCAACATAAATATGGAAATAATCCAAATCAAAAGACTTCAATACATAGGTCCCAAATGAAAATAAACTCCAAAAGAAATGTCTAAAACATAAGTCTAAATGGTATCATAATATCAAAGCTAAATCTCTAAGGTAAGTCCACTCAAGACTCATCCCAAAGCAATACTCAGCCCAATGCTTAGATACCGCCATGAAGAAAAGAAAGTGCGGCCGAGCTTCAAAAGCCCAAAGGAATGATATACAAGCAAAACGAATACGAAACGAGAACAAATACGAAATAAAGTGAAAGAAAGATAGTGAAATCATAGTCTTTTCAAAAGATAATTCGTAATATCGAATAAGTTTTATAGCTAACTACCTCAAAGCCCGTAACATATGCCATATCGTAAACATATCATAATCACATAAGGCAACATATTTGTAGGGAGACCTACCAGAGTTATGAAGGACGCGCATGCACGCAAAGATCAATCATCGATAACATATAACATATAATGATAATATATGGCATATAATGATCTAGGATGCATCCATACGCCTACGCACAAATATTCATAATATAATTCAAATTGAGCTCATACAGATAATGATAAGGGACGTGGCGTAACATCACTCTATCGCCTAGAGTCATGTCAAGTGCATTTGTCGACACGGACATGGAACCCCATGACTAGTTAAAATTGGCTCGGTGTCAACTATCGAGATCAAATAAGAATGTCATAACCGATATAGATCATATTTTATCAAATGTTTAATCATGTTTTCAAAATCAAAGTCTTCATATCATATAGTTCAAAATCAAAGGTTTTATGATTCAAAATCAAAGTTCGATAAGCAACAACTCAAATAGACACATTAGGGTTCATAGCAAAGGTTTAGGAAATCCTAATATGAAAACGAAAAGAAACTTCATACGAAACCTTTATCGAAAAGGTCGAATATCCGTACCTTATTCGAAAGCAAAAGATCAAAAGTCGAAACAGGAAGCAAAGAATTACTCCTTCTTCACGTAACCTATATACATTAATGTCGATATATTATTAATGATTCAAATCGTCACAATGATCCTTTAATATTTTAGGGTTTCCATAATTAAATGAGACTTAAATGTTTTAATATTAATATCGTAAATTAGGGTTTCATACGTCTTTTATTAAAGTTTAGGGTTTCTCATTCTTTAATGTCTCATTAATATGCATTAACTTACATGTTACGCCTTTTAATGACTAGTTACTTAACCTAACACGTCACAAAATAATCTTTCCTTTTATGTTTCAACGTACATGTTTATGATTTTATGTGACATATAATTTACTTATTACTCAGATTAATTATGCATTTACTCCATTAGGGTTTAGCATAACTTATTAAATTAACATATCAAACTAGGGTTTATGTTTAACATAACCTTTACTTAAGTAATGCATCTTCAAATCTCATATACATGTTTCGTTATTAGGGTTTTCGATATTAGGGTTCAACACTAGTCTTAGCTCATCTTCTTACTTCACATATTCAAGTTATTAAGTTATATTCATTATTCAAAACTAAACATGGTTCGGTCCTAATTACTATGTTTCGCCCTCATTAAATAAACACAAACATGACCCGATTCAATATTACATCTTACGTTACATGTCTCTTATTAGTTACTAGTTAAATTAATTAGGGTTTGTCCTTGTTTTGGTTTATACCTCTCGCCACAAAAGAAAACAAGGAAACGCGACGAAACAAAATATAACTTGACATAAACATGTAAGGTACGTTAAAGGAAGACAAATAAACGATATACCTTAACTTGATTGAGCAAAATCGACACCAAGGGTGTTTTGAGAGTCTCGCCGAGCAAAGGAAGAAAAGAAAAGAGAGCAAATAAAACTAGGGTTCCAAACTTATGATTATGTATGGTATATATAGTTGTAGTATTTGAGTTAAACTAGGAAAGTAATTGGGTTTGGGTTTGGGTTTGGTCCAACCGTCACACCATCATCACACGCACCACCATTGGGCTTCGCCCTTGTCCACACGAATTAAACAAACGCGACCCAAAACATTTACTTAAACATTAACTCTTCGTCGTACTCAAATCAATTACGTAATATATTTTAGTTAGGGTTTTAAATATTCACAAGTTAATCTTTTAATTTCTTTAAATGTTATAAATATATTTTACGATTTTATAATTTTTAGTTCCAAGGGTATTTTAGTCTTTATTCGATTTTAAATTTTCGTGTTTTACAAGTATTGGTAGTATCAAAGACTGCACATACAAACATAGGAATATATCGTGAAGCACATGCAACATACTACCCAATATTTAATCGCATAGATAAGGTTAATAAACCATGTGCAAAGTTTACAAAAGATGCCAAGATTGTTTACACCATGCAAAAATTTACATAGACATGAAACTAAAATCGATGTTAGTGTTTACAGCAACAAGATTGTTTACAAAAGGTGTGCCATGTTGGTCACCTAAACATACCGTACATAAACATACTAGACATAAACAACACAAACTACCCAAAATAAAAGGTTAAACTGCTTTTAAGGCATTAAGAGTGCCTAAATGCTGAATGGCTTGGATGGAGAGCTACCAGTCCCATCTCGTGGAAAGTTAAACTTCCTTCTTTGGAAATTCTCTCGAGACTTATTTCTTAGCCCGATTGGAAGCTTTTGTCTTGGTCTCGCTTGCTACTTGAGTCATTGGAGGAGCTTGACTTTCCGCTTCAAGAATGGCATTGGTTGTGTTGGCAACCCACAAGAGGATCTTGACTTTGAGAAACAGTTCGCTATACTTGGCGCTCAAAGATTGTGTTGAATAAGAGCTTCTTCAACTCGCTGAAGTTCACTCAAAGTAGCGGTGTCTATCGAGCTCATCCTTTGAGAAGTGGTCCAATCGCACATCATCCCAAGTCGGTATGTGTTAGCCATATGCTCCATCTCTTCCTTCTCCTTGTTCCTCTTCCATCACCTCCGTGATAACTTCTCTTTCAGCTTCCTCATCTCTCAACCGCCAATATTCCTAAATTAGATAGTAACAAAGATCAAATAAGAATGCTTAAATTATAGTAATTGTGGTTAAATCTTAAAGTATACATACCGTGTGTTCATAGTTGGAGTCTTTGATTTAGAAACTGCACTTTGAACCGTGATCTACCACTTGATGTTGCCTTTGATTTACCTTTTGCAGCTCTAGCTTCACCTCGCTTACTTGACTCACCAACCTTCTTGGATTCACCTTTGCACCTCTCCTTTCACCTCCTTACTTGACTCACCAATATTAGGTTTAGGTGCCCTGGAGGTCTCATTGCACCGGTTTAGGTTGTTTTGGATCTTTGCAACCACCTTGTTATGTCCAGCTTTGTTGACAATTTTGCATCTCATAACTCTTCCAACCCCGCTAATCGAGTGTTCATTAACTTTTCAAGGGATGTGGATTTTTCTTCCTAGGCTCGCCAGACATCCTTTTCAACATGTGGGAGTGGGGTGAGTTTTGAGTTGATTTCAGTTCTTAGAACCTAAAACTGGATTTATAGAGAACTGGTAGGTATCAAACCATTTGGATTGACTATACCAGCTACTCACACCATTAGCTGGATTCATCTTAAAGTGCATATAAGCTGCCACTGCATGTACACAAGGTACTCCACTAATATTCCACAACCTACAGTCAAATGACCTAGTAATCAAATTAACCCCAAAGGCTTCATCCCTTTTTCTAACCTCAACAACCTAAAATTTACTAGGTAGAACATCCCATTTTCTTTGTTCAACCCTCAACTCCTCAAGGTGTTTTCTAATGGATGGAGTTATGTTGTCATCTAATTCAGCTGCAAGTTTACTCATATTCCAATTCCTTTGCGTAATGTAAACTCTAATATCCTCTAACATAGTGATTATAGGCTTACCTCTAGCTTGAAGTATCACGTCCATTAAATCTCTCGATATCCCATTCTCAAATGATGCACGCCTTCTATCCGGCGTAAAAGGCTTTGCGCCACCTTGCGTGTTCCCTCCATTAGATATGTAGCCTCCGGATCTAACTCTTTGATCTCATTCATCCTACATGTGAAATCTCGCTCAATAGTCAAGTCGTGACCCAAAACAACCTTTATACCGCAAGCCGCACCACTTTCTTTTGAAGTTTGCATAAATATGTCTTGTGCAATGTCCTGTGTTCGCTTAGGTAACCAAGTCCTAATCGACTCAATTAAACCCCGATGTTAACATGATTAATACTTGGTTATATCAACACATAACAAAAACTTATTATACTTAGATCAAAATAGACTAAACATTGTATCAAACATACCTTGTGAGAATATGAGATTATTGTGACACCATTGCCTTATTAGGTGAAGATCACACCAAAAGTGACAAAACCAAAGACCAATTGTCTTTGTTCTCAACATCCACACCGCCTGTGCTATTGGGTACATTTGGTTATTCCATCTCACCCATTGCGCTTAAAAGTTCACCCTTGCAAATATGTGTGATAAAACACCCATCAACTTATCACCTTTCTACACCCTCGCAATTCACCCATCCTTGACACCCTTAAAGCAAACACACATTCTCCGAAAGTAGGGATCACCTTTGTCATTGAAGTCCACATCTAAGTGACAAGTAGAACTCGGATTGAGTCTAGAATAGCTTGTCTCAGATTCCCGAGTTTCCCATAATGTTCTATAAGCCTCCTCATGTTCAAACAGAGCACATTGTTTGGCCCTTTTGCATTTCCTATACCGACATCAATCATGAACTTTTGTCTAATATCTTCCTCATAAACTTATAAGTCAATGATGGGTTCATGATGATTTCATTGGCATAATGCTTTGCTATCCATTTGAATGTGACCAATGAACCAATATTGTAGTTTCTAGTGCACCTATGGTCAGGGTACAATGTCTTGATTTGGAAAGACTTTTCACTAGACATCCAAGAATCCCAAAGTCTAAATGGACAGGAATGTCCTTTGTGTGCCTGAACCGTCATCCTAGTCCACTTTTTTTTAGGACTTTTCATGCAACCTTTACCCTTCCCTTCCTGTTTTGAACTTTCCTTGTTTTTCTTCTTATTACTCCTTCTACCAAAGACACCTACCCAACTCAATATCTCTACCACAATAAACAAGCAAAGACCGATTATTACTCAGAATACCATAGTTGATAACCATGTGCAACTCCATAATCGCCAAAGCATGTTTCAATTGTCATGGCTTTCAAATTTCATTCCTAGGACAGCACAAATTCTTTCCAAGGTAATTCGTGGTTGTAACTAGGATATCGAACACCTTTTGAATCTTATACTTAGCATCTATAACAGCATCCTCAGGGTCATGTTCTTCCACAATATACATACCAGTTAAACAGGGGATTGGATCATCTCTTGTTCCTATAAAGTTACCATTACCAACCAACTTAGTTAAAAAAGGATCATCTATGGTCAATCTCTCAAATGCTACATTTTGTTCCCCTTCTGTGTGAAAGTCTATATTCTCGGGGTCCTCTTCTTCTCAACAACAATTTTATCACAATCTAGGCTATCAACATTCTCCTTTTAGTAAACAGTGATCATTACTAGTGTAGCTCATAACATCGTAATCATTGTATTCATGATACAAGTCAACCTTAAACCATTCTCAAATCCTACTTTAACAAACTCAACCATATCAAAGATCACTATTTATTTCCTAATCCCACTTAGTAAGTGTTGTTCCGGTACCACATAATACAATCTTTAACATTATTGAAAACAAACCTTCCAATTACATCAAACAATTCACTAACCGGCATGTCTTCAAACCGAATGTCATTGATAATAAAGACACGATCCAAGCATATACTTGATGGATTTGGGACAAAACCCCATCATGATAGAGTCTAACATTAATTGAGACATCTTCGCTACTCATCGACCGCAATCAAAAAGTTATGGTCTTCAATTAGGGTTTCAAAATTAGGGTTTTCAATATGCGATTATAATAGAGAAAGGGAAAGTAACACCTAATTATTGCAGTTAAAAATTAGGCTTTACATACCTAATTATCGCATATGCAGATTTTATTTAGAAAGGTGATCGGGTGGGTGGGTTGTTGGTTTTTGAGAATAAGATTGTGTGTTTCAGATTTGGGGCTTTTAATATCCACAAGAGTCAACAATTTGACTAATTGCTGATTTGGAAAAATTTGATGTGTTGGAATATCCACGTGTAATACACGCTGGAAAAAAAGGGTGAAGTTACGTACATTGATCAAAATTTGAAAGTTATTTATGTACAAAAATAATAAAATTTGTATGTTACGTACTTCGGTATATTTGGGAAAGTTTGTTACGTATTCTCAGCCTTCACCCTTAATATATATCATCCTATAATTATCCCTTGAAACATATCATTTTTGATGATGTCTAGGAATCCATGACACCCTAAGAAGGTGTATGGTAGGTTTAGAATAGCTTTGGCGTTGGTTAGAAGTGGTTAGAATAAGTTTTACGCGAGAAAAATCCATTTAGGTCCGATCATTTCTGTGAATTCTGGAATTTTCGACAGTTGGTAAAAATTTTTGGGATATATATTTAGAAAATATACTTTAAGACGAACGTGGCGCTTGAATGGGTTAAAACGAGTTACAAGAAGTTATGCTATTTTCAAGTTTAACGACTAAAACTATAATTTTCGAAAATTCAAGATGTTGTCTCAAACTTTTACGAGTAAAGAATGAGTCTTAAGCGTTATTAAATGTGTCGATTTATCAAAAATATATTAGTATACTTTAACACGAAGCTAAGGACATATAAAACGTAGAAAACGGACTTGTAACGATTAAATTACACGCGTTTAAACAAAGTTGTCGTAACTATTTTATATAAGCATAACTAATATATTTTCTAATAGACAAACATTATGGCCGCGAATGACCATGTTGAGGGTCGTTTTAAACATTGATGGAGTACTTTTTATAAAAAGATGTCTTCTAGTAAAAGTAAGTTCGCCTATCCTATTTTTCAAAATGTCCAACCGTTCGTCAAACGGAGTTGTAACGAGTAAAATACGGTCACTCAAACTTTGCCGAAAACCACCCTTAAACAATATTTTGGATACAAGTACCCTATTTTACCTATGTTTTTCTCCATGATCGAGACCTTTATGATAAAAATTAAATGCTAAAACTTTGAGATAATGCTACAAGCTTTCCAAACCGCTGAGTTTGTTTCCTAACACCGATGTGCCCCATTTTACGACTAGCTTTTTCGAGGCCGTTTAGTCACTTTCATGAAATTGTCAAATGACATTGTTTTACTGACAAAAGCTATAATTTCATAATAAATCACTAAATGACTATCGAGGATATTGTTTTAACGTAAATACTTGTAAAGTAATTTATAAATTGTCAAGACGTTATAAGATTATTTTACGATGATAAACTTATTTTCAAAAGTGTACAAGTGGTATGGATATAATATGAGTTTGCATGCACGACATTGTTTCATGACTTATATTAGAGCATATCATTCATAATAGGTCGGTTAGAGAGTTATGCCTCATTTCTATGCATCCACTCATCATCATAACTATTGCAAAAGTGAGTATTCACGATCCCTTTTACCGCTTTTACTATATTTTGGGGCGAAATGCATGAACCATACTTGAACTAAATTGATTTCTAGTTTATGAACTCATTTTACTTGAACCTTTGAACTTGAATCAAACCCTTGAACTTAATTACGAAATTATGCTTTATTTGAAATTATTGAACCGTACGTGCTATGACCCAAAATTCTTGCCTTATTGGTGGGGTGTAAAGTCTCCCTATATGAACGGAGCAATACCAATTTCGCCTTTATTGGTGGAGTGTGCAAATTCTCCCATGATCGAGTGTTCTTAATTGTATATAATAGTTGTATGATGTATGCTCGTACATTCGCATTGTTAGTCTCTTATTAGTAGGTAGTATGGATAGCGCTTATTAGAGGTCGGCCAACCTCGCGTCCACTATGTTACGGACGATATTATTTATTCTAGGGGCTTTGCAGCATACATTATTATATACGTGGTACTATATTGTGAACTATTATGACCACTTATACTTGACTACTTGACACGCTATATATTGTGCAATGGGTTATGAACACACAGTTGCAAGTTTTGTATGGAGAAACTTGGAATTGAGTGGATTTACAATGCCTTTGCTTTGTGGACTATTTCCGATGATCAAACCTTTGACTCTCTCTTACGAGTTTTCTTATTTTTTAAACGTGTATACTCACCAACTATTTTCATAGTTGACCCGTTTTCTCTCATGCATTTCGTGTGATCGTTAGTAAGCTTTTTTCTACAGGTCTTGCATAATGAAGTTTTCACTTGTCACTACAAATCGTTATGTAATAAAACGCAATATTTTAGAATCTAAACTTTGTAATATATTTGCCGATGTCGTCTAAACCGTATTGTAATGGTGTACTCTTTCTTTTGAATCTTAACGTTGGTGTGTTATATTATCTTGTGCTTATGTTCCTTTCGTTACACTGTGTTTCAGCCCCATGGTGGTGTGACATTGATTCCACGCTAGTATCTTTTTAACCGCCGCTTATACAAAGTTACTATCGCTTATATTCCTATTTGTTGATAACAAAAAGGGAAGAGATGTTGGGGTGGCATGACATGGATTAAGGGGAAGACAAGGAAGACAAGATTTGTTTCATTCAGGGAGATGTTTACATCTCAACTTCTGCTACTTCGTCTAGGGAAGTTCGTACACGACTTTGTTTATTTTGTCATCATCAAATAGGGGAAGATTGTTGGGATTCTTGAGACAAAGTAAATAGAAGAATGAAACAAAGGGACTTAAAGTGACAAAGATGAAACTTACACAACAAGTCATTTCCCATAATGTCCTTCCAATAGTAATCTTCGGAACGGTCATTTCCCATATCTTTGTCTTGAGAAATTTCTATCCAAACTTCCGCAAGTAACTTTTCTTCGGCCTTGCTCCATTTCCTTTTCATATTCTGGCCTTGCGTACCATATGGCGAAGACGTGTTAGAATTTTGCGATGAGAGGGTAGACGGGTTTGACGAACCCCCGTATTGTGGTGGGTTCGAATTGAGGAGGTTCATGAAATAGCCTCATTCACTCAGGTTTTGAGATATTGTTTGTTTTTTTTGGAGTTGAGATATAGAGAGTAATGATATTTGTTGGTTGAATTGTAGTGAGAAAAATGTTGGTTATGGTTTGGTATTTATAGGGTGTGTTAACTTTATTTAAAAAAAAAGCAACCGTTTAAATTTAAATGGTAGTATATCCGTTTTTAAACCCGCTCCAACGTATATATTGTCAGACAATATACCTCGCCGTGCATATGACAAGGTTCACAATGGCGAGGGATAACAAGCCAAGCCGATGTCATGGCGAGGCATAACAAACATGCCATGTGGCACGACGAGGCATAACAAAGATGACACCAGGTGCTCTTAAACCACCTAACCCTTTTAATTACAACTTACAGTACCCTGTTTTTTTAATGCTTCCCTTTTTTCTTTTTATGCATATAAGTCAACTCCTTTTTTAAGACCATTTCAATTGACCAAGTGAAATGATTATCGGGTACTCATGTATTGTGACGGCATCTATTCTGTTACTAAAGTTCAAGCATCAATAAAATAACAACAACAAGCTGATTGACTTGAGAAAAACAATAAAAAATGATCCCGACACGGTCCAATTAATCCGTTTTACCGGTTCCGACAGTTGGACGGCTTTTAGCGAACCAGCGGTGACTCCGATTTTCAGTTGAACCCGTTGGTACCCTCTGGGTTTTAAACCATGTGTACCATCAACATGTTTTCATATAATTTGTAGGAAGCTTTGTGTGCTTTATTAGTTTGTATAATATGTATAATAACATGTATTTTCATTATATGGGTATTTTAAATATCAAATTAGTTAAGTATTTGTTGGAGGGCTCTTACAAGTATATAAATTTAAAACACTTAAGTTTATAGATTTAACTTCATTTTTCGTTATTAGTAAATGTGTTGCTTAAAACTCTAAGCCTTATGTGGAAAACTAGAATTGAGGGGGTTAAAATTTAGTGCACTTGTGAGATTAGTTCACATCCGGTAATGGGTCGAGGTACGGAGTATACACTCATAAGGTCCCCGAACATCCCGACTCTATAGTGGAGAGATTCGGAAGTTAGTACCGTAGTGCTAAGTTAGCTTGGTAGGCAAGTTTCTACCGGTAGTGCTAAGTTAGTACGGTAAAGTTTCTCTTGCTAGTGCTAAGTTAATCTCGCGCACAAGTTTCTACTTCTAGTATTGGAATCAACTTGTAACATGCATTGACCTATTCAAGTGGCAGTTACAACTGTATAATGACCACGTTTAATTGGTCATGTAACCACTATTAACTATAATGGGGGTAATTATGAGGCGATTAATGGGCCGATTAATCCTCATAATTCCATTTGACTAGTTAAGTGCATGAAATATACATAGAAAACATAAACACTTGGAAGCGCAAGGTTATTGATTTGTGCCTAAATCACTAACACACATTTGGTCTTATCCCAAGTAGATATTCGTGATACCCAGGCATTAGGGTCGAATAGTTTACTTTGAAAAGTGATAACACGATTCCAAGTGATATCCGGTAACCTGTATTGGTATTTAGTTTGCTATTGATTATCTTAACCCTGTTCTGGGCACATTACCACCAATAGAAGCTACAACCCACATACAAATAAATCACACACATGAACCAAACAACACAATGGTGCATAACACAAACTCATCAGAACCGCTAAATAAAACACATAAAACTCTAGTATCGAACATATTAGATATCAAATATGCTTCATATTCATTTTATCAAATTAAAATAAAAGTCAACAGCAATGCGAATATATAAAACCAACAAGATATTAAAAATATACCGAACTCGAAGATTACATTCACAATCTGCACCGTTGATCCAATCTGTATAACAATCCGCTGAAACAATAAGAAGAACATTGTAATTAATAAGCTAAAATTTCTTGAAGGATTTATAAAACTTGAATTCTACCTCTACTTGTGGTAGCAAGAATATATTGTGTGTGTGACCTTTCGTATAAAAAACTAAACAAATGAAACACCAATGCTTCTTAACCAAAGCTTCTCAAATCAATATTGAAAAATAGGTGTACAACATGCAATGAACACATTCAATCTCTGAAAATCCAACACAGTTGTCAAACATGCAATTAGGCCAACAAATTAGTAGAGAACCCACTAACAAAAACGTACTAACCAATTTTTTAAATCACTATGTCGACTGCCAGTGTGAACAATGTCGCTTGCCGCTGGCTCCACAAAGGCTCGCAGTCGATCTCCCCTTGCCGAACTCCAAGTCAAGCTTCAAACAAATGTCGGCCCCCAAAGCATTTCAATGAATGTTATATAGCATCATTAGAAAAGAAACAAGATTAAAAACAACTATGTTACATTAAAAGGCAACTAAGAGTTTTCCTCCACCTCTTATTGAGTAAAACTTTTTATATCTTACCACCTTTTAACGAAAAAAAAAAATCTTTCACCGTCTCTTACCGAGTCAAAGGAGACATTTTTGAAAAACAAACAACTCCTTAAATTCTTTCTTCCCCTTTCACTAGAAAACAAAAAAATAATACATAATAAATAAAAATAAAAAATAATATAAAGAGTTAATCGCATTTTTATCCATAGATGGAGATGGTCAGTGCGGGTTAGTCACTCAGCTTTGAAAGTCAGATGATAGTCCCGTTTAAAATTTGAATTGAAATTTTGGTCCCTAAATAAAGTGAAATGACTAAAATACCATTTGTCTTATTCAGAGAAGACAAGGTAATTTGGTCATTTCACATCGACAGGACCAAAATGCAATTCAAACTTTAAACGGGACTATCATCAGACTTTCAAAATCGAGGACCAAACCCTGCACTGACCATACCACAGAACCAAAATGCAATTAACAAAAAAAAAAAAAAAATGAAACTTTAAGGATTCATATACTTAATTAATTTCCAGTTGAGGGCTATATATGCGATGAGCACTTCAACAATTTTCACCAAACTAAATAGATTTCCCTGATTTAGTCCTTGTAGTGAAACACGTACCCCACTACGTACTATCGCCCTTCAGCATACCAGATTACTTGTTGTAGTCAAAGTGCATCAGGTAGTAAAATGTCAAACGAATTAGATGATGGAGTCTTAGTAAATGTACTAAGAAAGGGAGTTGCATTATGTGGATATGTGATAACCTCTTTATATGTGGCTATGAGACCCATCTACGCGCCGAAATGCCCAGGGGATACAGTATTAATAAGGGCGTCGCGTGTGGGACATGTGTCTGTTGTTCGATGTTTACTAAAACACAGAAAAACAGCCTTTGGTGTGGAGTACGTTCAAAAGTTCATGTGGACCTCTAATCGGAAGAAGGAAACAGCCTTTGATGTGGCAGTTGAAAAAGGTCATGTTGAGGTGGCAAAGCTACTATTGGAAAGTTTATCTCTTGAGTGTTTGGTCTCAAAGAGGAACCATCAAGGAAAGCTTCTGGTTTCCATGTTGAACCCTGAACATGACAAATTTATTTTGGATGCTTTGGACAAGGCAACAAACGCAGTCATGCATCCATTGGCGATAACATCTATCACTATTAACGAAGAAGATCTACGAGAAGGTACTAATTTTATAGATTCAAGCTTGGAAGCTATAGATAAAAATACACTCCGTATAAAATAGTAATTTTGTTGACTACATTCAATGACAGTTTTAAATCTTTAGCTACCTTAGGTAGCTTTTAGTAAACTCAAACTTCAACTAGGGACACTTTTAAAAAAATGAGAATAAAGACATTAAATTGTAATTAAGATTTAATGACACTGTATGATTGTATGAACAATCTCAAAAAACAAAAAATATATCCTAACACATTTTATCTCTTCCGATACTTTTACGTATATTTAAATGTAAGAAAAAACATTAAAATTTTAGTGACATCTTTTTATACTTTTTGTGACATTTAACTATCATTAGTAACACTTTTTTTTTTTTTCTTTTTTTTTTTACACTCAAGTGACACATGTTTATGTCACTAAATGATAATTTTGATATAGCTATTGGTTATTATATTTTTGCCTCATTTTCTTATTACACTTGCTAAAATTTTGACCACTAATTACTTTCAAAAAGTCGGAAAACCTTATATTACACAAAATATAACCTCAATACCTTAAATCGAGGAAATAAAATCAATACCTAAGAATTAAATTGATCTAAATTGTGATATCTTTTTGTGCAATTTACCTTATACAATAATTTAATATATATAGTGATAGTAATATTTATAAAAAGCTATAACATATGTTATATGTTGTATTTTTATAAAAAAGATTTATATGTTGTACTTTTATATAAAAGATAAAAACATGGGGTATAAAGTTAAGGGGTATAAAGTTTAAGAGTATTTATTAAAAAAATATGAAGGATATTAGGTATAAAGTTTTGAGCAATGCTAAATTCACAAAAGATTTACAAAATTAAATTTACATATTGACTTGTCAACTAAATGTGAGCGATTTGAAAGACAAAAGATGGGAAATGCTCCACTCAAAAAAAAAACATTTACAAAATCATTCACAAACTGACGTGTCAAGAAGTGATTGGATTAATTAGAGAAAAGAAAGAGAAACTACAGAAAATACACCAATCACTCCATGACATATGATTATGTGGATGTTTTTGTTGATTTTTTTTTAATTTTTTTTTAGGTGTAGCATACCTCACCAAAGATATATTATAATACAATATGATTGGACTACAACACTTGAAGCCATTTTATGAATATTATTTAGTAAACTTTGTATAAATGCATCATTTTTATAAAATTTAAAGGGTAATTAAGTTTGACTAAATTAAAGACAATTTTGACTTACAAACAGGGACGGAGCTAGGAATTTGGGTTAAGGGAGGCTCAACTTTTTTTTTTCGGGTAAAAAAAACCAATTCTTTTGTTTTAGAAGTTGAATCGAAGTTGCATCGTTCAACATACAGTTCACTAATAGTTTTATGGTAATAACAATGAATTACTTATCCGACGAGAAAAAATCGACCAAAACAAGTTAATTGGTAAACGATTTTATCAAATTGGGTCAGGGCTACCACAAATAGTTAAGAAAATGGTGTAAGATTGTATCGATTTAAATGCTATAGTTACAAATACAATAAAGATAATAAAAATGTTATAGTTTATAACTGGCATTAGACAAACTAAACAATTGTCAAATTTTCCTAGACAAACGAAATTTTTATAGTTTAAAAATAGTGTATTTTTAAAATAAATCACAAAACAAAATATACCCTCTTAGATGACACATAGAACATAAAGCATACTAGTATAGCTGTGACTATATTTCCTAATTTTCAATGGGTGATGATTTGTACATTATTTTTATTTGCCATGTCTTACTAATTTACACATCGAATGCAGATAGACAACACCGCTATATACACGTATTAATGATGTATGACTAAAAATATGTGTGATAAATCATCACTCATTTTTAATACACGCTTTTTATTGTTTTTAATAATTTTACTTTTCTCACATGCCAACCACCTTCATCTTCTTCATTATCTTTGGCGGATTTTTTCTAAGAAATCACCATCACCTTCATCTTCACTTATATATATCGATATATCCAAGGTAGTTTAGCGGGGGCCTCCAACCTCCTACTAGCTCCGTCACCGCCACAAATATAACTCGTCTACATGGCAAAATCAAACTGTCATATTGGTCCAATCGAAAACTCGTCGAGACTTGATTGTCAATTTTACATGTTATCTCATTGTAAAAAAGATAATGATTATTATATTATTTTATATTGCAATATCATGTGATCATTTACGAGATAACCCTGTTCGCACTTAGAGGTCAATTGGTACTTAGGCTAAGTAATACGTAGTACTATTGAGTAGGGGTGTCACAAAAATCTCGACCTGACCTGGACTCGATTCGGATTTGAACCTGAATAAGGATATCCGCATTAGGTTACTTTGGTCCAACATCTAACTCGGATCAATCTGATTAATCCGATAACGAACTAGGGTCGGGTATCGAGTTCAATTTACCTTGCCTATTCGGGTTCGGGTCAACCCAACTACTCCGAACTCGAGTTTTTTTTTCTTTTATTTATTTATTTATTTATTTTTATTTTTATTAATTTGAAGGCCCAAGTTAGTCCATCATTCATGTGGCCCATTTTATAAGTTTTCTCAATCTAGTGTGAATACATCAAAATAAAATTAAATTAGTTTACAGAACTCGAAACATATACAATAGCATATACAAGAACAAAATCTCTCACGTATATTGTAACAAACAATGCTTACATATATATTTCACTGATCTTAAAAAACTATATCAGTTTTGCTTTTTTATAATTATCAGTTCCAAACCACTCTAACAATACAACTCTGTAATAATTAAAATAAACAAATGTAAACTTATCAAATGAAACAAATAACGCATTCATGGTATCAAATTTCTAGTTATTGTTATAGGCAGGCTAGTTGGTGTATATCATATGCATTTTGACCAGGGACGGACCTAGGTACACCTAGGTGGTGCCCGGGAACCACTTTGAATTTTTTTCCTTTCACAAGCACTATAGTGTTTTTTTTAGTAACCACTTTGGAAAAACATAAAAACCCACCTTAAAAGCTTGAATCCAATAATATGAAAGAAGAAAAATAAAAAAGATAAAAGAAAATCTCGTCGGAGATCTGAGTAAATCGGTGAAGAAGATGAAGACGTGAAAGTTTGGTCAAAGTTTTCTATTACATATAGCAAAGTTGCTTTTGTTTTGAATCTACCGAATTTGATTGGTTATAGCAATTTTATTAAAAAGTCACTTATATTCTGAATATAGCAAATCTAAGATATAATTAACTTAGAAAAAATGCATAAAAGGTTAAAAAAATTTAAGCCATTTCTCGGCAGTTGCGGGGAAACCGACAAGTCGGGATGGTCGAATAAGCAGTGAGACATTGAGGCCAGGGTATAGGTACGCTCACCATTTTTTTTCACGCCAATATCTACCAAATAATATCCCGCCAACTCTACCTCATACCAACTTATACCTAATAATAGATTTTTAGTGGTAACCATGCCTAAATCATTACCTATTTTTTTTTATTATTTTTTTTAAATTTAATAAAACATAACATTTTATTAGTACTTAACAATTTAATAAAAACATAACATTTTATTAATACTTAAAAGAAAATTACTTGTTGGATGTATAGCCCATTAAAGACACCCATTTCGCCGTTCATAGTTTTCCACTTTGTGTTCAAGGCATGAAAAGATCTATTTGTGTCTTTCACATTTTGCTTGAAATGCTCAAGAATTCGTTTCGGGAACCACATCATCATCATCATCATCCAAGTCATATAGCGGTAGTTCGCTCAACACTTGGTTCACGTCACGAGGACCGCTACCAGACTAAAGCCACCAAAGTCACTTGTTGGAGATATCGTGTATTGAGTTGGAGTCAATGGTGGTGGTTGATGAAAATATTGTGGTTGAAAGCGCGGGAGAAGTCATTTGAGGATAATATTGAGGAGGACTCATTTGGGAATGTATGACCGGTTGTGATTGAATTTGTGGACGAACGAACGAGAACCTCGCCCACGTCCTTTGGATGATGAAGCACCTCGTCCTCTTGGATCCATGAGATTGTTTTTAATAGTATAAAGAGATAGATTTAAATTGTGTTAAAAATTGGATTGATGTTTGAAATATATAGAGGGAGTAAATTTTTTTTTTTTTTTTTTTTTTTTTTTTTTGTTTTAAAGCCAAACGGATACTTTTCAAACTATACAACGATAGTTTTTTGGTCAAAGTTTGGATTTAATGTCTAACGATCGAATACTTGTTCATGCCAATTCGGGATCTTTCCGAATTGGTGATACTCACCTCCATGCCGATTCAAACCGATCAAGAGGCAAAACTTATACCATTCTGGTATGGCTCATGCCAAGACCAAGCCAACCCACCGCCACCACCCTTATCAGATTTCATCTAACTATCTAATTATAACTTGCAAGTCATTTAATCTTTAGTTTATTTATTTTTTAATTCTTTTGTGACTTATTAAAAGAGTATAAAGTGTTAGATTGTCAGGTATTTTAAAGTTTAGGAGATGCTCATTTTCAAGCTATATTGTTTGTTTTCATTGTCGCATCTTACTTAATTGGACTGGCCCGGTCTAAAAAGTTGGCCAGTTGGTTATTCTAACCCAGAGTTTGGTTCAATAAAGATCAAAGAAAAACTAAAGATCAAATAAATCATTCTCAACCACTCATTTTTTCATCAAAACAATAAAATAAACTTTCACCTTCATTTTTAAAAACTAAATATCTCACAAACCATCAATCGTTAGACGAAACTAATCATACCATCACGACAAGCATAAAATTTCCTTTAATTTGATATCCCACATCATATACTTTCGACGAAATTTTTTTTCCGACTTTTTTGTGGGTTTAGGGTTTACGGTTAGGGTTTAGGTGTTTAGGGTTTAGAGGTTTGACTTTTTTGGGTTAAGTTTTTAGGGGTTAAGTGTTTAGGTTTCTTACGGTTTAGCGGATAGGGTTTAGGTTTTTTGGTTTAGCGGTTAGGGTTTTAGGGGTTTAGGGTTTTTAGGGTTTAGGGGTTAGGGTTTTTAGGGTTTAGGGGTTTGGGGTTTTTAGGGTTTGGGGTAGGGTTTTTAGGGTTTATGGGTTGGGGTTTTAAGGGTTTGGGGTTGTGTTAATGCAAAGAGTATTTTTAAAAATTTCATTTATTGTAATATATCGAAACCCGCAAAACGATAAAAATAAGTTAGAAAGATCTGATATTGGATCTACATAGAAAGATAATTTTATTAACAAGAATGGTATAATTAGTTTTATCTAACTATTAATAGTTTGTGAGATATTTAATTTTTAAATATAAGGGTGAAAGTTAATTTAATTAATTTGAACAAATGGTTGAGAATGATCCATTTGATCTTTAATTTTTATGTGATCTTTATTGATCTCACCCCTTCTAACCCATTGCATTTTTCAACCTGCAATTAAGAAATCACCTTTTGTTAAAAAAAAAAAAAAATTAAGAAATCACCTTAAACATGCAACTTATTATCCTAAACATTGGGCATTGATTCGATTCAATTCACAATTAATGGATATCAATGAACAAAATGGGTGATTATTTGAAATGGACAGGGCTGACCAAATTGACTTTCAAAGGGGTAAATCGCACAAAAAATTAAACGCATGAGATCTTCACAAAAATTTAAAAAACTTTACACATCATAAAAAATTAACTTCAATACTTTAAATAAAAAAAATAATAATAAGTTGAACACCTAAAATTTAAACTGGCCTGAAGTATAGTACATTGTTATACGATTTACTCATTTTTGAACAAATAGGATTTTTGTTGTGTGTGTGTGTCTGTAGCATATTGCCATAAAATCATCATATTGTCAGGTTCTTGTAGGCAATTTTGATCTAATGTACATGCATTTAATTTACAGAATCACTACAAGAATGTTTTAATAACATAATGGATCCTCAGTCGTATCTACAATCACACATAGAGGCGATACGGATGTCTTTATTAAAGCTTTATCTAGGTAAAGTTGAATTGACTCCAAATAAGAACACAATTCTTCATCTTGTATCTAAGACCGGACACGTAAAATATGTTCCGGGGATTCTAGATAAACACCCTTCTCTCTTATATCATCGTAATTCTGAAGGGGAGACACCAGCTTATGTAGCTGCACGGGGGGGACATTTGGATATTCTTATTATTATGATAAACTACTTTAGAACGAAAAATGATGACATTGAATCACTAGTCATAAGAAGCATAGATAATCACAACGCGCTGCATATTGCAATACAAAATCATCATGTTGGGGTAGTGTTTTGGTTGATCAAAGAAGTTCCCCGGCTTGCAAATCTTGTCAACAATTTCAATGAAAGTCCGATTTACCTTGCTGCGGAAAGAAAGTATTATCATATACTCGCGCACATGTTGACCAAGTGTGAAACAAAAAGTTTTGAGGGACCCAAAGGCAAAACAGCACTACATGCAGCAGCTATATCAGGATCTGGAGGTAATTCTGACCTTGATATTTTTTGTGAAATTATAAATAGATGATCCGTGTTTAAAAAGTGTAAAACGTGTGAGATATCAAACTTATTGGGAACATGCTGATTAAAATCAGGCCTGCTCAACCATAAGTCTATTAAAGCAAATGCTTTATGCCTCATATTTTCTAAGACTAGAGGGGGTGGTGATGACATGCTTACTGCCACATTAGCTTTCTCTCATTTTCCCTCTCTCTCTCTCACCATTCATCTGTTTTAGTTACCATCCCCCTCACTTTTTATTAAAATACACACTTTATACAAATATACGTCACTAAATATCTCTCGCACACACACACACACTCACACTCACAAAACAAAAAAAATTATTAAAACAAAAAGAGGGACCCACAACTTTTTGGCACCTCACTATAGTTGTCGGTCGTGACCAATGTTTTGTTGTTATGGTTGACGCGAGTGACATGCATGGTCACCAAAACTCGGTCTCAATTACTCCGTTCAGCCTAAGACCTAAACTTTCATATTTGTATGTTTATGTATTGTGCAATCTAATTACCAAAATGAAATTTGATTAACTAAAGGCTAATTGGTAATTAAATGGTTAAAAAATATGACAAATTTTAAATACTCAAACATAAAAATAATATATGGAAGACGTATTTGGTCAACACTAATAATTGGACTTTCATAGTTATAGTTCAAGTTTTTTTGTTTATTTTCTCTTAATTAATACCAAATTTAGTAAGAAAACAAATTTAGTTACTTTCTAAAGTATTTCAATTTCTTTAATCTAAAAATAGAGCTTATAAATTTTCCTTCTAACCTTCTAAAAATATTTATTGACATTCTTTCAAAATCTTAATCCTTTTAGAAAAAAAAATAAAAAATAAAAATAAATCATATCACTCACTATGATTGGTTTTTGAAATCTTGAAAGAAACGATAAGACCGACATAACTTGATCTTTCAAATTACAATCGTTTTTATCGGCTCTTTCTACCCTAATATGCTTAAAGACAAGTTATATTGTTCCAGCTCTTCGCATATAATCTTCTTTTAGTTGTTTTTGTAGATTTATAAACATTTCAGTTACCTATTATTGAAAGATGAAAACACGAAAACGAAAAATTGGGTTATACAAGATTGCTAAAAAAACTTGAAACTCTGAAACTTTAATAGAAAGATTTGTTAAAGAAATCAAGGCCTCAATTTAAGAGTCGATTTAGGTCTTCCGATACCTTGAGAAGGCTCTGATTAGAATGAAAAAAAAAAAAAAATAGAATTTGGAACTAAGTTTGTCATCTATTTTAATTAAGCCCCGGTTTGAGAGAAAAATGTTTGTCATCAATTTTAATTAAACCCTATTTTGAGAGAAAAATGTATTCAATTTTAATGAACTTTAAAACTAACCTTTTTTTTTTTTTGGAAATGTGAAAAAATATATTAATCACAAACTGTATAAGATTTACAATTGGATATACCAGGCATACTCGACAACACACTATCACCTAGTTATTTTCACCCCTATTTAATTCAGTTTTAAAGGATAGAGTGATGTCCACTATGTCGATCGTGAACGCCTAGTTATGGTTGGACGGGGGTGTGAGATCAATACATATCGCATAAAAAATAAAGATCAAATGGATCAATCTCAGCCATTCATTTTTTTTTTATCAAATTAATTAAATTAACTCTCACTCTTATATTTAAAAATTAGATATCTCACAAACCGTTAATAGTCAGATAAAACTAATTACATCATTGCGACAAACTTATTTTTTATCGTTTTTTACGGGTTTTGATTTATTACGCTATAAATGAAAATTTAAAAATACTCTTTTGTGTTAACATAACCCCTAAACCCTAAAAAACCCTAACCCTTAAACTCTAACCCCTAAACCCTAAAAATCCTAAACCATAAACCTCTAAAACCTTAAACCCCTAAAAACCCTAAACTCCTAAACCCCTAAAACCCTAACCGCTAAACCAAAGAAACCTAAACCCTATCTGCTAAACCGTAAGAAACCTAAACCCAAAACCCCTAAAAGGTCAAACCCTTAAACCCTAAACACCTAAACCCTAACCGTAAACCCTAAACCCACAAAAAAGTAAGAAAAACAATTCGTCGAAAGTATATCATGTGGGATATCCAATTAAAGGTACTTTTATGCTTGTCGTGATGGTATGATTTGTTTCGTCTAACGATCAATAGTTTGTGAGATATTTAGTTTTTAAAAATGAAAGCGAAAATTTATTTTATTATTTTGATGAGAAATGAGTGGTTGAAAATGATTTATTTGATCTTTAGTTTTTCTTTAATCTTTATTGAACAAACTCTGTTTGAGAGATGACATAATTTTCACCGCTATTTAATTCAGTTTTAAAGGATCTGAATGTAAACCCCTACTTATGGTTGACAAATGACGGATAGTGTGATGTCCCTTAGTTATGGTCAGGGCCGGCCTTTAAGTGTATTGTGACTAGGCCATTGCCTAAGGCCCCCAACTTCTATGGGCCCCCAAATTTTCCAATCCAACTACAAAAATTATCTTGCCGGAAAGTTAGGAAACGAAGATGATAAGAAAGGAAGATGATACAAAATTTCTCTCTCTTCACCTGATGTACAATGAATGAAAAGGAACCCATTTAGTCATTTATAATCCTTGTGCTTTTTTTACTCCTTAGTTTTCTTTTTTCTTTTTAACATTTAATTGACTTTCTTTTTGTAATAAAAATATATAATTAGGAGATTCTATATATAGTATAAGTGGATGAGTCCCAAAAGTTTTATTAAATGTCTATAATTACTACGAGTATTTGTTTAAAATGCATGTTACATATTTATGTGATAATTACTACGAGTATTGTTTAAAACTAAAGTTTTGTTTACTTCATATTTTCGTTTGTGTGTTAAATCACTTAAAGAGAGTGGTTTTTGGTTTATAATATCAAGTCGGCGTATTATTTTTATCGTTTGCAATGTAAGAATCTCGATTTGATTTGGTTTAACTTGAGGTGTTTAGTATACTTATTGGTTTGGACAACGTTTTTTCTTTTTTTTTCGACACTCATGCACAATCTAGTTTCTTTTACGGCTTGCCGTAAAAAAATTTTTTTTGCCCCCTCTCGGAAAATATCCTGGCTCTGCCCCTGATTAGGCCCCCGGAATTGACCCCGCCTTAGGCCCCCAAAATGCTTGAGCCGGCCCTGGTTATGGTTGACAGATGACGGACAATGTGATGTTCATTTTTGCAAATATATAAGGATCTGATTGTAAACCCCTAGTTATGGTTGACAGATGACGAAAATTTTGATCGGTTTTGCTGGTGGTGAAAATGACGATCAGTGTATTTTAAAGGAGGAGAAAATAAAGATCAGTGTTTTGATATATGTATGAAAATGAAGATATGGATGGCACCCCCTATTTGTTTGAGATTTTTTAAAAATTTACCCTAAGTTTGAGATATTTTCAAAATCTACCTTATAATTATTTTTCACTTTTTTATTCAATTATACTTTCTCTAAATCTCATCATATATATATATATATATATATATATATATATATATATATATATATATATATATATATATATATATATATATATATATATATATATATATATATATATATATATATATATATATATACACACATACATGTACATATTCATACATACATATGTATATATATATAGATAAATATACATGTATATATATATATATATATTCATACATACTTGTGTATATATATACATACATATACGTGTGTATATATATATATATATATATATATATATATATACGCTATATAGGTAAAGTTAAAATAAAAGACAAATATCCGTAAAAAATAAAAATATTTAATTTTTTAAAATATTCTCCAAAATTCCAAAAAATGCACAAGATCGGATGCGTTGGTGCATAAAACTTTGTGAAAATATTTTTTTTATAATTTTGAGTTTTGATTCATTTTAATGCAAAAACGAATTTTGATGCGCTAAAAATTTGATGCACAAAATTTTCAACTTGTTTTAGTTAGAGAGCAATGTTATTTTGATGAAAAAGTCATAGAAGTTGGGTGCAAAACCAATTTTGATGCACAAAAACGATTTAATACGTTAAACGTATTTTTCATAATTTTTCGAAAAAATACCCACTTTTAGAAAAAGTTTTCACAACTTTTTATACACCATCATACCGATCTTGTGGATTTTTTGAGAATATTTGAGAATTTTTTTTTTTTTTTTTTTTTTTTTTTTTTTTACGGATATTAATTTTTTATTTGTTCTTTATCATATATATATATATATATATATATATATATATATATATATATATATATATATATATATATATATATATATATATATATATATCACGTTTCACCTTTGTCGCATATATTTAGTTATTTGTATTAGTGAAATGACGCTACTTTATAAAGTAGAAAGATTACCTCTTTCTTTTGTAAAGAAGGGAAAACATGTATTTGTGATATAATGAAGGGCTTAAGCGTAAATATTTTTAATTATTTACAAAGGAAAGTTCTTTATAAAGTAGACATCATTTCCCCTTTGTATTAAGTTTCTTCATAATTTAATCCCTTGAACAAATATTAAACGTTGGCCTCTAACTAACTCTTATTTTGGCTTCCCAGTAAAAACTTTCTTATCTCACTTCGATCACCAAATTTAATAACACGTATAAGCTTTTCGAAGTACTGTATTTTATATATTTTACTATTACATATTAATGATAGTCTCATTTTATTTAGAATATACTCTATGTAACTGCTTTAAATTACCTTGGATTTCTCTTTCAGAGTGTATTAAATACTTGTTATATGAAGAGATTGATCAAAAAATTCGAGATGAACATGGTTGGACGCCATTCCGATATGCTGTTCATCACAATAAAGCATCAGCAACAGCAGAGCTAGTACAGTTAGACCCTTCCATTGTCAACGAAATAATGAAAGAAGATGATATAAATACTTTCGCAATTCACATTGCAGCTAGCCGAGGCTATTGTGAAACATTGAAAGTTCTTATGTCTCATTGTCCTGGATGTTCAGAGCTTCTTGATGGAAAAGGAAAGAACATATTTCATGTTGCTGTCGAAAACAAGCAAACAGAAGTAATCAAATTAATTTATGGAGATGAATCGTACACAAGCCTTGTAAATCAAAAAGATATAGATGGGAACACTCCTGTCCATTTACTACTTATGGCTTCTGACGACTTTAAGATGATGGACTTCGGTATTGATAATAGGGTCAACATTAACGTCTTGAACAATGACAAACTCAGTCCTTTGGAAATCGCATCTTCATACGACAAAAGGAAAAGATTGTTGGAGGTACACACTTTTCTTCTTAGGGTCCGTTTGGTTGGTAACTATGGGAATGAAACTATGACTTTCAAAGTCATTGTGGGTGTTTTTTTATGGTTTGTAATAAAATGGGTATATCGTATCATAGATTCATTCACACCAATTTGGTGTACTGAAATCCATTCCATTGCTCTTTTTTCCACTACAAAATTCAAATATCTATACACTTTTCATACCATATTTTATCAACCAAACATAAACAATCGTGAATGACACACTTTTTCATATCTATTGTCATTCTACCCCATACCAAATCCGATACCCATTGTCATTCCTAGCAACAAACCAAACGGGCCCTTAACTCTATTAAGGCCTAAAAAAGAAATTAATGGTCTACTTGGTTCAATTAAGAGAATTGGTTCAATTAAGGGAGTGGGAAAGAGAAATGCAGAGGATATATAAGGAATGCAAAAGGTAATGAATACCTTAACCTCTAATTTATAGTGCAATGGGTCATTACCTAGTTTAGAGTAATGTTCTATTCTTTTACTCTGCACCAAGCATAATTAATGATTACTTTTCCTATTCTCCATCCCCTAATAACCTCCACCAAGCATGCCCTAAATGTTTTTCAACTCAAGGCTGATAATTTCATATATACCTAACTTAAACATTATAATACCATACTTCCTTATATCTATATCATATCTGTACTATCTATAAAATAAAAATGGTCAAAGTGAAAAGTGAAATATCAATAAAGTGAAATACTAAAAAAACTAAAACGTAAATGTTGAAACAATTAATTATGAGCAATTTTCAAACCCGGTGAGTTGACCCGGTTTAATTTGACATGTTTTTTCGACCCAACCCGTCAGGTTGAACCGGTTTAAATTGACCCATTTTCGACCGGAACGGTTGGTCGAACCGGGTTTTAAAACATTAAGTTTAATCCCGAAATTCTCAACCTTTTATTATTTTTCGTTTATAACTCATAAACTTTTTTTTTATCACTAAAACTATCTGTCAATATAAACGGGTACTCATCTTTTATGAACGGGTACTCGTCTAGTGAGCTTTAAAGACATTATACTCGTGCACTACTTGTGTTTTGGGAAATATGGATTTCAAATCAGAAAATCTCAACAATTGATTAAGCCAATCAAATTCATACCCAAATGGCCACAAACGAATAACAGTTAATCACAAAAACCATTGACTCCTGAATACCAACATCCTCTTTCTAAACTGAAATTGCCTAGTATTTGCGATACATCATACATGTAATACTAAAACAAAATATTTTTGAAATAGAAAATAAAACAATATATTTATTCGTTAGCAATATAATTGAAGATCATGCATCTGAGAGTTAATAAATTTTGCAGGGCATAGCAATGGTTAGAAAAGAAAATGATAAAAATGAGAAAGAGGAAACGGATCATTTTAAGCTTGTGGAAAACTTGCTTGTAGTGGCAACTCTTATAGCAACAGCAAGCTTTGCAGCTGCTTTTACTGTTCCGGGTGGTTTTAATGGTAATGACGGTTCGGAACAAGGCATGCCTATTCTATTAAGAAAAGCTGCTTTCAAAGCATTCATGGTCACTAACACTATTGCATTCTCTTGCTCTCTCGCTTGTCTTTTATTACGCGTCTTGAGCTTACTCGAAATGTTAAGAGGTGCTGAGAAGCATATTGGTGATGTAGCTTCAGTGATGGCTATGCTTATACAGTATGCCATGTTGGCAATGATGGCTGCATTTGCAACGGGGATATATGTTGTGCTAACACCATACCTCGGTTTAGCAATTTTCTTATGTGCGCTGACCATATTACTTCCATATGGGATGCTCATGGTCTATTATGAATTTATTGTGGTGGCGAAATGATTGGGTCGGGTCACGTTTAAACGGCCCTGAGCCTAGATGGGTCTGTATTACAATTATTCCAAACAAGGTGGTGCACCCGCGCGTTGCTGCGGATTTTTTGCTTCTAGTTTTTATGCAATTAAACTTCAGAAGCAATGATAAAAAATTCGCTTCCAGCTGTAATTTCAATTGTTTATGGTTCAGGGAAAAAAAAAAGTAGAATAGAAATTGATTAAAAAAAGCGGCGGGTTGGGTCTGTCACATTAAAGTTACCTTATTAGACGATAGATACTCATAAATGGTTGACATAATATGAGCGTGACTTATACGCTTTCACTCTTAGTTGCTCATTTGAGATCTTCAAAGATTGTGGAGGAATGATCTCTTTAACACGTGTAATGTTGCTAGCTCGAATGTAAAATGACCACATAAAGTGAACTTTAGTTTCTATAAGCAGATTAAAGAAGGAAAATAAAACTATAATAATAGGCATTAGCAGCTTTGCAAATGTTTCCTTACCTCTAAAATATGCCTGATTCTGAAAAGTAGTTTGCTATAGATAGACTGATCCAATTGCATCATTTCTTGGTTTAACACAGCTATTGCATCCTTCATGGTATGAGTTGAACCACCTGATGTGGTATTTTTTTTGGCTCTTTTAACTTTCCTCTACCTTTTGTTTCACTCGATTTGGTACGTTTTCTTCAACCTGCACATATATACATATATACATACATCTTGGTTATCTTCAGATGATCTAAACTTCTCTTGTCCACCATTCTTATGACTTGTATTACTGTCATAATTTGTGAACAGAAGTTTGTCCTGATTGTCACTAGGGTTTCCATCAAAGAGTTTTACTCTTTCCTTAGAGGCTTTTAACCTTCCAATTTTCTCATCTAGGGTTGTGTTTTCTAGATCAGAAAATTATTCTATGGCTGCCACGATTTGTATAAACCTCCTGGGTACAGAACTTAATAGTTTTCGTACTAAGGTTTGTTGATCAAAACTTGATCCTAAGCCACTAGCCCGTGTGACAATACTATTGAGTTTTGATGAGAAAACTTCAATACTATCATCTTCTTTCATTTTCAACATCTCAAATTCAATTTTGAGAGTTTGTAGCCCTGCTTTTTGCACTCTATCTACACCTATGTGCATAGTTTGTAGTGCTTCCCAAATTTCTTTCGCACTCTTACAACTAGCTACTTGTAAAATCATATCTTCTGGTAATGCCTGGTACAGATATGCAGTTGTAGTCATATCTTTCTTTGTATCCTGTTCTTCATTACCCTTAGGTTCTATAAATTCCCACAGCCCATTTGCTTTTAGTATGGTTTTTATACGAAGATCCTATACTGTATAATTTGTAGGTTTTAAAACGGGACATTGAAATTGGGAAAACGATGTAACCTCTTTGTGAATTACAATTTCCTTGTTTGTTTCCTTGCTTGTGTCTCCAGTCATTATGTCTAGAAACTATTCTTATCTCTAATAGGGAATATATAGTAGGAATCTAGGAAACCTTATAAATTCTACTAGGAATCAAAAACAAAAATTTCTAATCTTATCTATGTATAATAAGACTAAAAAATTATAAAAAGTTCAGATTTTAGTTTAGAATGTAAAACCCGAATTTTGCGATTCCTCCACGATATGATTTTCTTTCGGTAGGAACACCATAATGTGTTCACTTCCTTCCTTGTACAATCAACCAATACGCACCCTGTTGTCTTATTTTTTTTCTCTTGTTCGAACCAGAAACAAAACAACAACAACTTTTCTTTTGTGTTTTTTTATGCAGTAAACAAAAATTTGTTCCCTTTTCTTGTTTCCTTTTTCGAACCAGCAAAACACCAACAAAAGGTTCTTGTTTCTTCTGTCTTCGAACCAGCACAGAAAAACAGCACCTCTTTTTTTCTTTCGGCCTTAATCCCTTCGCCAAGGAACACGAGTTCCTTCTTTGTTTCTGCCTGAACAAAACTGCAGCAAGGTTGTTGTGTTTTTGTTACAACGATTGCAGAAACCTTCGACCCCTACTCTTTGATCTTGTGTCGCAAAAACAAAAATAGGCTCTGACACCAATTTGTTGCCCAACGGGGTTTTAACTTCGAATAAATTAAGTACAACAAAACAAATAACTAAAAAACGACTTGTATTAATAATAACGTATTTGGTTTTACAACTATGTTTTGTACAATCTGATGAAACGACACCCTATCAGGCCAAACCCCACGTGTTAACACACATACAACTATGTTTTGTACAACCAATACGCACCCTGTTGTCTTATTTTTTTTCTCTTGTTCGAACCAATACAACGTTTCAATGATGGCTACTCGGTGAAACGACACCCTTTGTGCCTGTAGCCTTCATTGAAACGTTGTGATGTTTCTGAGTTGGGTCGCTGTATAAACCTATTTGGTCCTTGTGTCTTTTGACTTGTACATGTAGCCCCTTGTACTTCACTTAGGGACGAGTTTATAACAACACAATCTTCCATAACTAACCACAACAAACCTCCTCCCTCATAACAAATCTCAACCTCTTCATTTAGGGCCCACCATTACACACACACACATACAAAACCATGTTTACAAATATATCCGTTGGTAGTAGTCCCACTTGTCAGGCTTCTCATCTTCGTCGTCAGGATGGCGAAGAGGGTCACGGCGAACGACGGCGAAAGGGTCCGATGTGGCGGCGGCCCACGGCGAGCCATACCTTCCACTCTTAAACCATATCATCTACATTATCTTAATTTCATAAAAAAATGGATGTAATGTATTCATCAATCCAATCGTTAACGTTAAACACCCTTTTAAGCAAACCCAAAATGCCTCACTCAACTTATTCTTTAGTACGGAACAACATAATCCAAACCCATTTAGGAAAATTTGATTTCATTAAGGCAGTTTTGACGTATAACGAAATGTTAACACGTGGGGTTCGTCCTGATAGGCACACATTTCCTAGACTGTTATCTGTTTGCAGGCTGTCACATAGCTTGTCTTTTAGGAAAACAGCTTCATGGTCAATAGACCCGGGTTCAAACCTCTTCCATGGCACTAAAAATCATTTGGTACCATCCCCACCGTAAATGCTAAGATTATTTGGTCATTGAGGGCTTTGGAGAAAATGGCAGGGGTTCAAAGCCCACCTTCGATAAGTCTGATCACCTGGAATAGGTGCTCATTGCTTGGGGCCGGGTCTTTGGGGGAGGGTCCGGTTGGCATCCATATGATGCATGGGACCAGGGTGATCCCACGGATCTTCACCTTTTGGAGAATTGGTGGTTTGATTGAGTTGTATGGGAATCTGGATGGGGTTCATGCTGTGAAATGTGTGCTTGATAACTATGAAGGGAGGTCAAGTTGTGTATCGCGGACATTGTTGGTTAAGTTGTGTATTAATAAAAATGAGCCTTCATTGGGGATTAAGTTTTTTAATGAGATGGTGAAGTTGGGTGCTGAGATTGATGCGGTTTTGCTTAGTACTATTATTAGTGCTTGTGTTCTTGTGAAATCGTTGAAGGATTGTAGGAATATAATGTACATCAAATTGCTAGGAAATGTGGGTTGGAGTTTGATGTGTCGGTGAGTAATTCGATTTTGAAAATGTATGTGGAATGTGGGAGTGTTAAAGATGCGCGTGAGCTTTTTGATCAGATGACATCAGGAGATGATATCTCATGGACTTCGATTTTGCAAGGGTATGTGAAGAATGGGGAGATAAATGAAGGGTTAAATTGTTCAGAAAGATGATTAGTGAAAATAGCATAATACCAGATGTAGTAGCAATCTCTAGTATCCTTCCAGCTTGTGCAAGAATGGCAGCCCATAAAAACGGAAGGGAAATTCATGGGTACCTAATTAGAAACAATATTCCGATGAATATAAAAGTCGAGAATGCGTTGATAGATATATGTATGCAAAATCTGGACGATTGGAGTATGCCTCGATTATCTTTTTAGAATGAAATCCAAAGATATTGTTTCATGGAGTGTGATGATTTTAGGCTATAGTTTGCATGATCAAGGTCATCTTGGAGTTGACTTATTTCAAAAGATCCCATCACTAGACGTAGAAAAGATCAGTTATGTTATAGCCCTCTATGCGTGTTGCACATCCTGATTGGTTGAAGAAGGTATGCATTATTTCAATTGTATTAAATCATCTGAATTAGTACATTGTGCTTTAGTGGTTGCACTTCTAGGCCGTGCTAGAAAATTTGATCAATCAAGATATTTTATTAATGAACGGAGCATAAAAAGGGAACCATAGGTATTAAGTGTTGGAATTATATAACATGGGAATCAATAAATAATCACAAAACATAAAAGTATACATGCGGAAGTGTATAGGATTTATTAACGAATAATTAATTAACATAAATAAGAATATGCGTACCTTACTTGATTCTAGCCGAACAAGAATCAAATCCATAAACTAGCAATTAGGAAGAACCCTAATTTGATTTAATTAGGATTTTATAAATTACCCCTTACCGTTTTGTAATTCAATCTAAGAATACTAACAATATTGTGTTAGTACCACTTTCTTGTACACACGTACTATACCGAACTAAAGGATCAACCACATAGGGGTTGTCGACCGGTTTTAAGCTCAAAAAAACACACAAACTTTTTAGGTTTAACTTAATGAGTACAAGAGATACATTACAAACACCCTTGGTTTTGTATTTATACCCAAACTAACTTGGTGAACAAGTTGGCTTTGGATCAAGTTATGGTAACCTTTGGACGATCGCCTAGGACTCCCAGCGGATTCTAGAACCTTCTCGATCTCTAATTTTATCTTTAGTCCTTCCCAATTATATTTAATGACCGTTAGTCCATTACAACTAATTACTTAACGTCCGTTATGTTATTTCGTTTAATTAATAAATAAATACAACATTTATATTTAATTATTAACTTTAATTCTTATAAGTAAAGTGTGCAATCCCGTGGTCTCGAGTTCGATCCTAACTCACATCTACTAATTTATATCCATAAAACCAATGACTCCCACTTGGATATATCTTAATAGAGTGATCACATCGGTTAGCGTCTAGCAACACTTGATGCCTCTAGTACAACTCGAGTAAGGCTCCACGAAAAACCTTTTAATGATTTCTCATTATTATTATCCTTTTGTTTCTAATACCACGTTAAATAAAGATATGGAATTAAGTCATTCTTTATAAAACTATTATGTTTCTCGTTGTAAGTGATTGACCAAGATTACCAAATCTTCTAAACATATTTAGGGGAGATTTTGGGTGCGGTGGCACAAACATCTTGTCAACCCTACGAGGGGCCCAATAGTATTAAACTCCAAATAAATTTGAAGGAACAAATTCTATCTTGACTACAAGACTAACCCACAAACTTTGTAACATTTCTGAAAACAACCCTTATGACTACCAGTTACGTATAGCGTTAAGTTTCTCCACATAAATGCACTACATTCATGACACTTATCTGGTATCTCAAGTCTGGGGATAACTATTTATAATTACTTATAACAATATCGACAAAGTAAATTATATAGTTGGGATAAGTCCTATATTCAATTCATTGAATATCATCTGAAATTGGTATGCATTCTCATCAACATACTTTCAAGTATATTCTACCACATCTCTCAGATTTGCCTTAGTTTAATGATACTCCCATATCATTAATCGACAACGGACATTTAGAATAACTTAGTTACTCACGGAATAAACAAGCAAATATAGGACAACAATATTATGAATGAAAATAAACATAATCCAAACTTTATTTCATCAAAATAATAAATGTTTTACAAAATCCTTTATCCAAATACTAATCACAGTTTTGCATGAAACTATTAGCTAAACGAAGTCCAATTCCATTGGCAAGTCCAATAAGCTTGTCTTTAGCCAAAGCCTTGGTGAAAGGATCAGCTAAGTTATCATCTGTGTGAACTTTCAATAGACTAATTTCAACTTCACGGACTTGTTCCCGAACATAGTTATACTTCCGTAGAAAATGTCTGGTGCCCTTCATGACTCTAGGTTCATTGGAAAATATGATTGCGTAGAGAATTGTCACAATACATATCAATAGGTGATTCAATTGAAGGCATAACACCAAGCCACGAAATAAATTTCCTAACCCAAACGACCTCCATTGCGACTTCCGGAAGTAGCTATGTATTCGCTTCGCCGCAGACATCGCAATTGTACTACCTTCTTGATCTTCCAGGTAATTGCTCCTCTATTGATGACAAAGACATAACCCGTCCGAGACTTCAGATAATCTTTATCACTCGCCGGGGCGCATTACAAGAATCTGTAACACCAAGCTCGTATGTTCCGGATTTCCACCATACACTAAAAACATATCTTTCGTATTCCTAAAATACTTTAGAATATGTTTAATGCAGCCCGTTGAAGTTCACTGGATTACATTGATATCGGTGGTCATATTGCGAGCGAACGCCACATCGGCCTTGTGCATCTCACGGCACACATAATAGATCCTCATCAAGCATAAGTAACTTTCTCCATGCGCACCACCTCGGTGCAGTGTTGAAGCACACATATTGCTACATAAGCCATGCTTTACTTCCATTGGCAAATATCCTTTCTTGGAATTTTGCATATTGAATCTCTTCAATATTTTATCAATGTAAGTGCTTTGACTAAAACCAATTAACCGCTTTGACCTATCTCGGTAGATCTTGATTCCCAAAATGTATGCAGCTTCTCCTAAATCCTTCATGGAAAAACACTTCCCAAGATATGCCTTAACATTTTTCAAACTTGGAATGTCTTTTCCCATAATTAATATGTCATCGACATAAAGGATAAGGAAAATTACATCACTCTCACTAACTTTGTGATATACACAAGGCTCATCAAGATTTTGAATAAATCCATACCTTTTGATTTCTTCATCAAATCTCTTATTCCATTGCCTTGATGCTTGCTTCAATCCATAAGTGGACCTTTGAAGTTTGCATACACGGTTTGGAAATTGTGGATTCACGAACCCTTCAGGTTGCTTCATATAGATGTCTTCATCTAAGTGACCATTCAAGAAGGCGCTTTTGACATCCATATGCCATATCTCATAGTCATAGTATGCCGCTATAGCTATGAGAATTCTAATAGCTCTAATGTCCGCTATAGGAGAAAAGGTCTCCTCGTAATCTATGCCATAAGTTTGAGTAAAACCTTGCGCAACTAGACGAGCTTTATAGATGTGTACATTGCCATCCATGTCAGTCTCAATTTTATAGAGCCACTTAATTCCAACCACCGTGGCATTTGGAGGTAAGTCAACCTCTTCCCAGACTTCATTTTCTCTCATGGATTGCATTTCTCCATTCATTGCAACTTGCCATTTGTCCTTATCAGGACTTGCCATGGCAGCTTTATAACTAGTAGGCTCTCCAAGATCTCCTAACATCCTCAACCTCTACGTTAAGACATAGACGTTCAGGGCACGCGTAGACCTTACGGATCTACGAACGGGAATCACTTCAACTGCTGATGGAGGACCCAAACTATCAGGTTCTACCGAATACGTTAGTGTTTTCGAAGGTAATGCATCTTCATGATCATCTTCGGATCATAAACTCTCCCACCGAATTCTTGAGATACGAGATCATTTTCAAGAAAATCTTCATACCTAGCAACAATTACTTTATTTTCAGTTGGATAGTAAAAGTAGTAACCCATAGTTTCCTTAGGGTATCCTACGAAGATACACTTTACAGATATTTGTTGGAGTTTATCTGCTGAGTCACGTCTAACATACGCCTCGTAACCCCAGACCTTTAAATAAGAAAGGTGAGGAGCTTTAACATGCCATATTTCATATGGTGTCTTATCAACATTCTTTGTGGGAACCATATTTAGAATGCGAACAACTGATTCTAAAGCATAATCCCAAAAGGATAAAGGTAGAGTAGTAAGATTAAGCATAGATCGTATCATGTCCAACAATGTATGATTTCTTCTCTCAGATACACCATTTTGTTGTGGAGTATATGGAGAAGTGAGATTCTGGACAATTCCATTCTTAGCTAAGTAATCTTTAAACTCTTGGCTTAGATACTTCGCCTCTATCGGATCGAAGAGCTTTAATCTTCTTTCCCAATTGCGAGTTCTACTTCGCTTTGAAAACCTTAAATGTTTCAAATACCTCATGTTTATGCTTAAGTAAATAAACATAACCATAAATTTGAAATCATCGGTAAAGGTTAAAGTAGCTAGCACCTCTCTTTGACACATGTCTAAATGGTCCACACACATCGGTATGAATAAGACCAAGTAGATCGAAGCCCTCTCTATCTTGGTATGAAAAGGTTTCTTCGTCATCTTCCGGATATGCATGACTCGCATTTATCAAATGATTCATCATTGATATTTTGCAAAAGCCCTTCTTGTTGCGACTTATGCATGCGAGCCTTGCCTATATGAGCAAGTCTACAATGCCAAAGATAATAAGAATTCAAGTCCAACTTTATTTTCTTATTGATGCTAAACATCAAATTATTATATTTGTTAAATTCATTTCCAATCACATCAATTTCAAACACACCATTCACAGTAATCGCATTAAAATAAAATACACCATTTAAAGAAACAGAAATTCCATTATGTGAAATAGTATGAGTAAAACCATCATCCAACAAAACTAAAAAGGAAACAACACCTCTAATTATAGAAGGTGTGTAATGACAATTATTCAATAACAATACTAAACCCGAAGGCAATACTAAACTAAACGTTCCTATGGCTTTCAATTGCATGATGGGCCATTTCCCACGTAGATATTTCTCCCCATAGGCTAGCTTCCTTTCCACTCTAAACCCCTGCGATGTATTACAAATGTGAATACCACATCCGTATCATGTACCCAGGAATTTTTATGATTTAGAGTAAATAATTCAATGACAAATAAATTACCTAAAGGACCGGCGCCCAAGTACCCGTCGTACTTCATTTTATTTACCGCAATTCATCAAGAGAGAGAGCAAAATTTCTCTTCCAATGCCCAATGACCTTGCGGTGGTGGCATGCTTGATCCTTGTTAGGATTTTCCTTCACCGAGTAGGGTACTTCTTGGGTTCGGTTGATAAGCCATAACCTTTTACCTTTATCAACTTTCCTTTTCCTTCACCTTCTTGTTGTTCGCACGCGCGGTTTTGGCTTATTTATCCTTCCACCTTGAATAGCAAGTACACCGGGAGTTGGTGCCTTTTGAGGTAACCCTTTCTCATAATCAATTAGCAATGCGTGTAGGTCGATGCTTGCCTTCCCACGCGATTGCATATTGAAGTTCGAACAAAACCATTGAAATCCTTGTTAAGGATTTGTTGATCAAGTTCACGACCATGTCATCTTCATAAGTCTTGCCAAGTTCCCTTAATTGGTCCATGTAACTTTTCATTTCCAGTACATGAGCACTTACGGGTTTACCCTCTCCCTGCTTACAGCTGGTTTCTCAAACATAGTTCGAAGTTCATTGAGCATATTAAATGGGAAGTATTTTTTGAACTGCTTTTGGAGAGCAGGTTCCATCATTCCCAACATAAGATAAGCCACATCATTGTGACGCTTATACTCAATTTTCCAAGCATCCTTTTCAGCTTGAGTAGCTTTAGGTGCTATTGGTTCAGCAGGGCAAGGTTCATGCAGATAGTTTAACCGGTCAGCAACTCTACAGACAATTCTGAAAGAGCGGTGCCAATCATTGGAATTCTTAGAGCCAGTCAACTTTTCTCTATCAAAAAGCTTTTGAGCGCGAGAACTTAGTGCGATGTTAGTGTTATCGTTGTTTTGAGCCATTTCTACGTAAAAAGTTCAAGTATTAGTAGTTTCGATAATACAACTTTTCAAGAAAATAAAATATACCCAAAGGTAATATAAACATATAACCATATAATTTTCTCGAAAACTAGGATCCAAATTATCATAGGTTCATTACATCGGTTGATATGCTAAACGAAAGCATATAATAAGGTAATCATCGCATAATAATCGACAAACAATTTCCAATTCCTAGATCATTATGGGATTTATATTTTCAACGCTATTGAAAATATAAACATGTTTCATCCATCTCATGCCATGAGTCCAGTTCTCACTTCATACTCAACTTAAGTGTCTAACTTAAAGAAGCGCAAATATGTCCATGTAAGGTCGACTTTACATAGAGATTTACCCTCCATCACAATCTAGCCAAGTACTTTCATGACGAATTGCAACTTCAAGTGTTCCTTTTAATTAGATGGCACATAACTTAATTTAAAAGGGTACTAGTTTTGATTTTATGTGGTCAAATCAAATATGTACAAAGATGTCATGCATTCATATTGTAGCATAAATTTAATAAAAACTTTTATTACTTAATTCATAAAGATCAAATTATCAAAGTTTTGATTGAGGTATGGGTTCACCAATCAAGGAATTTAGCGTTAATTATCGTCCATTATACCGCACTTTTGCATAAGTGTAAACACTTAGTGTTTCGGGTAATTACCACCAAAGTGGCGCATGGAATTAAAACTAATTGCCTTAAGATGATTTTGCACGCATAGCCTACTTGGTAACTCCAATTTGACTCGCAATCAAGCGAGAGTTTGATCGTCAAGCAATAACCTCCCTCTTTGGGGTTACAATTTAATGCGCTTCCTAGTACTTCCCACACACCCGTCAAATTGGGTTAGCTTCTCACTTTTGTACCAAAATCATCAATCAATTAAACTATTGAAAACTTAACTCTTCAAAAACAAATCAAATTTCACCATCGTTTAGTTCGTATTATTTTCTATTCAAAATTACCCTTTGCTTAAAAGCGCAGCACATAATAAACAAATAAAAAATAAACAACTAAAACAATGCGCATAATAAACAATTTAATACGTGTAAACAAGTAGCCACATGCAACTTATTCGATAAAACCCTATTAATAATCAATGTCTATGTTAAATTAATGTATATATTAATTAGGGCTTTCACTCTCCCAATTGAAAGTGAGCCACATACATCGATGAATCGCTTGCGTAAAGCCATAATTAATAATATACCATATTTCACATAATTGATTCATTAATATATATAATTGGAGTCTTCTCCAATTCAAGATTTATCGTAAATAAACATGTGATAAATATATCTTTACAATTAAACAATATCAAAGCAACTATCCATGACAAACATGCATGTATTATCATGGATATATCATAACAATTATATAAATAGTCACAAGATCGCATATCAATAATCCCATGTTACATAACAAATTATTCATGAATTAATCACGTAACATATATATATTAGTTCTAGGTTTCGATAAGGTTAGCAAACAATTTTCAAACCCTAAAAATTTGAAGTATGTCGACTAAAAAAATTTAAGGGGTACGCCCCATATAAAAAAAATTAAATCGACGAGTAAAGTCCAAAAAACATCCCTGTGATTTGCCCTGTTGAGCGGTTTACATCCCTAAACTTTTTTTTGGCACAAAATCATCCATCCATTAGTAAAGTTGGCACAAATACATCCCTCTGTAAGTAAAATCAGTTAATGAGGACTAACGGTGCAAATATATCTCCGTTATTTAACATTTGTTAAGAGATATTTACGTAAATCGTCCTTGTGGCAAGGAACAAATTGCAACCAAAGTCCTTGTGGTTAGGCCAACCAACCGCCACGTGTAACCACCAGAGTGGTGCCACGTGTCATCAGGTCGGGTCAGGTGGTGCCAAGTGTCGGGTCGGGTCGGTATATGGTCGGGTCGGGTTGCCACGTGGACCAATGAGATGGTGCCACGTGGCATTGGTAATATATACCACCAATTTGGCTCCCCCGGATTCGAACCCGGGACATTTGATTAGGAAGCCATGCTTTGCCCAACTGGGCTAGGCATAGCCTCAAGTATATTTCCCTAAATTTAATACATAACCCATTCTAAAAGTTAAAACCACATGGTTAGTATTAAAAGGTTCAATTTTGTTTTTGGCCTATCAATTTACGGAGTTTTATGAACTGTAAAAAAATAAATAAATATACCGTCGGACTCGTTTTTTTGTGCTCTTTCCAATGGTATGCTCGGGGAATTTTTTTGACTTCAAACGAACCTCGAAAAATGCGAAAATCATCGTTTTCTTTGTTTCGCATTTTTCGAGGTTCGTTGAATCGAAAATTCTCGAGCATACCATTGGAAAGAGCACAAGAAACGAGTCCGACAAGATGCTCGGGAATTTTTTCGACTTGGTTTGGACCTCGAAAATGCGAAAATCATCGTTTTTCTTTGTTTCGCATTTTTCGAGGTTCGTTGAAATCGAAAAATTCCCGAAACATACCATTGGAAAGAACACGAAAAAAGCGAGTCCGACGGTATATTTATTTAATTTTTACAGGTCCATAAACTCAGAAATCGATAGGCCAAAACAAAATTCAACCTTTAATAATAATGAATTGGTTTTAACTTTTAGAAATGGGTATATTACAATTTAGGATATATACTTGAGGCTATAGCCCGCTGGGCAAAGCATGGTTTCCCAATCAAATGTCCCGGTTCGAATCTAGGGGAGCCAAATTGTGGTATATATACCAATGCCGTGGCACCACCTCATCGTCCACGTGGCAACCCGACCCGACCTATATACCGACCCGACCCTATGATACGTGGCACCATTCATGTGGTGACACGTGGCGTTGACCAACGTTGACCGGTCTAACCACAGGCACGAATTTGTAAATAAATTTAAGGACTTTGGTTGCAATTTATTCCTTGCCACAAGGACGATTTATCTTAAATTATGTGAGATAACGGAGATATATTTGCACCGTTAGTCCTCATTAACTGATTTTACTAACAGAGGGATGTATTTGTGCCAACTTTACTAACGGAGGGATGATTTTGTGCCAAAAGTTTAGGGATGTATGTCACACCCCAATTTACTGTTTTGCGTGAATGGAATTCACGGGATTGTTGTCATAGCATCACAATCACGGTTATATTGAACGACCTAAAGTGTCGTTTGGAAAACACATCGTTTGATTTAATAAAACAATCGAGTTTACAAAGTATAGGTCCCAAATGAAAATCAACTTGTCGAAATAAGTTTGTTACAATTCAAACGATGTTTTAAAGTGCGTAAAACCCAGTGAGACGCAGTCGTCATCGCGACTCCATGATGTGTCTAAATGCATGCCATGAAGTGAATGCCTTAGATACCGAGATAAAACATGCTAAAAAGTGTCAACACAAAGGTTGAGTGAGTTCATAAGGTTTGTGTTGAAATGTAAAGCCTTTCAAAATCGTTTATGCAAGAAAGGCATTGTAAATCCACTCGGTTCAAGTTCGCCCATACAAAACTTGCAACTGTGTATTCACAACCCATTACCAAAATGTGATATAGTTTATGCTCAAGCGCGTGATGTCAAATGAATTCACAAAATAGTGCATAACTTAATGTATCCATGTTACTTAATATAACACATAATTAAATACGGTTTCAAATCGTTCCATGACCATTAGTTCGAGATTGTACCAAGACCATTAGTTCAATGATTCTACTAAGACCATTAGTTCACCGATTATACCAAGACCATCGGTTCAATGATTATACCAAGACCATCGGTTCAATGATTATACCAAGACCATCGGTTCAATGATTATACCAAGACCATCGGTTCAATGATTATACCAAGACCATCATCCAATGATTATAATATGAAAATTCTAAGTATGGCAATCACATTTGCATGACTAAACATTCAGTTCGGATAAACATATAATTTGCAAATAGTCATGAATGTAATAAAATTATTGAGCATGCATCTCCCCAAAGAGTTTCATAAATAATTAAAGCGAGAAAAGTGGGCTATGACTCACTTGGTAGAATGAGGCGATGACAAAAGTGAGTACACCGAGATGGAGTGTGATACTTTAACCTTGACCTATTGTGAATGATATGATACGTAATGAGTTATGATGTAATGTTATGCATGCATTTCAGTATGTTATTTATACCATTTGTGAGTTTTGAAAATAATACTCTTCGTGAAAAATACTCTTTTGACGTCTTGACCATTTTAAATTACTTTGCAAGTATTTACGTCAAAATTTCATCCTACAATAGTTTATTAATGATTTATTGTGAAATTTTAACTTTTCGTCATAAAATAATGTCGTTGGAAATTTCATGAAAGTGACAAAAATGGCTTCGAAAAGCTAGTTGTAAAATAGTGTACGTCGAACGTTATGAAACGAACTCAACGGTTTTGGAAAGCTTGTATCAAAATCTCAAAGTTTTAGTACATGAGTTTTCGTCATAGATGTCTCGAACATAAAGATAATAGAGGTTAAATATGGTGATTTTGTCCAAATGTGGCTTAAAAATGAGTTTCGGCAAAGTTTAAGCAACCGTAAATAATTTATTACAACTCCGCTATTCAAACGGTTGGTCATTTTAGAAAATATGCTTGGTGATCTCAATTTTATTAGAAGACATCTTGTTACAAAAAGTTCTACGTCAACGTTAAAAATAGTCTTCAATATGGTCGTTTTGTTTACCGTAACACTTGTCTTAATAAGGATAATATAGTTTTTCTAAAAGATATAGTTACGGCAATTTTGTGAAAACGTGTATATTTTAGTCGTTACAAATCCGTTTTCTACGTATTATACGTCCTTAGCTTCGTATCAAAGTATACTAATATATTTTTGATAAGTCGAAATAATTTATAAAGCTTAAGACTCGTTTTGACTCGTACAAAATAAAAGCAGTTCTTTGAAATTTTCGGAAAATATATATTTCGTCGTCAAACTTGAAAATTCATAACTTCTTCGTTATAACTCCGTTTAATCCGTTCAAGCGGCCACGGATTCGTTTTAAAGTATATTTTCTAAATATCAAGGCCAAAAATTTATGTCTGATCGGATTTTCCAGAAATACAAAATAAGATCAGACCTTATTTATACTTGTCGAAAAGAGTTTTCTCGTACTAAACCTATTCCAATCCCTTCAAAACAACTCCGAAGCTATTCTAATCCTACCATACACCTTCTTAGGGTGTCATGGGTTCCTAAACATCATCAAGACCAATATATAACAAGGATAAATTATAGGATGACTTATATATATAAAACTCTTAAAATCAATGTAAAAATGGTATAAATACACATAAGTCTTGCATGCTTGCTAAGAAAATGATGAAATACATATGAAATGAAAATGAAAGATATAAAATGAAAGTGATATGCTTACAAGCTACTATGATGAGGTGATTAGAACAAGGATTAAACCTAAACACCCTAGGTTTTTATTTCAAAACCTTTAATAAGAGTGTAACTAGATTGTTTATACTTGATCTTGGAAAATTTTGATGATTCTTCTAACACCCTTGTGTTGGCCGGTTTTAGAGAGAAGGAAAACAAGAGGAGAGAACACTTTTACTAACTTGAATTATGAGAATGAATGAATGAAGTGAAAGATTTTGGAGTATAAATCTAAACAATCAAGAAAAGTTACCATCTCATTAAATGCCTACCCCCCCCCTTGGTCGGCCAAGGGGGGAGGTATTTACAAAATATAATTTTTTTTTCTTTTATTTATTGTGCAAATTGTTTGTAAGAAAAATGTAGTTAAGGTAAAATTTGTTGTAACTTGTATATAGTTGTGAAATTAGAGTAGTATGGACTAAAAATAAGTTTTAATGGATCAAAGTAAAGTATATTGTAGTTATAAAATTGTAAAATACATTTCTTGTAAAATTTGAGTGATATAATAATTATCGTGTAGTTTTAAGAAAAACGTCGTAATAATATAAATTTAACGATTTATATACAAAATAAATTTAAAACACTAGGTAAACTCAAAATATTATTTTATAAACTAAATGTAAGTATAAAAATATACGGGATCATTTTTTTGAAAGTATCGGATTAAATGTTCAAAATAATAATTTACGCGATAACGTTTATTTAATATGAAATTTACGCGTTTAATGTGAAATGCAAAATCATGAATGAACTAACATGATGCAAATGATGTTAATGAAATGTAGACTAAACTTAGTCTATATGAAATGTCCGTGATGATATGATCATGAATTCGCCGCTAAACCATTAAGGTTACGCGAATTTGGAACACGTAAACCTAGTTTACGATAAATGATGAAATAGTGAAACGTGAATTGTTTTTGAGAAATGACTTGAAATTGCGAGTTGTCACATTCGCCCATCCAAAAAGGAATTCAGTTCGTGTTGGTCTATCGAATTTTTGAGTTTATGATGAACATCGAGGAGAGAAGACATGGAGAAGTGTCGTTACGGTTATCGATGATTGAGAGTGTATAAAACATCATAGTAGAGAAAACATCGGATGAATCTCTCATAAGTAACACTTTGAATTGGAACATGTGAACATTTTGCTTGCACTAAGATTTATAAATAACCGCTCCCAACATAACATGATCCTCCGAATTAGACATAGTTAGCTAGGCTATGTATAATTAAGGAGCGATGACGTGGCGTTCGGTTTAGTCGTTATAACTCTCAATGTTTACAAAGATTTAAACCATGTCGTTAAAATGGTAGTTAAAGTAAAAAGAATTAAAAATTCTCGTAAATGATATCGAATCGAAAGGAAATAAAGTACGATAGATGAGAATATTTTACAACGAGTGGTTTATCAAAAGTAGTACATCTTAAGTCATAAGATTCGGATATGATGAAAGACATAAACTTAGTACGACATAGTACATAAAAAAATATAAGATTGTTAGTTTCGAACTTCTTTAGTCTTCCGTTGTTGATATCTGACGAGCTTCTCTCTTCCTAACATGTATGCATTCCATGAGCACCTTCAATTTGTTGACCTTGGTTTTGAGGACATTGGTTCCGATAGTGTCCTTGCTCCTCGCATCGTAACATGTAACCATGGCCTTGCCTCTACAATTCTGGCAAGGTGTCCCATTGTTGACACTTGTAGCACTTAGCGGGACAAAGACCCGTGTGATGATACTTACATCGATTACATAGTGGGTAGGTTCCAGCGATAACCTCGCCTTATTGGCAAAGCAACATAAACCATTGCGGTTTTGCCCTCTATACCGTTGTTGATGATGGTTAGTGTTACGGTTTTGGTTGTTGTTATAACCTCCTTGGTCGTTTCCCATTTTCTTTTGTTGTTGTTGATTTGGTTATAAATCGTTGTTGTTGTTGTTTTGGTTATTGTTGTAGTTGGTGCGGTTGTTGGTATTGTTGTTACGGTTGATGTTGGTGATGTTGCCCTCTTTACTACTTGTGCCATGAGCTTTTGAGACAATCGAATAGATTCCTCAATCGTTTGCGGATCAAAGGAAGTCACATCGCCTTGAATAATCTCGAAGTCCTTCAATGAAAGCCTCCGGTAGCTTCTCATTATCCGAAACCATAGATGGGCATAACATGACCCAATTCTTGAAACCTTCGAGTGTAAGTATCAATGTCATACCTAATAGTTACCAACTCGTAGAATTCGGTCTCCAACTTCTTCACCGTGACGCTGGACAAAACTTCTTTGTTACCAAACCTTTAAATTGCTCCCAGTGAGCTTGAAAGCATTTTCCATTCCCATCGGTGAGCATAAGAGTTCCACCACGACAACGCCCCATCAAGTAGTGTACTCGTAGCAAACTTGACCTTGCTATCATCCGGGCAATTACATAACAAAACACGGACTCAATTTCTCGAACCATCGAACCATGGCGGTGGCTCCTTGGTACCTCTAAACTTCGTGGGATCTCCACTTTTGAAATCCTTATCTGACGACTTTTAACTCCGGACCCTCCTGCATTTCTGCGAAGATGAAGACAAGCCTAGCGGCCGGCTTCCCTCGCAATTCTAGCGGCTTGGCGATGAGCAGCGGCCTCGGCAGCAGCGGCAGCGACCGCTTCCTTCCAATCCTTAGAGCATCGGTTATGCTATCATTCACCAACTTTTGAATAGCAGCTTGAGTCATTTCAGGTGTGGCTTTCTTCGGCGCCATTACTCTTCAAAAACAAGAGGAAATGTGAGACGTAGCAAAATCCTATGTTAAGAATAAGTGCTCTAAAGAGATATGATATGTGGTGATAAGTTTGAGGTTATTTTTCAAAATGATCGACGGATTCCGAAAAGGTGGGTTATGAGGTGTCGTAAGTGCTTGAATGTATAATGGTTTAGTGACTTAATGTGTGAATAACGTGTAACTTCGACATGTTAGTGGTGAAACAAAGGAGTAGAGTTTACGCCTACTTAAAGGTTTATCTCGGCATTCGACGTTATCGGTGATGAGTCAAGTGATGAAAAATTTGTGATAGGAATGACAAGGAATTCTCCACATTAGGTATGAAGAAAGAATAATGGAATGGGTATTTGAAGGCATCTATGTGACAATCGATTTGAAATGAAAGTAAATAACTGAAAAATGTACGTATAAATCGCATGCAAAGTGAACATGCACTTATGATGAAATGATGAGATGCTATGATGATGTAGTTATAGTCTAGGGTCAATGATGCAACCTAGTTCTCTATAATCAAGCTCGATGCCAATCTGTCACACCCCAATTTACATTTTGCGGTGGAATGAAATTTCGAGGATTGTTGTCATAGCATCACAATCACAGATTATATTGAGCGACCTAAAGTGTCGTTTGGAAAACACATCGTTTGATTTAATAAAACAATCGAGTTTACAAAGTATAGGTCCCAAATGAAAATCAACTTGTGCCGAAATAAGTTTGTTACAATTCAAACGATGTTTTAAAGTGCGTAAAACCCAGTGAGGCAGTGTCATCGCGACTCCATGATGTGTCCAAATGCATGCCATGAAGTGAATGCCTTAGATACGAGATAAAACATGCTAAAAGTGTCAACACAAAGGTTGAGTGAGTTCATAGGGTTTGTGTTGAAATGTAAAGCCTTTCAAAATCGTTTATGCAAAGAAAGGCATTGTAAATCCACTCGGTTCCAAGTTCCGCCCATACAAAACTTGCAACCTGTATTCACAACCCATTGCCAAAATGTGATATAATTTATGCTCAAGCGTGATGTCAAATGAATTCACAAAATAGTGCATAACTTAATGTATCCACGATTACTTAATATAACACATAATTAAATACGGTTTCAAATCGTTCCATGACCATTAGTTGAGATTGTACCAAGACCATTAGTTCAATGATTCTACCAAGACCATTAGTTCACCGATTATACCAAGACCATCGTTCAATGATTATACCAAGACCATCGGTTCAATGATTATACCAAGACCATCGAATGATTATACCAAGACCAACAGTTCAATGATTATACCAAGACCATCGGTCAATGATTATAATATGGAAATTCTAAATATGGCAATATGTTACTTAGCATGACTAAACATTCGATTCGGATAAACATATAATTTGCAAATAGTCATGAATGTAATAAAAATTATTGAGCATGCATCTCCCCAAAGAGTTTCATAAATAATTAAAGCGAGAAAAAGTGGGGCTATGACTCACTTGGTAAAATGAAGCGATGACAAAAGTGAGTACACCGAGATGGAGTGTGATACTTTAACCTTGACCTATTGTGAATGATATGATACGTAATGAGTTATGATGTAATGTTATGCATGCATTTCGTATGTTATTTATACCATTTGTGAGTTTTGAAAATAATACTCTTCGTTGAAAAATACTCTTTTGACGTCTTGACCATTTTTAAATTACTTTGCAAGTATTTACGTCAAAATGTCATCCTACAATAGTTTATTAATGATTTATTGTGAAATTTTAACTTTTAAATCAGTAAAATAATGTCGTTGGAAATTTCATGAAAGTGACAAAATGGCTTCAAAAGCTAGTTGTAAAATAGTGTACGTCGAGCGTTATGAAACGAACTCAACGGTTTTGGAAAGCTTGTATCAAAATCTCAAAGTTTTAGTACATGAGTTTTAGTCATAGAGGTCTCGAACATAAAGATAATAGAGGTTAAATATGGTGATTTTGTCCAAATGTGGCTTAAAAATGAGTTTCGGCAAAGTTTAAGCAACCGTAAATAATTTATTACAACTCCGCTATTCAAACGGTTGGTCATTTTAGAAAATATGCTTGGTGATATCAATTTTATTAGAAGACATCTTGTTACAAAAAGTTTTACGTCAACGTTAAAAATAGTCTTCAATATGGTCGTTTTGTTTACCGTAACACTTGTCTTAATAAGGATAATATAGTTTTTCTAAAAGATATAGTTACGGCAATTTTGTGAAAACGTGTATATTTTAGTCGTTACAAATCCGTTTTCTCGTATTATCGTCCTTAGCTTCGTATCAAAGTATACTAATATATTTTGATAAGTCGAAATAATTTATAAAGCTTAAGACTCGTTTTGACTCGTACAAAATAAAAGCAGTTATTTGAAATTTTCGGAAAATATATATTTTCGTCAAACTTGAAAAATTCATAACTTCTTCGTTATAACTCCGTTTAATCCGCTCAAGCGGCCACGAATTCGTTTTAAAGTATATTTTCTAAATATCAAGGCCAAAATTTATGTCTACAGTCGGATTTTCCAGAAATACAAAATAAGATCAGACCCTTATTTATACTTGTTTAAAAGAGTTTTTCTCGTACTAAACCTATTCCAATCCATTCAAAACAACTCGAAGCTATTCTAATCCTACCATACACCTTCTTAGGGTGTCATGGGTTCCTAAACATCATCAAGACCAATATATAACAAGGGATAAATTATAGGATGACTTATATATATAAAACTCTTAAAATCAATGTAAAATGGTATAAATACACATAAGTCTTGCATGCTTGCTAAGAAAATGATGAAATACATATGAAATGAAATGAAAGATATAAAATGAAAGTGATATTCTTACAAGCTACTACGATGAGGTGATTAGAACAAGGATTAAACCTAAACACCCTAGGTTTTTATTTCAAAACCTTTAATAAGAGTGTAACTAGATTGTTTATACTTGATCTTGGAAAATTTTGATGATTCTTCTAACACCCTTGTGTTGGCGGTTTTAGAGAAGGAAAACAAGAGAGAGAACACTTTTACTAACTTGAATTATGAGAATGAATGAATGAAGTGAAAGATTTTGGAGTATAAATCTAAACAATCAAGAAAAGTTACCATCTCATTAAATTCCTACCCCTTGGTCGCCAAGTGGGGAGGTATTTACAAAATATAATTTTTTTCTTTTATTTATTGTGCAAATTGTTTGTAAGAAAAATGTAGTTAAGGTAAAATTTGTTGTAACTTGTATATAGTTGTGAAATTAGAGTAGTATGGACTAAAAATAAGTTTTAATGGATCAAAGTAAAGTATATTGTAGTTATAAAATTGTAAAATACATTTCTTGTAAAATTTGAGTGATATAATAATTATCGTGTAGTTTTTAAGAAAAGCGTCGTAATAATATAAATTTAACGATTTATATACAAAATAAATTTAAAACACTAGGTAAACTCAAAATATTATTTTATAAACTAAATGTAAGTATAAAAATATGTCGGGATCATTTTTTTTGAAAGTATCGGATTAAATGTTCAAAATAATAACTTACGCGATAACGTTTATTTAATATGAAATTTACGCGTTTAATGTGAAATGCAAAATCATGAATGAACTAACATGATGCAAATAATGTTAATGAAATGTAGATTAAACTTAGTCTATATGAAATGTCCGTGATGATATGATCATGAATTCGCCGCTAAACCATTAAGGTTACGCGAATTTGGAACACGTAAACCTAGTTTACGATAAATGATGAAATAGTGAAACGTGAATTGTTTTTGAGAAATGACTTGAAATTGCGAGTTGTCACAATGTAAACCGCTCAACAGGGCAAACCACAAGGATGTTTTTTGGACTTTACTCTTAAATCGACACATGCAAAAAAAATAATCCAAAACCCTAGATTAACCATATCAAACAACATACAATTATTCGTTTTTTACGCGTTTAGTAATTAATTACCCATTAAAACCAATGGCTCATGATGCCACTGTTGGAATTATATAATATGACAATTAATAAATAATCACAAAACATCAAGGTATACATGCGGAAGTGTATAAGATTTATTAACGAATAATTAATTAACATAAACAAGAATATGCGTACCTTACTTGATTCTAGCCGAACAAGAATCAAATCCACAAACTAGCAATTAGGAAGAACCCTAATTTGATTTAATTATGATTATATGAATTACCTCTTACCGTTTTGTAATTCAATCCAAGAATACTAACAATGTTGTGTTAGTACCACTTTCTTTTTCACACGTACTATACCGAATTAAAGGAATGCTAGTTTTAATCAAACAAATAACTTGGTTTGGAAAATCAAAGTGATCGGCCATCTATAGGGGTTGTCGACCGGTTTTAAGCTAAAAAAAACACACAAACTTTTTAGGTTTAGCTTAATGAGTACAAGATATATATTACAAACACCCTTGGTTTTGTATTTATACCCAAACTAACTTGGTGAACAAGTTGGCTTTGGATTGGGTTATGGTAACCCTTTGGACGATCGGCCTAGGACTCCCACAAGGGATTCTAGAAGCTTCTCGATCTCTAATTTTATCTTTAGTCCTTCCAAATTATATTTAACGACCGTTAGTCCATTACAACTAATTACTTAACGTCCGTTATGTTATTTCGTTTAATTAATAAATAAATACAACATTTATATTTAATTATTAACTTTAATTCTCATACGTTAAGTGTGCAATCCCGTGGTCTCGAGTTCGATCCTAACTCATATATACTAATTTATATCCATAAAACCAACATTAAGAGCATTGAGAGATGGATGTAGGATTCATAGGAATATAACCACCGGAAAAAGATTAATCGAGCACCTATGTGATTTCGAGCCTCTTAATGCGGATAACTACATAATGATGTCAAATTATTATGCACCGAGTGGGAAAAATGACATGGTTGATATATGGAAAGAAAAGATACGAGATATGGATTTGACACCAAAGATTGCATATAGTTGGAAAGAGTTTAGAAACAAAATTCATGTATTTAGAACAGGGGATGTATCAGATCCAAGATCAGAGGGTATATATTGGGAGTTAGAGTATTTGACGAAGAACTTTGAAAAAGGTGGTTTTCAATGGGCCCCGGAATTTGGTTTTCATGATGAAGAGCGAGAGTGTGTTCCTATTGGTCATAGTGAGTCATTTGGATCGATTAGCACGAAAAGTGGGAGTACTATTCGTGTGACTAAGAATCATCGTGTTTGTCATAGATGTCATGAGGTTGAAGAATATATATCTAAGGTTGTCGGCCGGGAGATTATATTAAAGGATCCGAACCGTTTTCACCATTTTGAGAATGGGATTTGCTCTTGCCAGGACTTCTATTGAATGGTTTTCAGCTTAATCATCCCATGAGTCATACGGAATCTTTGACCTCAATCAACGTAAAAGAGTCATCAAGCACAGGCGTTTGACAAGGTCAAATGGATCTGATTTGATTGGCCATTTATGGTCGAGTCATGGCTAAAGTGAGAAGAACTCTACCTGGGCTATGCTGCAAAAATGAAGCAAGACCAAATGTAATAAGACGACCAGCAAGGAAGATAAGGTACTGGATTTTAATCTTAACTTTTATTATCTCAGTTACATTTCCTGAACCTAGTTGCGATATTTGATGACCACAGGTAAGGAGACATTTTTCGGTGCAGTCTTCCCTTATAATAGAATGGCAAGTACACAATTCATTTACATGTAAACCCCAGGGGGTTGACAAGTCACTGGACTTGCTGGCTCATGAAGCATCAGGTTGCGTGTTTGATTCCTTTGGTGCTACCAATTCCATCCCACTATGTGTAACAAGTCCACCAAGCCCATCTAGAGGAAGGTCGAGCGGGTCAGATAGTGGTCAAAACGGGTTTGGTCAAAATTGACTGTGTCTGTTCGAGTTGATCAAGATAATGAAGTTTTGCTACAGCATACTTGTGAGTTATAAAATTCCTTAGCTGCTTTTAGTGTTCCATTATGTATATACATTATTTGTGAAGTCCAATGAAATAAATGTGTACGTTGAAGAAAGAAATGCACATATGCAGAACAATCTTTTTTATTTGGCTAGTGATGGACACAATGCAAAGCACATTTCATCTATGTAGTGTTATGAAATGAATTGGTGTATATTAAAACATGCACATAGCCGCATGGAGGTAAATCAGGTGATATAACAATTGAATGCCGTATCGCGCATAGATGGAAATAAAGACTACAAATTTTACACAGGCATGCTGAATTTTTATCAGATTTCAAAGGGCGTATGGAAGGAGCGTATACGACCCTAAAGTCAGAAACTTAATTGAAGGGTCCTAATGGTGTATCCATATCTTCTAGGAATACAAACTAACTCTAACCAAACTCGACAACAATGAAAGAAAACCAACTTAAGTTACATTCAAAAGAAAAAAGAACCAAACTAATTTAATGATAGTTAAATTAGTAGTTTACATAGACCTAGTGTATTATTCAAACAAACTGGTGGGGACACGATTCGAGATCAAGAGTCGTAGACTTTATTTTCTATACGCAGTAACACTTTAAACCTCGTTACGCCGTAAATAAGTTTTCTTGTTTACGTTGTAAAGATGTCAAATGCAGACTTTCATTTTTGTTAAGAGAAATATTTATTTATTTTATTATGTTATTTACTTTAGTTAATTTTCTTGTTCTCCAAGATAACTTTTTTCCATAATTATAGGGTTCATTATTATCGAAAACCATCTTAGGTCATTTTGCGTTTTAGAGTTTTATCTCTTATTAGGTTTTTATTCCTTAGAGGTTTATCATCGTTATTGACTAGGGTTGAGCATATTGGGTCGAAAACTGAACCGATCCAGAAAACCGGGCCGAACCGGACTGAACCAAATCGAACCGACCATATTTGGTTCGGTTACGGTTCTATATACTAACGGTTTTTGGTTTGGTCTGGTTCGACCAAAAACCGAGAAAAACCCAGCTAAACCACATAAACCGAACCGAACCGACACAAAACCAAACCGAAATGACCATATTCGGTTCGATTTCGGTTTTATATACTAATGGTTTTCGGTTTCGGTTCGGTTTTGGACCGATGCTCAGTCCTATATCAATCCTCGGATTGGGGTTAACAAAATTCGCTTCCACGTCCTGTGTTAGTTGTCATCTAAAGCTTATTAGTATCATGGATGGTGAATGGTATAAAAGATTCAAAAACCTATATTGTTGGTTGGGTAAGCTCTTGAGGTACTTGGATCATGGTTTTACCAGATTCATGAAAAAACTTGACAGCTGTAATAATATGCTTGAAGAACTACATTCTGTGATCGTAGGTGGGTCATTAATCAACAAGAATCGCGTGGGTAGTAAACATGAAGGTCAAAGAATTTGTCCAACTATAGGCGATTTTGGAGTCAATTGTGCGAACAACCAATCCTCGTTCAACAATAAGCGAAGAGGTTGACGAATGGGAGGAAATGATGAAGATGGAGGATTTGTTACCGCAACCAAGTTTTTTCGTTAGAAGATTCTAATCAATAATATGATATGTTCTTTAATTATTGATGCTTATAGCGTAAATAATTAGCTTTCAAGAAAATGGGTAGATTCCTTAGAATTACCAATGTAGATTTGTCAATTGAAGGTTACCAAGTTTGTTGGGTTCCCGTGACCATCTATAAAATGATGGTACTGTGTGTTGTAGATGATATTGATGAGTGTCGTATATTATTGAGGAGACTCTGGCAAGTAAGGGGTTAAGGATAAGTATAATCTTCGAAAAAAAATTCACCTTTTTTCATGTGAAGCAAGTAGGATTGGTATGGTTTCCACCCAAAGTAATAACACAATTAGAAAAGCCTGAGGTTAAGATTGAAGAAAATATTTTGAAGGCTGAAGTTGTTGAAAAGCATGCTTAACAATTCCAAGAACTTCAAGTTTGTGCACAACTTGAAAACAAAATTTCAACTTTATTGTCGGAAATAATAAATGAAGTTGGTACTTTGAAGACTTGTGAAGAAAAATTTATGGGTTTTAATAATGATGAAGATGTGCGTAGTTTCAATAATGAGCCAAAGATAAGGTTTTTTGTGACAATATTTTTTAGGTAAATGAAGCTATTGATGGTGAGAACTCGAGGGCGAGTTCTTTTCAAGTTAGGGGATGATTGAGACAAGATTTGAGACCAAGGGTCGTAGACCTTATTTTTTCTACGGTGTTGCACCTCAAACCTCGTTATGCCCTAGAGCTCTCAACTAGGATTTAATTGCCGACTTTAAGTGGTTACGTTGTAAACACGTTTTCTTGCTTACCTCGTAAAGGTGTCGAATGCGGTGTTTAAATTTTTATTATTATAAGAAAGTGTATTTACTTTTCTTATTTTATTTACTTTAGTTAGTTTTCTTGTTCTCCAAGATAACTTTCCCTATATATATAGTGTTCATTGTCATTGTAGATAATCTTGTATCATTAATATAACTGAATTTTAGAGTTTTATTTATCCTTGTTATTAACCCTGAATTAGGGTTAACAAAATTCATGTTCGCGTCTTGCATCACACACTCCCTAAACAACCATATGGCGTATACCAACTTTTTTTTTGTTTGATAAAAACTACATAATATTAAGGGCTTTTTAAGATTTTTTTTTCCCTAAGACTCCTCTGTGGAAATATCTAAAACTAAATGTAGGATCAAACTTGAGGGGCAAAAATAAACACCAAAAATATGATTATTTGATGTAAAAGTGATAAAAGTGTATCACTGTGGATGTATAGTCCGGACTGGGCCAGGAATGGGTCAGGCCCGGCAGACAGCGGCCCACTCTACGCCTAAACCCTAGTCCATGCCCTATAAATATAGGGTTGGATCTCCTTCTCAAGGACGGATGACAGGTTACACTAACCTTAACTCATCACATCGCACCGATACTAACTTGACCGTCGGAGGTGGACCATGGGGCTATGGCCTCGGGTCCACTCCTAACGGGTTCTCTTTGTTGACAGGTCTACTTAGGGCTCGAGAAGACGACGAACGGCCAAGGAAGAGTCGTCGAATCCAGCCCGCGCCAGATTATGCGTCAACAAGTTGGCGCCATCCGTGGGACCACGAATAAACTATGTTTCGTGTTCTCATATTACCGAAAAGCAGAAATCAAATTCTAAAGTCGGTAACTCTAAATCCCTATAATCGATTGACCGTATATTCTGATATAGAATATTCGCACCTTTAAAGTATAATCTTACATGCATGCTTTAAACCATATATTCTGATATAAATCTTGACGTATAGTCTTACAACCATGCTTTAAAGTGTCATTCGCAATTAATACTTCAGATACAGTGAAGATACATGCATGCATGTATTCATTATATAATCTAACTGTACATGCATTATATTCTCATGATCATACAAATATAAGGATCATGATATTTCTTTACATAAGATACAAGAAAAGAAAAGTCCGCATGATCGGACCTATTTTATATTTTAGTCCGCACGATTGGACCTAAGAAAATATCCGCACGATCGGACCTATTTTATATTTTAGTCCGCACGATTGGACCTAAGGAAATATCCGCACGATCGGAGCTATTTTATTTTTTAGCCGCGAATTAATTCGCGCAGATACTGTTTTTACGGTTGGTATGCCTGTTCGCGCTCGAACAACGCAGTCGCGATAAATCTACTCGCGTTAGGCCGTGCGTTCGGACATCTTCGCAGATTAGCTACGAGCAAACACCACGATGCTAGTCAATCGCCACGAGCGCACTGGACAAAGGCCGTGGTATAAACATTTGCGATCATCCACAAACGTTCGAGTCTATGCGGTTACGATAAATCCATCTGCATCTATTAGTCACAGTCACAGTACGTCCATCCGGGTTTAAAAAAAAACAATTAAATTGTTTATGTAATTTGTAAAACCTCGCGATAGGGGTAATTCGCACTATGTGTTAAGTTTACATGCTATGCGCTATATATTGCTTCACTTCATTAGGTTTTATATGTTGCGATTCGCGGCATATACTTTTAATATTGCATTAAGTGTTTTACGCAGCATAAATAAGTTTAATGCTCCTACACGAGTAGCACCATCAAACTTGGGGCTACCGGTATATTCTACCATCAAGTGCAGCGTCACGCGGTATATTTGGAAGCGGATCGTGCGTAAGAGGTATTGCAAGCCCTGCAAAAGACGGATTTAAATATTCGCACCATCTTGCCGTAGGGAGGCGTCCTCCGTCGGTTGTAAAGACGGATGTAATGCTCGCGGAAGCACGTCTTCGTCGCACCTCTTTGTCGCCGCGGCAACATCTCTGAGGCACGTCTTCCGTCGCACGTCTTTGTCGCGCGCATCATGAACACGTCTTACAAGACGCGCGACGCTTCTGAAGCACGTCTTACGTCGCACTATGTTGCGTCCTCTTTGGTACAAAAGTGCGCCGCACCGAGGATGCGACATACGGATTCACTTTCACCATTGTGAGACTCTCACAATCGCATGTCACTATTACCCCAACTATAGAACTACGTGTTCTTCTTACGGGTCTTACTATTACACCGTGGCGGAAACCTAGCATATGCGCTAAGCAGGAGACGACGCCATGGGCCAAGTGCGCCTTTGTCGCATTTGGGTGCAAGATAGATGGTCCGTCCCATGTGCACACTTGAGTTGCTTGCACATGGGCCATGCCGTCATGATTGATTAGGCCTACGCGGCCATGAGCAGAACTTAAGTCTAGCATAACATAGCCATGCGCTATCTCATACTAAACTAGGGGCTTATGGACGTATAGTCCGGATCGGGCGAGGAATGGGTCAGCCCCGTGACAAGACCGCCCACTCTACGCCTAAACCCTAGTCCATGCCCTATAAATATAGGGTTTGATCTCCTTCAAGGACGGATGATAGGTTACACTAAACCTAACTCATCACATCGCACCGACACTAACTTGACCGTCGGAGGTGGACCCGGGGCTACGGCCTCGGGTCCACTCTAACGAGTTCTCTTTGTTGACAGGTCTACTTAGGGCTCGAGAAGGCGACGAACGGCCAAGGGAGAGTCGTCGAATCCAGACTGCGCCAGATTATGCGTCAACAAGTTGGCGCCATCCGTGAGACCACGAATAAACTATGTTTCGTGTTCTCATATTACCGAAAAGCAGAAATCAAATTCTAAAGTCGGTAACTCTAAATCCCTATAATCGATTGACTGTATATTTTGATATAGAATATTCGCACCTTTAAAGTATAATCTTACATGCATGCTTTAAACCATATATTCTGATATAAATCCTGACGTATAGTCTTACATGCATGCTTTAAAGTGGCATTCGCAATTAATACTTCAGATACAGTGAAGATACATGCATGCATGTATTCATTATATAATCTAACTGTACATGCATTATATTCTCATGATCATACAAATATAAGGATCATGATATTTCTTTACATAAGATACAAGAAAAGAAAAGTCCGCACGATCGGACCAATTTATATTTTAGTCCGCACGATTGGACCTAAGAAAATATCCGCACGATCGGACCTATTTTATATTTTAGTCCGCATGATTGGACCTAAGAAAATATCCGCACGATCGGAGCTATTTTACTTTTTAGCCGCAAATTAATTCGCAGAATCGCTTTTACGGTTGGTATGCTGTTGGCGCTCGAACAACGCGATCGCGATAAATCTACCGTGTTAGGCCGTGCGTTCGGACATCTTCGCAGATTAGCTACGAGCAAACACCACGATGCTAGTCAATCGCCACGGCGCACCGGACAAAGGCCGTGGTATAAACATCTGCGATCATCCATGACGTTCGAGTCCGATAAATCCATCGCGTCTATTAGTCGCGGTTTCCAAAAAAAACAATTAAATTGTTTATGTAATTTGTAAAACCTCGCGATAGGGGTAATTCGCACTATGTGTTAAGTTTACATGCTATGCGCTATATATTGCTTCACTTCATTAGGTTTTATATTTTGCGATTCATGGCATATACTTTTAATATTTGCATTAAGTGTTTTACGAGCATAAATAAGTTTAATGCTCTACACGAGTAGCACCATCAAACTTGGGGGCTACCGGTATATCTACCACTATTTCCGTGCAGCGTCACGCGGTATATTTGGAAGCGGATCGTACGTAAGAGGTATTGCAAGCCCGGTACAAAGGCGGATTTAAATATTCGCACCATCTTGCCGCAGGGAGACGTCCTCATCGGTTGTAAATCGGATGTAATGCTCGCGAAGCGCGTCTTCGTCGCACCTCTTTGTCGCAAGCGCGGTAGCACTTATGCTACAAAAGCACGTCTTCGTCGCACCTCTTTGTCGCGCGGTAGCAGCCCGCCTACGAAGCGCGTCTTACGTCGCGCGGTACAAGACGCGCTCTGAGCACGTCTTCGTCGCACCTCTTTGTCGCGCCAGAGCTCACGCCGCTATAGAAGAGCGTCTTCGTCGCACTATCTTGCGTCCACCATCGGTACAAAAGGTGCGCCTACCCGGGATGCGAGATCACGGGATTCACTTTCACCATTGTGAGACTCACAATCGCAATGTCACTATTACCCCAACTATAGAACTACGTGTTCTTCTTACGGGTCTTCTTTGTTTACTTGTGGCGGAAACCTAGCATATGCGCTAAGCAGAGCAGGCGCCATGGGCCAAGTGCGCCTTTGTCGCATTTGGGGCAAGAAGGTATGGTCCGTCCCGTGTGCACACTTGAGTTGCTTGCGCATGGGCCATGCCGTCATGATTGATTAGGCCTACGTGGCCATGAGCAGAACTTAAGTCTAGCATAATATAGCCATGCGCTATCTCATACTAAACTTGGGGCTTGTGGACGTATAGTCCGAATCGGGCCGAGAATGGGTCGAGCCGGCAGACAATGACCCACTCTCGCCTAAACCCTAGTCCATGCCCTATAAATATAGGGTTGGATCTCCTCTCAAGGACGGATGACAGTTACACTAACCCTAACTCATCACATCGCACCGATATTAACTTGACCGTCGGAGGTGGACCCGGGCTACGGCCTCGGGTCACTCCTAACGGGTTCTCTTTGTTGACAGGTCTACTTGGGCTCGAGAAGGCGACGAGCGGTAAGGAGAGTCGTCGAATCCAGCCGCGCCAGATTATGCATCAACAATCACTAATCTTAAAAACTTGACGTGATGTTTTAAAAAGTTAACAAAATATATGAACATTAGTTGTGTTAGAATAGGAGTTATTAAAGAAAAAAAAGAGAGAAGGAAAATATGAAGAAATATGAAAAGAATATGGGAGAGTTCATTTAAATTTGATTTGTTAATGTTTTATGAATAATCTATTTTGGAATACACAATGATGGAGATTTTAAAGAAACATAAACTAAATATGTTGATATCGAAATATGAAAATACTTCTTATCCACTTTTATGTGTAACCGATCATAGTCGGTTATAAAGTAATATGAATCGTGATAAAATAATAGTTGAATGAAGACCAAAAAATGAGTAATGTACAAATACTAAAAATATTGCCTACTTGTTTCATGTCTCATGGTTGGCTTGCCATATAATATGTGTGCCAAATAATATGACAAAATCGGAACAATAATTGATCCATGCGGAATCTTTACATACACAAGTATTAAAATTATTTAGAAATCAATGGTTTATAGAATAAAATAGAAAGGTGTCTTATTAGTAGTACATTAGGCATACTAAATATTTAAACACCAATTTCAATCGCTCAATTGAATATCTTTCAATATGTATTTTAAATCTACACGAGTATCTATGCATAGCAATAAGATTTTTAGTAGCAAATAGTTATAGTGATATTTGGTTACACAAAACGTTATACAAAATACTTAACCAAAATTTCATTATAATTGTATGCGTTATAAAATTTCGTTCTTATCTGCAGTGCTGCGTTCTTACTACCCCAATTGTTTTATCACCATCGTTGATTGAATATTTTTGGGATACAAAAATATAAATTTACATCATAATAAGGGTGTATGATATTGATCAATAACTCTTTTTCAATGCATGTTATATTTTATTTATTATTTATTTTTTATTTCAAAAACAAAATAATGATTCATGGCTTAATTACTTTCTCTTATCAGTTAATATTACAAAGTTGTCACAAATAGATTAATTAAGGGCAATTTAGGCAAAATATTAATTTAAGTTTTTCACTTTCAAGAAAAAGGTTTTTACATTATAGATAGTATAGATTAACGACCAAATTAATCTGTAACCTTATCTCATACATTGCAGATGTAAAATCAAAGATGAAATCGGATGAATTGTGAATGCAGCGATTTTAACTTTATCACTAGCTTGATAGTTTAGGCTTATGGATTATCACGTTAAGCAAATCAACAGTTTCATATAAAAGAGCAGATTGTCATCGAATTTTGCTTGATAGTATGGTACAGAGGTTTTCAAAAGATAAGTTCAAATTTCCCATTTGATATATTTGAGCAATTCATATAACAATAGCAAGACGTTCGCTTTGCGGCGTATATGATAAAAGAAGTCGTAAAATAATAATGTGATGTTTCAATTACGTGTTACATATTATTTGATTATACCATTGCTACCAAATATATTTCTTATTGATATAATAAATATTAAATGTACATAAAAGTTTAACATTTAAGCACCATGATACTTAATAAATCGTCATAGCATATATTTAAGCATCGCGATCATTTTTATAGATTATAGTAGCATAAGCGCAACGCGTCAAAATTACAAATGGTTAAAGCAACAATTGTGATGTTTTGCTACATGGTTATACGTCACAGTTGCTGATAATGTGAAGGCTAAAATAATGTTACTTTTTAGTATTGCAAAAACGCGGTGGTTGAGTTCACCATCTCAAGCCAACATATCTTCTTTCACCTAACTTGTACATGAATCACTTTTCTAATGTATCTGATCAAAAATTATAATCATATTCAATACCGTGGTTTGTTTTAAGTGGGATTTGAATGGTTTATAATCGTTTTTAGGGTTGTGTATAACTGTTGTGTGATGTGTTTAGGTTGCTTGGGTGGTGTGGGTTGAGTTAGGTTGCTGTTTGCTTGTCAATTACATAAGTTGTATGTTGTAATCATGGAACAGGGTTATTTGAATTCAACAGATAGAGGGGTTAGAAATAAATGGGATTTGAATAAGGTGAGTGTTGCTGGTACAAATGAGAACTTGACTACTAACAAGGTGCCGTCTTGATGCATCTATTCTTAATGATGGTTGAGTACTTACAAGGCGTATGCACGCTAAGATTTTGGAAAACCTGCTAATGTTATAGCTATTAAACCTGCTTTTCTACGATTAAAATTCAACATCCGAATGTGATGTTGTCTAAGAGAAATAACAATCTACAACTAGAAAGGTGACGAGTACTGATCAACAGGTTGGTAATTCAGTGAACTTGGAGAGCCATATTGCATATATGGGAGGACCATTGGTAACTCTAATGCTAGTATTGAGTCTGAAACAAATTTGAAATCACTCTAATGTGGAATTAACCAATGTTCAGGATGATAAAAAGGTGACACCTGATGTCCTAATGATTCAACTAAGGATAATGCACCTACTAGTCAATAAACGAGCCAATTTCATATGCCAAGGTAATTAATCCTAATGCACCTAGTTCGAAGGTAAATTTTTGTAATCTGAAATCTACTATTGAACTATTCTGAATGATGTCGATTTTGATGTTAGGATTCCTATTGCTTCGATGGAGGAGGTAAATATCAAGTTGAAGAACTCACTTATGGGTACTTCATTGGCCAAAGGTTAGCATTCTGGTTGTCGAACTTTATATTGAAATGCTTGGAGTAAGTATGGAATCAAGAAAGTAACAATGAATGCAAAAGGGTTTTCTTCTTTAAAGCAAGGTGCTAAATATGTGCTATAAAATGGACTCTAGATGATCTGTGGTACACCTATTTTCCTTAATAAGTGGTTGTAGGAAACGGTTACACTTTTATTAATAAAATCTAAATTACAATAAATAAAATTAACGAAATAAATAACAGAAAATTAAATACCGATAATTAAATAAAATAATAAAATAGTCAAAGACTTACTTGATCACCAATAGAGATCAACAAAGAAGCACTAAAAGCCGAACGTGTTTGACACGCTTCCCTTAAAAAAGTTTTCCCGTGGTACAACAACCAAAGCAAAGAAGTTGTATTGTCGGACTTAACAAAGCGCTGAATTTCATCTTAAGAGATCGTATTCAATATGTTGGAAATCAATAATAACTATTGATTTGATGTGTGTAAAACTTGTGGAATTAGGGCTTCTATTTATACACAATAGACTCCTCAAGTTTACTCATCCCACCGATGTGGGATTGAAAATAAACTACTTTTCCTCTTTAGGCATGGATGAATCCTAATTGAGACCGATATCTCATTCACATCAACTCTATTTTGGACACATAAAGGCTTATGGAGGACGCGAACCTACAAACTATTACTCATATATGTGACATATACATATAGATATTGTGTCCAAAGTTGGTCAAAAGTCACTTTGCCAACCAATTTTCCAACAATCATGAATGGAGATCTTACACAAAAATACGATGAAATTCCAATAGTTGAATCTTGCAAAGGATATTGGCCTTTGAACCTTCCTGTGAGAGCACTTAGTCTCCTAGATCCGAGTAGGCGCGATGTCCTTGAACTCAACCTCTCTTTGACGACATTTCACACAAGACTCTCCCGACATTGTCAAGTCCTCATAGTCATGTTCGTTATGGTCATGAACACTATGCAAGAGCTCTTGGATTTGCGCCCCCACATTCCCTTCAAAGCGTAGGTGATTTCATCTTGAATCATTAAAACATATGTTTTGTGATTTCATCTCGAATCATTATGCTTTGTGATTTCATCACGAATCATTAAAGCCAATGTTTAACCTCTCAACAAGTCACATTTGTTATAGGAATGGACTAGGAAGTTACAATGTTAAGTAACTCTGACTTCCCACATTTATATGATTAGGTTGTCCTATTGAACCCGAGATCTTGGGATCTCCAGTCAAAGGGCTTTAGTCCTATTCCTTTAGACGACTTACTAACTAACTCTCTCGCTTAAGCCTTTCGTAGCGGATCCGCGATGTTATCTATTGACTTTACCTAGTCAATCATGATAACTCTAGTTGAGAGTAGTTGTCGCACCAATCAACGCCTATGATGGATATGTCTTGACTTACCGTTTTACATTATGATATGAGCTCTGTCAATTTCCAATTGACTATCACACTTTATATAGATGGTCGCACGGTTACGCCATCTTGGTATGTCCTCTACTAATTAACGCAGATATCCATATTCTATAAATTTATCTCAAATGATAAATTCAAATTCCACCATAGATTTAGCTATAAAAGTCTGTTTGAAATACTTTCAAGATTTCCAAGACACGACTTCCCACGTAGAGTCAATACATCCGCTCTAGTGGATCAAGATTCTTTATGTAAGAATCCATATTTGCATTACTCTATCATTAGATAGCGGTTGGATATCTTCCAAAATGCAATATCGTAAGTATCATAGTACTTGTGTAATACTATTCAAATGGTCAACTTGAATTAATGGTATATTTACTTAACTTGATTTTAACTTCTAAATCAAGTCTTACACACGCTCATTAGACACATAAGGCGCCAATACGAGTATTCAAAATAGGCAACACCTCTACCTCTATTATAAATAGATTTAAAAGATGTCATTGGAGAATCCCCACATTGAACCTCGAAGAATATTGTCCTTATAGTGTTTTGACTTCAAAACAAATCCATTTGGTTTCATATGATCTTAGTTCCAAGAACCATATCAATGTAGTTCATGTCAAATCTTGACTCCAACATTTCATTAGTGGATTTGATCATCTTGTTATCACTTTCAAAGGATAAGTATACCATCTATGTATAGACACATGATTACATATATACCAACAATTATTTCTTTCCACAAACATCCGTTATTTTTAAATCCACGTTCGACATGACGTGAAAAAAATTGATGTCATTGTTTGGGAGCTTGCTTTAAGCCATATAATGACTTAACAAGCCTACAAACTTTGTTCTCTTGTCCAGAGCCATGAAACCCTCGGGTTGGTTCATGTAGATTTCTTCTTCTAAATCTCCGTTTAGAATTGCCGTTTTCACATCCATTTGGTGAACTTCCAAATTTCTTAAAGCGGCAATAGCAAGTATCATCCTAATCGAGGTTATTCGTAACAAGTTTAATATGTATCAAAGTAATCAAGACCTTCTCGTTGTCTAAATCCTTTGATTACTAATCTTGCTTTATACTTGTCAATGGTGCCATCGGCTTTCATCTTCTTCTTGAAGATCCATTTATAGCCTAGTGGTTTACAACCAGGAGGTAAATCCACGAGCTTCCAAGTATGATTTTGTAAAATAGAATCTATTTCACTTTTAATAGCTTCTTTCCATTGAGGCCCTTCTAAGGAAGTAATCGCCTCTCGGTATGAAGTAGGTTCGTTTTCAACCATAAAAGAAACAAAATCGGGTCCAAACGATTTCTCGGTTCTTGCCCTTTTGCTTTTTCTAGGTTCAACCTCTTCTTCCTCAGTTTGATCTTGTCTCTCATCTTGGAGATCATTATCAACTCCTTTGTTGTCTCTTATCACGAACAACATTATCATCTTGATGTCTCTCATCATGAAGGACTTCATCATTTAGTTGCCTCTCATCATGGACAACTTTACCACCAAAGATGAACATCCATTCTCCTCTAATAATCAAGGAAACACGGTTTCATACAATGAGAGTTTTCCTCGATTCGGTTATCGTATCTTTGTGTATATTCATCGCTTCCGAATCACATACAAAGAAATGATAAGCACTCATGTTATGAGCATATCCAAAATTATGCAAACCACAATTTTAGGTCCAATATTTTGAACCTTGGGTGTCGATCTGAGATAGACACCCCCACATTCGTAAGTGCTTATAGGATGGTTTCTTCCCATCCATAGTTCATAAAAACTATCTTCTTTTCCTTACAGGATCTTATCTAAAGATAAGTAGCCAATAAAACCGCTTTCCCCACATGCCATGGCTTAAACCATGACTTTAACAACATGGCATAACCATATCTTTAAGGCACGCTTCTTTCCTATCAACAATTATGTTGTGGTGTATAAGGAGCAATAAATTTATGTCTTATTCCATGTTTAGCACATACATGAACGAAGACACATATTTACCTCCAATATCACTTGAACCGCCTTGTTTTCGATAATAAGTTGATTCTCAACTTATTTGTATAGATCAATCTTGTCTATATTTTTACTCTCAAGTAAGTAAAAGTCGCAATATTTTGTACTACCATCAATAATTACGATGATGTACCTAATTGCTACCTTTGTAGGTATCGATTCCAAATCACATAAAACTATGTGAAGCAAGGGTTCGGTTAATTTTTGGTCAACCGAGTGAAAAGACAATCTTATCAATTTGGCTTCAACATAAGTTTTACTTTTGTAATCCGTGTTTGTTTATTTAATTAACCAACGTATTGAGTTAAAATTAACATGTCCGAGTTGGCCATGCTATACATTCAAAGGATCAAATAAGCTGAATTCATACTCATTTTTATTAAAACAAAAAGAAATTGACTTAAACATTTAATGAAGGGCATAACCGTGCCGACCAAAATTTTACTCAATGTTAACTCAATTTTATTTGATTAAAATAAAATAAAGCCAAATTTATTAAGCAACCATCCGGATACAAGATTCCTACGAATCTCGCACATCTGACATGTTGGTTCACTTAAGCTCTTTTCCACATGTGAATTTTAACATCACATTTCTTTTCCTTTGCTATTAGCGGTTATAGAGTTGCCCATAGATTGCATCTCTCCATTTTCCGCTACTTTGAAAGAGTTAACCAAACTCTTATCATCATACTCATAACATGATGCACGAGTGTTAATCCACCATTTTCTAATGTCGGATCGCGTTGGCAACAATTTTCATTTCATTCAAGCCATTTAACCCATAGTTATGGCACATAAAATCAATGTTTTAAAGCATCTACCGTACACATAACTCGAGTATCGGTCTCCCTTTCATCAAGTTCGGGAGCAGGTTTTTAGATGTCACTCATGACATTCCGAACATCTCGTTAATATTCCGTTATAGTGTAACACTAAATTTGGAATAATTAACAACTTGCTATATCACAAAGTGTTTCTTAACAAACACGATAACATCAAATTTTGTTAAAACACTCTTGTTTTGTAAGATCCATTATACAAAACCGCTTTTAAACAAGTCTTTCGATTAAACAATTAAACAATATCGCATATTACATAATGTTTTGAAACAAAAACAAATTTGTAATATGATTTTGTTAATCATCATAACAATATCTTAATAGATCGCATCACATGGTATAATTCTACAATGAAACTCGACAAGGTTTCAAAATAGATTTACTCTTTCAAAGAAACTCAACAAGGTTTCTATAGATCTACTTTCAAATGCATAAAGTGTCAAGAACTATATTTAGTTTATAATTAAACTCAACTTTGGTTTAAATAAGCTAAACAAGTCAAAGAAACTTTTCCACAAAATATGATATGACTTCTATTATCGATTTTGTTTAAAACAAACTCATCTTGGTTTCAATAAACACGTTCTAGTAATCTAATAAAATAACAACTTGTATTTTATGAGATTTGTTTCAAAGAAACTCCACTTGGTTTCAATGAATCGATTTCATCATGATATTTAACCATGTTAGTAATTGGCGCACCAATTACATTCGCAAGATTCACTAGGGTCACAAATTATGTTACCATCGGTTAACTTGTGAATATATAACACTAAAACAGTTAAAAAGCTTAAAACAATATGGTATCTAATAAACTCGACATTGTTTATGTAAACTTGTACCATATATGATTCCGAGAAACACAAGCTTGGTTTCAATATCCGATTTAAACAATAACATATGCAATAAATCGGTTTGAAAAGAAACTCATCATGGTTTCAATATAAACGATTCAATAAACTGCTTTAAAAATCGTTTATAATCTGTTATACCAAATCATTAATTAAAATTACATTTAGTTATAAACCGATTTTCAAAGAAACTCAATCTTGGTTTCAAGGAAAAGCAGTTTGTATAAAATCTGTAATTATATAAATCGATTTTAATAAAAGTGTTTTAATTACATTACACAAAATCTGCTTTTAAGACCGTAGGGAAACGGTTACACTTTTATTAATAAAATCTAAATTACAATAAATAAAATTAACGATAAATAAATAACAGAAAATTAAATACAAACAGAATGTAGCGGATAAACGATAATTAAATAAAATAATAAAATAGTCAAAGACTTACTTGATCACCAATAGAGATCAACAAAGAAGCACTAAAAAGCCGAGGCACGTGTTTGACACGCTTCCCTTAAAAGCAGTTCGTCGTCTGCTTCCTGGTACAACAACAAAAAAACAAGAAGTTGTATTGTCGGACTTAACAAAAGCGCTCGAATTTCATCTTAAGAGATGTATTCAATATGTTGGAAATCAATAATAACTATTGATTTGATGTGTGTAAAACTTGTGGAATTAGGGCTTCTATTTATACACAATAGACTCCTCTAAGTTTACTCATCCCACCGATGTGGGATTGAAAATAAACTACTTTTCCTCTTTAGGCATGGCAAGAGTGCCTAACTTTGAGACCGATATCTCATTCACATCAACTCTATTTTGGACACATAAAGGCTTATTGAGAAGCTCTCTTGAGGAGAAGCGAACCTACAAACTATTACTCATATATGTGACATATACATATAGATAATTGTGTCCAAAGTTGGTCAAAAGTCACCAATTTTCCAACAAGTCACCTTTAGCCTTACTAATTGTAGGACTTATATAAGGTGCTAGTGTGGATTAAAATGCATGATTTCCTTTTGGCTACGTATACTTCGGATGGATTATGCATGATTGCTATTTAACTTAGTACGCCAATGATGTTAGATACTTAGACGAGTAACATGTGTTTGGAGTCATGGGGGCGTAGTATCTATGCTATGGTTATGATTAAAATCAATGCGAATAAGGGGTTGGTTGATAACTTGGTTGTGGTCGTACTCAAGTTAGAGAAAACTGGTTATACCCGTGAAACTATCCGTATTGAGTACGAATGAAAAATGCGTAGGTATAGTACTTGTTCAATGTTTGGACACTTGATGGATACGTGCTGAAGGCTGCTTAGGAGGCCCATGGTTTGAACCCGAATGTGGATGAAGATGGTTTTCGTGTAGTCAAGAATACTAGAAAAAAAGAGGTAATCATAAAGCGTTTATGGGGCCTAAATATAGGTTTGAATACAGACCAACTTCTAGGTCTAAAGAGGGTGCTACACCGTCCAAAAGGGGTAAGTATGTTAAAATGGTGCAAATTTGAAACAAGATGTGGCTAGTACGAGTGGTACAGTTATCAAAAAATAAAAAAATCACAAAAAAAGGAAAATACAAAGAAATATGAAAAGAATATAGGAGAGTTCATCTAAAATTAGATTTGTTAATGTTTTGTAAATCATCTAATTTGAAATACGCAATGGTGGATATTCGTAAGAAACCTAAATTAACTTGGCTGTTATCAAGATATGAAAAATAATTCTTACCCACTCTTAATTTCTAACCAATTATGACCGGCAATAGAATAATTTGAATTATGATAAAAATAATAGTACAATAAAGACCAAAAAGTGACTTATATACAATTCCTCCAAAGTATATTGTCTGCTTGTTTCTTGTCTTATCGTTATGGTGGTTGGCATCCTTATTATGTAATATGTGTGCTAAATAATACGACAAAATTGAGACAATAATTAATCCATGTGAAACCTTAAGCATTACATATACAAGTATAATAATTATTTAGAAATCAATGGTTTATTATATGAAAAGAGTTATTTTACATACCAAATTTTTCTCAGATATCAAGGGAATCATCTTTACCATCCATTTAAAAAGAAATCGAGATTAAAAGCATTTTATTATTTCACATATTTTTTATAATTTAAATATCTCTTAAACCGTTAATCGTTAAGCGAAAATATTTACACCGTCGCGACGAGCATTTAATTATCTTTCTATAGACGGACACTTTGATATACTTTCGAAAAAGAATAAAATTCGTTTTTTTCACGTTTTTTTTCGTATTTTTTTCATTTTTTTTACGTTACTGAAATTTGCATTAAAAAAATCATATATGATAAAACATTAATTTGAATATCACATGTGATATTAGTGTAATATCACATATAATATTATATATGATATATGATTTAACACTAATATTACATGTGATATTGAATATGATTATAATTTATGATCAGACGATACATTCATTAGAAAAGTGATTCATGTACAATATGTTTATGAAGTGAAAGAAGATATGTTGGCTCGAGATGGCGAACTCAATCACCGCGTTTTTGCAATACTAAAAAGTAACATAATCTTAGCTTTCACATTATTACCAAGCGTGACTATCATGGCTATAACCGTGTATGAGAACACCACAATTGTTTCTTTCTTCATTTTTGGTTTTGATGCGTTGCGCTTGTGCTACTATGATATATAAAGATGATTTTGATGCTTAAATTATATGCTATGACTTGTTATCAAGTATTATGACTATAGTGTTTACACATGAATGGTTTTGCCTATGATGTACACTTTCAGTATATATAAAATATATTCGGGCTATTCAAGCAAAGCTCGAGTTTTACTCGAATCCTACTCAAGCCGAGCTCAAACACGGATGGATAAGGCTTGATTTAGCTATCAAGCCGAGCTCGAGCCTAGTTCTTTTTTTTAGCCGAGCTCGGGCTTGGCTCACCTCGATTACACCCCTAATTTTATGAGTGCTTATATATTGAACTTTTATGTACTTTTAATATTTATTATATCAATTAAAAATATATTTGGTAGCCATGGTATAATCAATAATATATAACACATATCCGAGAAGGCGCTTAGAATGGTGGGTCGGGACCCGTCCAATTCGAGAAGATGATGCCGTTAAAAAAAAAAAAAAAAAAAAAAAAAAAAGACTTCTATTAACATATCCGCGCAAAGCGTGAAAATCTTGCTATTGTTATATGAATCGTTCAAATATATCAAATGGGGAAATTTGCACATATCTTTTGAAAACCTCTTTGCCATACTATCAAGCTAAAATTCGATGACAGTTTGCTCTATTATATGAAACTGTTGATAATCCATAAGCCTAAACTATCAAGCTAGCGATGAAGTTAAAATCGTTGCACACAATTTGTCTGGTTTCATCTTTGATTTTACATCTGCAATGAATGAGATAAGGTTACACTTTAATTTGGTGTTTAATTATCTAAAACATATTGAAAGCTAGTCGATTAGTGACAGAATTTGGTGTTTAATTACATACGGATCAATCTCCACCATCTATTTTTATTTGATTTAATGGATGAGATTAATTCCAACAATTTAAAAAACCCACTTTCATCATTTTTTTAAATATTAATATTTTTCAAACCGTTAATCGTTAAGCGAAAAAAATATATCATTCGACAAGCATTTAATTATCTTTCTATAGATAAGCACTTTGATATACTTTCAACAATTTTTTTTTTGTATTTTCACTACTTTTTTTTTTTTTTTTTTTTTTTTTTTTTTAAGTTTTTCGCTTTTTTTACGTTCTTGAAATTTGCGTGAAAAAATCATATATGATAAAACACTAAGTTGAACATCACATGTGATATTAGTGTTAAATCATATATGATATATAATATCATATGTGATATTACATGAATCACTTTTCTAATGAATGTATCGTCTGATCATAAATTATAATCATATTCAATACTGCGATTTGTTTAAACATGAATTGAAGGGTTTAGAATCGTTTTTAGGGCTATGTATCAATTTTTTTGTGGTGTGCTTAGGTTGCTTGGGTGACTTCAGTTAGGTTGTTGTTTGTTTGCCAATTACATAGGTCGTATGTTGTAACCATGGAACGGGGTTTTTTGGATTTGGGAGGCAGAGGGTAGGGGTGTGCATGGTTCGGTTTTATACCAAAACCGAAACCGAAAACCGAATGTTCGGTTTTTTAAAAACCATAACCGAATCCGTCGGTTTTTCTCGGTTTCGGTTTTTCGGTTTTTCGGTTTTTGGTCGGTTTCGTGGTTCGGTTTGGACGGTTTCTTGGTTATCCACTAAATTGGGCTTGTGCTACACAAGTACACTATACAAGGCACATTTGATAAACTTGGACTACGGGAAACTTGGATTACAGGAAACATTTGATAAACTTGGACTTGGACTACAGGAAACTCTAACTGATATACAAAGCACATTTGATAAACTTGGACTACACGAAACTGTAACTGAAACTGTAACATGAAGTCTGCTACTGCAGACTAACTGAAGGTACAAGGTGAGTTTATTTGCAACAGTTTTCTGCAACTAGAGAGTCTGTAACATTTAGTTCCCTATGTTAAAGGTGTTATTAACTGAGAATATGAAAGGTGTTATTAACTGAGACAAAGGTCTCGAATCAGTGTTGCATGAGATTGCTGTTAACCCCTAGTATATGTACAACTTATTCCCACACAAAACTAAGAATGAGTATGGGCAATACAATAAACAATCCAAAAGTAACATAGGCAGAACAAGAATATTGATGGGCAATACAATAAACAATCCGAAAGTAAATAGTTAATGCAACGGTTGGGCAATACAATAAACAATCCGAAAGTAACATAGTTAATGCAACGGTTCGGTTCTGTTTGCATGGTTCGGTTTCTATATCAAAACCGAAACCGAACCAAAGTTTCGTTATATGAAAAGTGAAAAACCAAACCATCGGTTTTAGTTTCGATCGGTTATTGTGGATCGGTTTTTCGGTTTCGGTTTTGTTTTTTTCGGTTTTTGCTCACCCTAGCAGAGGGTTAGACATAAATGGATTTGAATAAGGTGAGTGTTGCTGGTACAAATGAGAACTCGAGTACTAACAAGGTGCAGTCTTTGAATGCATCTATGCTTACTGATGGTCGAGTACTAACAAGACGTATGCACACTGAGATTTTGGAAAACTTAATGATGTTATAGTTGTTGAACTTGCTTTGCCTATGATTAAAATTCAACATCGGCAATTGCTATTGTCCAAGAAAAGAACAATCTACAACTAGAAAGGTAACAAGTACTAATCAAGAGGTTGGTAATGAAATAAACTTGGAGAGCCCTATTGCGTATATGGGAGGACCTATTGGTAACTCTAATTCTAATATTGAGTCTGAAACCATTTTAAAATCACATGATAATGTCAAATTACTTGTTGTCCCGGATGATAGAAAGGTGACACCTGATGTTCCTAATGATTCAGCTAAGGATTGTACACACACTAGTCAATATTCAGCTAAGGATTGATGTTGGAATAATTCCTATTTCTTTGGTAGAGGAGGTTAAAACAAGTTGAAGAACTCATTCTATGGGTACTTCATTGACAAAGGTTAACATTTCCAGTTGTCAAACTTTATATTCGAAATGTTTGGAGTAAGTATGGCATCCAGAAAGTGATAACGAAGGCAAAAAGGTTTTTCTTCTTTAAATTCTCGACTATCCAAGATGCTGAAATTGTGCTACAAAATGGACCGTGGAGGATCCGTGGTACACCTATTTTCCTAAATAAGTGGTCACCTTTAGTTAGCCTTACTAAATAGGAGTTATCTAAGGTTCCAGTGTGGATTAAAAAGCATGATGTCCCTTTGGCTGCGTATACTTCAGATGGATTAAGCATGATTGCTACTAAACTTAGTACGTCTATGATGTAGGATGTTGGGTACTCTTCACAGGTCTAACGTCAAGCCATCTACGTTATGTAATCGCTTTATAATTTACCATGGTGTGCGTATGAGATTTAGAGACAAAGTATGCGAATTGAATAAAACAAAGATATGAAATATGAAAATAACAAAGACTTGTAAACTGAATTGTTGTTGTACAAATCACTTAGACTCGATCCTATATAAACCATGTGAAACGACACCATCACAAGTTTGTGAAACGTTGTGATGCTTCACAAAGGTAACCATTTCTTAACTTCCCTCTAACGGGCTTAACTAACATAACTACCAACTTAAGGGGGTGTTTGGATCAAAGCTTGACCCAACCCATGTCCTTCCCCTTTTTGACCCATTAACATAAAATTTAAATAAAACAATGTACTTTTAACATACAAACATTAACGAGAGGTTTACATCTCCCCCTAATTTAGTAATGTTAAATGTCGTGCCTTTCCTTGGTCTTTTCTTCCTTTACGTGATGACGTCAAAGTCGTCACCGTTTGATGTGCTTCCCTTGCTGCTTTCACTTGTGGTGCCTTCCATGTCTCCTTCTTTCTTGACTTCCTCATGAGCGTACTTGAACCTTTTCCTTGGACTCTCTCCTCATGCTTCCCCTATATCAACGCTTGTCTGCATCGCCAAATGGTACCTCTTAACCGACCATATTCAACCTTGGCGTTCCATGCCCCAATCTCCGCACCTCTTCGTAGTACACCTTAACTAGTGCTATGTATTCCCTATAACACTCTGTCACATCATGCCCATTCCCTCGAGCCAATCCCAAAAGTATTGCGACATCACCCCACATATTGTTAAATGACACATTCATGTATCCTCCCATGTCATCCACAAATTTATATAACGCTAGCATATCTATTTTGATTACGCCTACAACCGGTGGTAACGTCCCTAGCACATCTTGGCCCATATATCCAAGATAAAACCACTCCAACAATTCAACAAACTTCTTTCCTATAATCTCCGAATTCTTAAACACTAGTTTGTTGATTTTAAGTAAATCTAAAAAGGACAAAAAATGTGGGAAAGTACTTACCTTTAGATGATAAAGCGTTCCATTAAGACTAAGATATTCGTCATCAACGTAGTCTTGGCTATCATCCTTGTCCATATCCAACTCTTCCATTCCCTTAATCAAGGAACATTCTTCACTAGGGTCATTGACTTATGATAATCTTCCATAAACTCTTGGTGATCCTTAATCATCCTTTCATCACCCATATCCATGGTACCTCATCCTTGTCAAACATATACCTTACTTGACACGCACCATTGCCATAAGTCAATATGAACCCTTGGTCTTCAAGTTGTTTGATGCTTAACACATTCATTGTGATTTCCGTGTAAAGCACGTTAGGAATCAAAATACTTCCTTCTTTGTTATCAACGATTGCCTCTCCGACACCATAGGAGACAATAAACCTCTTTTCCTTCTCCTCTTTGCCCACTATCTTAAAGCGATTGATCATACGATTGAACAAGGTCCTCGTTGGACTCATGTGCTTGGTACATGCTTTACTAACGAACCACATGTTATCCCACATCCCCGATCCGTCCCACTACAATGAAATCAGTCTCGACATGGACTTTTTTTGTTGGCCAGTTGAGTGCTTCTTGAATGCTTGGCGTATTCTCCATTGTTTGATCTTGATCCTTTGTTTTTTTATTGGTGCAATTCCAGTAGAAGTGTCCCTTTACTTTGCACATGAAACAACGTGACCTTTTCTCTTTTCTGGAAGTCGTGGGGTGTATCCCTAGTTTATTGGAGGGAGGTTGGGAAAGTGGATAACGGTTTGAATTCTTAACCGTTTGAGACTTTGAGATATTATAGGATACAACTTCTTGAAGTTTATCCCATAATAATTTTTTTCCCTCATTAGATAACCGTTTCTTTTTTGCTTCCCATTTGGAACCGTTTGAAACTGTATCCCTTTGTAGAAACTTCCTATTTAACGTCACTCTTGCATTCTTTCTAGATGGCTCGTTCCAGGATTCAGAACGTGGGCTCTGGTACAAATGTTGGGTACTCTTCACAGGTCTAACATCAAGCCATCTACGTTGGGTAATCACTTTATAATTTACCATGGTGTGCGTATGAGATTTAGTGACAAAGTATGCGAATTGAATAAAACAAAGATATGAAATATGAAAATAACAAAGACTTGTAAACTGAATTGTTGTTGTACAAATCACTTAGACTAGATCCTATATAAACCATGTGAAACGACACCATCACAAGTTTGTGAAACGTTGTGATGTTTCACAAAGGTAACCGTTTCTTAACTGCCCTCAAACGGGCTTAACTAACATAACTACCAACTTAAGGGGGTGTTTGGATCAAAGCTTGACCCAACCCATGTCCTTCCCCTTTTTGACCCATTAACATAAAATGTAAATAAAACAATGTACTTTTAACATACAAACATTAACAAGAGGTTTACATTGGATACTTAGACGAGTAACATATGTTTGGATTCATGGGGGCGTAGTAACTATGTTAGGGCTATGCTTGAAATCAATGGGAATAAGGAGTTGGTTGATTACTTGGTTGTGGTTGTACCAAAGTTAGAGAAAATTGGTTATACACGTGAAACTATTTGTATTGAGTACGAATGGAAACTGCCTAGGTGTAGAATGTGTTCTCTGTTTGTATACTTGATGGATACGTGCCGCAAGTCTACTTAGGAGGCCCATGGTTTGAACCCGAATATGGATGAAGATGGGTTTCCTGTGGTCAAGATACTAGAAAATGGGGGTAATCATAGAGCGTTTATGAAGCCTAATTTGAATATAGACCAACTTTTAGGTTTAAAAAGGGTGCTACCCCGTCTAAAGGAGGTAAGTGTGTTAAAATGGAGCAAACTTGTAGCAAGATGTGGCTAGTACGAGTGTTACAGTTAAAAAAATTTAAGGTGACTAGTAAAACTGGTACTAAGATGGTTATTTCCAACTCGTTTGATGCGCTTAACTTGGTTGGTAATGATGAAGTATTAGTGTCAAGTGCGACTATGGCTAGAATATGCAATTCAAGTGAGCAGAAGGTGGAACAAGAGGTAAATCCGGATAGTGATGATGTTGAGGACGTATATGATGAGACCACTCACTTAATGGCTTCCTAGTCTAAATGGGTTGGTGGTAGTGATGGTCAAATGAGGCTAGTTTCCATGAGAATGAGGATTATGACATGTATAATGGTTATGAAAATTATACATGTGACTTAATGAAGAACATATGGCATTCTATAAGGCATGAGACATAAATCTTAGTGGACAATTTAGATGTTAGTTTATGTTTGGTGTTATGTCTAAGTCATATGTATTCTAGTTATTAAATGTTTTCTTCTTTTAGAAGTACAAGTGTCGTTCTATTAGCTTTACCGCATATATAATGGCTAATATGTGATGTGAGATTCACTCACATCCTATGTACGTGAACGATTTTTGAGTAATATATTTACCGGACCGGATGTAAAACACTTTTACCAAATAAAAAAATATGAATCTATCATCTCTTAATGACCATTTTACACTAAAACAAATAACTTTGTAATTTAGTGTGAATCAAATTTTTATAACCGAAACTTAATCATGGTAATTTACAATTTTTATTTATTTTTGTCTTTTGTTTTTGTTTTGTAACCATGATTTTTGACCTTTTGGCCGACCAATCTATGAGATTTGAACCCACCGCCACACAGGCTCAAATCAGGTAAAACCCTCCCTTTTTCAGGAAGTTGGAATGGCCACTTAAGGTTGTTTGAACCAAGCAGGAATTGAAATTGAGACCTCACACATTTATAGAGAGATAGCCATGATAGGGAGTTCGAGTTCAAAAGACTTCCTTTTCCGTGAGCAAGCTTTACAACCCTCTAGGAAGTGTACCTAATCGTTGCAGTGTGGTATGAGTTCTCAAGGGGAATAGAGATGCTAGTAGAGATGTATGACGAGAAGGTGAGGTTGAGAGAGATTCTTTTTAGTCTTTTTATGTTTTTTTAGAAAGCAAGTAAATATCTCGGAGTATAGGAGTGGGGGTGGTACTTCTACCAATTTTAATTACTAATTAATTAAACTAATGACTAATTAGACTAATGAAAAGGAAAGGATAAGCTATGTATTGTAAGGTGTGTTCTTATGATGATTAAAATTGTGTTTACTTAAATGTCCTTACTCCTAGTTATCTCTTCTTGGTCGGTTGAATTTTCACATCATCATCTTAATTTGTGTGTTGTATTCCGTGTGGTCATATGGAGTGCCTAATTCCCTAATTCTATAAGTTGTAACTCTCCTCTAGACTATCCGGGATCGCCAAGTACCGTAGTATATCCCCGAATACTCTATTATCCTAAAGCTACAACTCACGCAATAAACAAAACGATGGCTCAAGTGCACTCTCAAGCTTTATGCTATTTACGACGTTCAAGCTCGCAAAAATTAAAGAAGAATCCGGTTTTCCTTACTCGTCTACCAATTAAAACAAGAGACAACCTAACAATAATTAAAAACTATGTTTCATAGACCTAAGCAAACACAATAGTATTTTAGCTACTCATGATAGATAAGCATGCATACACACAAAAAATTGAACATAGGATAAACATGGTGACGTAATGGATTAACAAACTTATCTTATGATGTAAAGAAGGGTTTGGAACCCTAAAATACTATCCAAGTCGGACTACACACGAACTAGGGTTTGCTCTCCAAAATTCTACCACTTAAATGCAGAAAAATCGAATTCTATATATAGATTTACAAGTGCGATTGCGTCGCCTTTTGCTAGTGACGCCGTCATTAGAGTTTCGTTTGGGCCAAGTCATCGTTGGGACTGCGTCAGTTGAGGAGTGTGACGCCGTCTGTCTTCATAAAGGACGTCGCCTTGAGATGGTTCTTGGACGTCTGGTGTAGAACTAAGGTAGACGCTTTCAGTTATAGGCGTGATGCCGTTATTCTTTTGGACCGCTTTTCACCGAAATCGCTTGCAATCTAATTAGAAAACTTCCTTAGGGACGACGTCATCCTTTGGGTTAGGATGTCGTCAGCTTGCAAAACAACCTTGGATATTGACTTTGCTATTTTCTTCATGTTTTCGTTCCTTTTCGTCCAAATATGCTTTATTCCAGCATTTTGCTTCCAAAAGACCTAAAATGTGAAAAGGAACGATTTTAAGTAGTAACGGATATAAAATATATCGGATTAGGGCTTAAATGACCCCTAAAAAATGTATGTTTTAAGTCCTTATCAAATATTCCTACACTTAGAATTTGCTTGTCCTCAAGAAAAATATGCTTTTGGCCAATCAATTTCTAAGTTAAGGGGCATGTAACATTGGTTTAAAATAGTTTACAACATTTACAAGCGCCACAATAGTCATAACAAGCACGAAGTTATACACTAGCGCCTCACAATTGGTGTTTGGTTTCTCTCATCTCACGGGTTTATATGAAATATAATATGTAATGAAATGGAAGATAAACACTCACTACCTGTCATAGTACATAGATTACCATAGGCTTGAGAATATATCAAACCTCTACCGCTTTGGCGTAAACACCTAGGAATAACTATCTAAGAGGTATTTACAAAGGGTGGTAATGTTAGGCTTAGGTTAGGGAAATAAAGGGTTTTATACATAGATTACACATTGATTTTTTTCATACCTTTATACTCTACCATCCTCTACGATAACATCAAAAAAGGGATTTATAGGAGCATCCCTACACTTGAGTTTTATTTCACTACACTAATTGACCCGAATTGAAAAGATAAAAACACTTGGAGTACTTAATTACGTAAACAAAGGGAATTTGAATTTATAGTTCCTTCCCGTTACTCTATAAAATATTACTTTAACCCATGAGTCCCAATCGTCCCAAAACTGTGTACAAATGATATGACTCGACTTAGCAACCATGCAAGTAACCAGATAATTGAACTAATGGTTTAACAATGATTACAATAATGCACTAAAGATGAGTGCATACAAGGTTGGCTAAGGCGATTTGGGTGTAACATTTGGGGGTGGATTGTAAATAATGCTCTTCATTGATATTGCGAAAACCGAAACATCACAAGAATCACAAAAAGGATAGGCTCAAGGTTAACTAGGGGTATCGCATACTAAAGATGAGTACATCGCAGGGTGTGGGAAAATTACTCAACCGATATGGATGACGTAATTAAATTACGGTGTTTAAAACAAGGGTTATCCTAATGCCTCTTGTCATTTAGTTAATCCTAACAACACAAATGATGTCTCACTAGCGATCTTGGAATGCATCACAAAACAAGTTTTAGAATCTATTATACTACCGTACACTCACTAAACCTTAAAGATAAATGCTTTTATTCCTAAAGATCTAGGGGCGAACCTCGGATTTTTGGGGTGGAATTTGAGTGGTATATGATTTTGTGCTAGTCATATAATTCCTATCCATGACACGCCTATTAAGACTAAAGTTTAACTCGTAAATGCCATAAAATTTTTTAAATTGGGTGCTAAAATTACCCTAACAAATATTTATCATAGTTTATTACACAATTTACTAAGTACAAGACAAAAATCAAATGAGTGAATAGTTTCTAGGTTCTCGTTTTATTCTCCCTCCCTACACTTAAACTGAACATTGTTCCCAATGTTCCACAAAAGTAATAAAGTTATGATAAAGGAAGTAAGTAAAAGAGAAAGAAACAAGTACTCCCCTGATTAGCTTGGTAGGATATGTATAAAGTTGTTGTTAAATCCTCCTCCAAGAAGAATGAATAGGTAATAAGTGCTTCCAATATGTATTTCTTCTTCTTGTCTAATATAACCTGCACACTTATAAGAAATCGAAATGACACATCGCGTAAAATCGGCGGTAAAACTATATATATAAATACTACACTAGAAAGCAAATAAGATATAATGCTTGTTGAATGGATGTTTGTAGTTTTTCTAGAAAATTAAGAATTGGAAGTTTCCAAAAATCACAAGTTATACAGAAAATGAAACAGAGAATCTATTTCTACATTGCCTGACACCGTCGGGTTTTAATCCTGACGTCGTCAGGTTGTCCTGACAGAAAGGGTCTGGTGCGTTTTCTGGAAAAATTCTAGAAAAATTACTTCATTAAAACCTGGAAAAATTCCTACAAAACATCCATTATGACTCGATACAATCATTTGACTCTAACAAACACACAAATATATACAATTTCAATTATTGTTAATCTCATGTTCATGCAAGTTCTTAAAACATATGTGATCTTCCTTACACTTATCTTTTAGTAAAATACCTTTATATGCAATTAAGACGAGGTTAAAAACAAAATAAAGCATTTTCACAAAATGGACATGAGAATAAAAAATAATGAAAAAGATATATGAAACACACAAAAAAAATTGAAAAACAAAACAAGCAAACAATTAATTATGGGTTGCCATCCTCCAAGCGCTTATTTTGTTCGAGTCACGAGCTTGACTATACCCTTATTTAACGGATAAAGGGAAGTTTTCCCTACGCGAGAATTAGAATTAAGTTTAAGTGTGAACTTGGTGATGGTAGACGACACACCCTTAGGGTGGAAATTTGCCAGCGTTATTACTACGGTTGTGGAGACTTGTTACCACAAGGTTTCGTTATTACAAATGTATATACAGTGGTGTGGAAACTATCTTGTCAATGGATGTTGTTCGATTTGCGCCGAGAATTCATTTGCTTATGATTCTAACCCGTAATCTTGAGGAGTCCTCATGATGATTACCATGTCAATCGTGGATTTGGTGATGGGTGATACTTATGCTCAAAGGGGTGTACTAAGATCTTTCATTGTACCCTTACCTAATTCTATTGGTCGATCTGCCATGTCTAATAAACAAAGGATTGGTGGCAAAAGATTGCTAGGGACTAGCAATGTTTTAGTAATAGGGGTGAATCAACCTAGATAGCGATAGCATAAATAGATGTGATTGTAGCCATGATAAGGCGATGGGTTTAATTTCAAAATAGTTTTAGTTTTCAATTGTACTTGTGTTTTTTTAATGAAAATTTTAATTTCACGCTTTCAAGTTTTTTCTTTTCGTGACATAAGCACTTAGTGCTTATTTAGTCAACCGCTTATTCCATCATCCGGTTTATTTTCTTTTAGCTTATAATAAGTCATTAAGTAGTTCTATATTTGACTCTAACAAACACACAAATATATACAAACTTCCTTCAATTATTGTTAATCTCATGTTCATGCAAGTTCTTAAAACATATTGCTTTTCTTGTTGAATTTTGCTTAATTGTTGCTCACTTATACTTAAAAGAATCATCAAAAGGGTGAGTTTGGTTGTTTTCATCTTAATCTGTTGGGTTAAGGGAACCGCTTATTTCAACAAAGCTTTTACAAAAGTGTTGGTTTTGATCTTATAAACAAGTCCCAAAAGAAAAAGTTGAAAAAAAATGTTTGAAAAAATGCACAATTCGAACCTGGTCTCTAGCCTTAACCAAGCGCCTAGGGTCTTTATTCAGTTTAATCTTGCAACATTAATCTTTAACTACACAAAACAGGTTTCTAGCTTACTAGCTTATTAGGCTTTTAGTTGCTTATTTCTAAAAGTAGTGTCCATCTTTTTATTTTTCTCAAAAGTAGCTTAAAGTATTTTCTGTGAAAGATTTTTCCAAAATAGTTTAGTATTTTTATAATTTAATTAGATTAAACTAGTTTTTAATTCTCAAAAATACCGGCTTTTTCCTAAAATTATTTTTAGTCGTTTTGACGGAAAATTGATTTCACAGTAGCCTTTAAATTGCAAAAACGTTTTCGGTGTGTTCCTAGCGTTTTGCATTTTAGCACCCTAGGATGTAATTTAGCGTTGTTTTATTGTTTCTTAGGCTTAGTCGTAGTTTATTTAGTGTTTTCTTAGTTTTACATGCTTTATTTTCATTTTCGTTCTTTATTTTGTAGAATCGTAATCACAATTCCAAAATTGCTTAACAATTCAAGTCCATAATCACGAAACTCAACGGTCAATTTCACACCTCGTGGAAATCACTTTCCGGCACCCGTGAGGTTCGATGCGTTGACCCTTTTCCTAAAAGGTTAATTTATCGAGTTTCACGGTTATTTTGATATGGGTTTTTCACCACTCACTTCACAACGAATCATGGACTTATTCGGAGGAGAGGGTGATGGGTGATACTTATGCTCAAAGGGTGTACTTCTTTCATTGTACCCTTACCTAATTCTATTGGTGTGGCGGGTGAATCAAGTTTTCTCCTAGAAAGAGATCATCTTCTATCAACTTCAAGAGATTCTTAGTTAATGATCTATCTTGACCTAATAAACACAGTTTAAACCCATAATGTTTCTTATGACCAACCATGAATGGGTGATATAAGTGTGTAAGGTCATGGACTCCTATATTAGCTTCCAATCTACATGGCTTAGAGTCTAATACCTTTATCTTAACATTACCCGGACTACATGGTTTGATGGGTGAATCAGGGCCTATTTCAATTCCTAAATTCACATCTAAAGACGGAAAATTGGGTAAGGATTTTGGTTGAGGCTCCGGTTCATCAAAATTATGAACTTCCTTAGGACTAAGAGATAGGTCATGACAACAAGCATCTAAACCTACATGCTCTAGTGGTGTTTGGTCCAAAGGTTCTATAACAATCGCGGTTCTTATAGTCTCTTATACTTCTTTCGGGTAAGTTATAGGCGGTGTGTATTCCTCAAGTAGGACTTGTGGGCTTGGCATTTTCACCTCATTCTTCATTATATCTAGATCTCCTATATGCTCATCATGTGTTTTAGTATGATCTAAACCAAATACACTCCTAAGTATCTCAAATCCTTCCTTGGCCATTTCAAATTCTTGATCTGTTTCATTAGAATCGTTCTCAAAAACTTGATTACTATGTTCTATTTGCTTGAAGGATTCCCCATGCGTGTCGTATGTTTTGAAATCTATCCCACACATGCAACTATGTAGTTCAACTCTAACCATCTCACAATCTTGTTCGGATTTAGGTTCCATGCTCTTAAAATCTATGTCTTTTTGCTCATGGTGCATAAGGTTGGATAAATCCTCTTTATTTGTTTCCTCAAGTTGTGATGTAGACAAGCCTATGATTTCATTCAACTTATTGGTTACGCTTAGGAAGCTTTTCTCAAAAATTTTCCAAAGGGTTTCACTAAAATGAGTTGATCCTAACGATGATTGTTGAATAGAAGCCACACATGCACAAAATTCATCAAAGCCATCTAAATTTACACCCATATCCTCTTGGATATCTCTAAGATCACTCACAAATTCATTAGAACAATAATAAGCAATTCTATCTGTGAAATACAATTGTTCCTCATTTGTAAATGATTAAAATGCAACTTCACTTGCCATAGTGACAAATGAAAAGGGTTTTACGAGAGAAAAAAAAACAGAAAGAAGGGGATAGACTACAAGAAAGCTAATTAAAAAAAAATCACGTGATAGGAATCAAGCGAGTAGACCTAATCGAGATAGAAAACTAATTAGCTATTCTACTCCCCAGCAGCGGCGCGAAAAAATTGATGGGGTGTTCGGGGTCGAAAGACTTCCTTTTCCCTGAGCAAGCTTTACAATCCTCTAGGCAGTGTACATAATCATTGCAGTGTAGTATGGGTAAGCCCAGGGGGTTGATCGTTCTCTAGGGGAATAGAGATGCTAGTAGAAATGTATGACGAGAAGGTGAGGTTGAGGGAGATTCTTTTTAGTCTTTTTATGTTTTTTTAGAAAGCAAGTAAATATCTCGGGGTATAGGAGTGAGGGTGGTACTTCTACCAATTTTAACTACTAATTAATTAGACTAATGAAAAAGGAAAAAGGATAAGCTATGTATTGTAAGGTGTGTTCTTATGATGATTAAAAGTGTGTTTACTTAGATGTTCTTACTCTCTAGTTATCTCTTATTGCTCCGTTGAATTGTTACATCCTCATCTTAATTGGTGCGTTGTATTCCGTGTTGTCAAATGGGGTTCCTAATTCCCTAGTTCTATGAATTGTAACTCTCCTCTAGACTATCCGGGATTGCCAAGTACCGTAGTATCTCCCTCGAATACTCTATTATCCTAAAGCTACAACTCACGCAATAAACACAACGATGGATCAAGTGCACTTTCAAGCTTTATGCTATTTACGACGTTCAAACTCGCAACAATTAAAGAATAAGCCAGTTTTCCTTACTCCAGCGTCTAACCATTAAAATAAGAGACAACCTAACAATAATTAACAACTAGGTTTCATAGATCTAAGCAAACACAATAGTAATTTAGCTACTCATGATAGATAAGCATGCATACACACAAACAATTGAACATAGGATAAACATGGTGATATAATGGATTAAAAAACTTATCTTATGATGTAAAGAAGGGTTTGGAACCCTAAAATCATCCAAGTCGGACTACACACGAACTAGGTTTGCTCTCCAAAATTCTACCACTTAAATGCGTAAAAATCGAATTCTATATATAGATTTACAAGTGCGGCGGCGCCGCTTTTCTTCGGTGACGAGTCGGGTCGCCGTCATTAAGGTTTTGTTTTGGTCAAGTCATCATTGGGATGGCGTCAGTTGAGGAGTGTGGTGCCGTCTGTCTTCATAAAGACGTCGTCTTGACTTGGACGTCTGGTGTAGAAACTAAGGGAGACGCCTTCCAGATTATAGGCGTGATACCGTCATTCTTTAGGATCACTTTTTCACCTGAGCCGTCGCTTGCAATCTAATTAGAAAACTTCCTTAGGGACCGCCGTTCCCTTTGGGTTGGGATGCCGTCAGATTTGCAAAACAGCCTTGGATCTTGACTTTGCCATTTTCTTCATGTTTTCGCTCCTTTTCGTCCAAATATGCTTCATTCCAGCATTTTGCTTCCAAAAGACCTAAAATTTGAAAAAGAACGATTTTAAGTAATAACTGATATAAAATGTATCGATTTAGGGCTAAAATGACCCATTAAAAACGTATGTTTTAAATCTTATCAAGCCACAAGCCCACTTGCCACTAGATAACCCTTAAGTGGCTAATATTTTTTTAATTATTATTTTTTATTTTTTATTTTTTACAATTATTTTATAATTAATTACTTAAGTTATTTGCTTATTAAGGAACTTGTCTATTTATAATAATAATTACTACTATGCCGACTATCTCAATTAGTATTATCTTTATCACTACTATATGTAAATAGAAAATGTAGAATTACTACTATGCCTTAATATCTTGCCACAAATGTTATCTCATAATGTTGTTTTTAAAAAGGAATTATCTAATTTTTATTAATTTCTTTACGTATTCATCACTATCTCGATCCACATTTCAATCATAATTTGTTAAACTGGAAATCATATGATTTTATAGTCATCTAAGATGATGATGAAGACTTGCAAACGTCAACTGCGAGACGTGATACGAAACACTTAACCACAAATATTATTATGACTATTGACCGCTATAAAATTTCATCATTATTCACGCATACACGTCTAGTTTTATTAAACTCAGAACCTTATAAAAAGAGGAAGAGAATAAAAAAACACACAAAACATAAGAGCATCTAAGGGAGAAACAAAATCTAAAGTCAATACAAAGAGAAACCCTCACAAATAATAAAAAAGAAATAAAACGAGCACACCACAAATGACCATGATTAATTAGGTCTCCCAATCACCGTCTTAGGATACTTATTCCAGCTCTCCCAATATATATATATATATATATATATATATATATATATATATATATATATATATATATATATATATATATATATGGTAAAACCGTCCGATGGACGGGTATGACTTCATGGTTTTATTTTTAGGATTTAGTAGAACAAATATATACAAAAAGGTAATTAAGAGTTAAATGAAACGATTAAGATCTATAATTGATGTTACCATAATCCATAAAACGACTAAAAGCAGTTAAGTATTTTATTTTTTGTTTTTTTTTTAGGATTTAGTAGGACAATTATATACTAAAAAGTAATTAAAAGTTAAATGAAACGGTTAAGATCTATAATTGATGTTACCCTAATCCATAAAACGGCTAAAAGCAGGTAAGTACTTTGACTTGTAGTTTTTATTTTTATGATATAGTAGAACAAATATATACTAAAAAGTTATTAAAAGTTAAATTAAACGGTTAAGAACTATAATTGATATTACCATAATTAATAAAACGGCTAAAAGAAGGTAACTACTTTATAACTTTTTGTTCTAAACAATGTTAATCATGAACATCTTTTACATTTTATTATATTATTAACATTTATTATTATTATTTTTTTGTTAATTATGTTTATTTAGTTATTGTATATAGTTGCTTTCAGCTATTTTTTTTACCAAATTTATGTGATGTTGACGAATTTAAAATATCTGTAAATAGGTTTATGGTTTGGTTTGATGTTCGTTGTGATGAGAATATGTATGTATTGTCGGGTTACAAGTGGAGTTTTGTTGTTGATACCCTTTGTTTGTTAAGTGGTGATGTTTGTGTGTTTACCCGGAATAGGGGAAAAAGGTTGTGGTTATATGCTTTTGATAATGATGGTAGAATCCTTACAGAGGTGGTTTTCAAAAGGACGGTTTCTTTAAGGAGGCTCCAAGTACCATTTACTGAGTTAGAGCAGTGTTAGTGTTTTTATTCAGACTTCTTAAATTTTATTGTTTAAATTGATTTCATTATTTTGTAAGTTTACATTATAATTATATTCTGGTGTGTTACGTATTTTAATAATTTTTTTGATGACGTTGTTAGTAGTTATATAAGGTTTTATTTTTTAATAAGTTTTTATAAGAAATTTCATAAACCAAGATACCTGATTAAGATAACTCGAATATGTGTTTTTTGAATTCTCGTAAACTTACGATGTTTTTTTAATAAAATTTTTAAATCCTAGTTGTGGTTAGTATTTAAATTTATTGGATTGTGAGTATTTAGTACTTGTTGATACCTTGGACACGGTGTTATGAGATTGTTCCTTATCAGCCTTTGACAACACTTGTTATTAGAGGCCACATCTATATAACTATACCTCTTCTTCTAGAACGTCTCAACGCCATCCAAATCAGTGTTCAAAATGATTTTCTTGGGGTTGTGCATATATAATTAAGTACCCCAAAAATCGTTTTGAACCCTCATCTAACCTATCAAATATTAATAAAATTCTGTTAGTGTCATGAAAACCAATTGTAACGGCCAAGCATAGTATCAACGTCGAGTTGATCTCGGGGATGTAAATTTGACCATGCTTATTGGTAGGTGACTTGTGGATGATTTTGACCTCCGGAACCAATGACATCCATCCTCCTTTTTTTAATAAGAAATCAGGTCAGCAAACCGGATTTGACTTTTTTTCCACCCATACCCAAAATTACCCGTTTAAACAAATTACCTAAACCACCCGACACAACCAATTTATTGACTTCAATGTATATAGTAAAATTGGATTAACTTATATAATCCCTCAAGTGATCAAGCATTTCAAGAGCGGCTTGTATATCACCTCCGTTTGCTGCATAGACATCTAAAACGGACTCGTCAGAGATACCAGGGAAACTCATCTGAAGAAAGACAAATTCTTGTCAGAATTCACATCTTTTCCAGCTAGCTAACTCTACACTTTGAGATGATGAACCACTCAGCCTAATTCATCAGAGAAGTCCATTACTCTCCGCCTACAACACAAATCGACCCAGTTAAAAGTATATGGGCCGAATATACAACCTCTATTTAAACACATATATACCATGGGCGCTTCAGCAATGAAAAGAACTTACCAAACGTCATTAGTTATCTCACCAACACATGAAGCCTACAACTATCTTTTAGAAGTCAATAATGGAGTACACACTTCAAATACGGACCTGTTCGAGACCGTATAGATGGTCGATTTCATATGCTTTGATCGAGATCGCCATAGTGGGAAGAAGTGCAGTAGCTAATAATCTATTACAGGTTAAATTTCAATACACCTAACTACAGAATATTTGGATTACCTAACAGTGCGACCATATCAGTGACAAAAAGGGCCCAGTATATCATTTTGACGTTTACGAATAATAATTCGTCATTTGAACCAAGGAGGTTTTACTTTTTCTTACATGCGTCTAAACATCAAAAGCCAGGATAACAACAATAGTATACTGTAATAATCAAAGATAAAGTCATATATTGTATCTTATAGTTCCATCAAACCACATTTTATACCAAAATCCATAATGAGTGAAAGTACAAATCTAAAATAGCAAAGTGTAACCGATGAGTATCATGTAATGGTTAGTGAAACAACAGTAGTATAAAAAAAAAAGATCTGAATCAATTATGTCTTTGACACATTGCGATTGTGGTCAACTTGAAAAGTCCAAACATCAGATTCTGTAGTCTTCCATTTTCAGTTTTATTTTTCTGAAATAACTTGCTACTGCATTTCACATTCTAGTCCACTTTCGCCATCTTACCTCGCATCCCATGAAAGTTTACTCCAATAACTGTCGCTGCGAAAACATTAATTAAAAAGGTATTAGAACGTGAAATGCTAATACATATACATAAAACACTGATGAAAGGTCCAAACATCATATCTCTGTTGAGAGTAGTAACTCCCTTATGTGTATTGTTCCGGTAGTTAATTTCATCATCAAAGTCCATGTATAAAAAAACTTTGGATACTAATTGTAAGAGAAACATGGGATATTAAAGAGAATGAATTCAACGACTGGTAACAGAGATGTAGCTTTTCTTAATAGGTTACACATAAAAGTTACAGGATAGTCTGTCGAGATAATGATGATATTATAGATTAGAAAATGGAGTCCTTTGGAGAGGTTTCCCTGTATGGAATTTTCATGTTCCTCCCTCCCATTGTGCAAATCTATATTATCTATATAAAATGTTCCTAACAACTGTAAGAGAAGATAAAATGAGAATGCTAACCATTATTAGGTGTTGACCTATGTTGTACTAAGTAAACAAATATGTTCTTTTGCTATTGAATGGTATTGACTTCCTCTTCAATGGGTTAACTACGATTGCTTAACAATACGAATAATTTATTACATTAATAATCCACATCTTTTTCTTACACGATTTAGAAGTTTGTAATGTATGCATTAAAAGTAAACTTTGGGTGACCTTAACCCATTCGGCCCATTAGCTAAAGTTTATAATTTGACCTATTCAAGATAAAACACAACCCAAATCGACCCGTGCATAGGTAAATGGATCAAGCTTAACATAAATATTTACCTATTCATAAGTTAAAAGGGTCGAATTTGCCTGTTCAAGAAGTCATATACCTTTGGTGTGAGTAACAAACTGGCTTTGAGCAGCCAGTCTGTCATGCTCTTCACAGCTCATTTCCAGCATTTTGCACCGCTGAATTTACATTTTCATGCACAAGTGTCCATAGTTAATTAGCATTTTGTGTGTACAGTGTTCTAGTAACTCATGATCCAAACATAGGATGTGTGCACACCAAATCCGAGTCCTCAGAAACTTCCTTAGTTTTATCACAAGAAATTTCAAGCATATCAGTAATACACTAAATTACATTAAATCCTTATGTGACAATTAGAAATATCACTCCATACTTGCATATCAGAACCAATGAGCTAGAAAATGCTAGATGTAGAAAGCTTTATGTGTAGCATTTTTCTAAAGTTTAGGAAGTTATAATTGTTTCACTCTTTTTATTAAAGAATGTACTCTTTTCAGTTACACCATTTTGTACGTTCCAAGGCTGCTACGCTAAAGATTTATACTGGTATTCATTTAAAAAGATGTAACGTGTGAGGAAATTTTTTTGTACTCCAACAATTATGTTATAGTTACCTGGAGGAGAATTCGTACTGGGTGTTCTTTGACAGAGAGTAACCAAGTGGAATTCTAAGGAAGGAGCATAATAGTACAACAAAATCTTCCTTGACCACTGCATATAAGATTATATTGTAGACTTTGTTGAAGATCGGTTTAAGGTGGATATTCTTGGTCTTTTGCTTCCAATAATCCTAAACCATTGGTGAAAGATTCATGAGTCCTAGGCTATATTTCATGTCATGAGGTTGATTTTTCGACTTGTTAGTAGATGACTACTCTAGGAATGTATCAGCCAATGGTGTTCTTGATATTATAGTGCCTCAGAAACTTCAATACCTGCGGGCAAGGAAGACAATCAACTGAAGCTCTTAATAAGTTACTAAAATCGTTGATGTCAATAAGTTACCAAAATTACTGATGTAAACTTACAAAGAAATGTAAATAAGTTACCACAAACCACACAAGCAATTATTAAAAACTCATCATCTTTGGTTAAGGTTACTTCTTTTAGCTCGGGTTCAGTACTTAACGGCCCATCTGAACTTTTTGGTCCCTTCATGTGCCAGTCTCTTAGTGCACGTGCAACTGATAGTTGACTGTCTACCACTCTAGATAGCCATCATATATCACCCCTCCTAGTTTTTCTATCCTGTTTTTCTCGGATGTGCAGCTTGGTTTATGGTCTATTGAAAGCTTGATTGCTCTTCCACGCTTGCCAAGTACAGCCCTCGAGTCACCAGCATTTGCAATTATCATGTTCCTGTTATTCAAGTTCCAAACCACTAAAAAGTCATGTCAAGTCCATCTAAGGGAATGTTTGGATGCACTATTGAAAGTGACTGTGTGATTTTGACTAAGGGAGTGCTTAGTTTCGCTTCATCCAATATGAGACTGGCTAAATAATCATATAATCAGAAGCAATATGTATTGTATATCTAAACATGAAAAAATAAAACGAAGTATTTAGATGATCCGATTCAGAACGCAGGTCCAAACACCCCTTAATCCTTGGATTCAACATTATGTTTTCTTTTTATCCAAAGATGCATACATAAAATAATTGTATTAAGCTATGTAAAGGAACCTCATCGAAGAACAGTATGTATCGAGAACACGTCTTTGCATGACTAAATATCGTCTGCACTGCCAATTAACTCTCACCGACATACTTATTTAGAAGTTCAGGACCCTTCACAGTATTAGAATACATCATGAGTTTTAAGGTGCAATAGAAAAGATTTAAAGAGAGTAGAATCAGTGACCCAAACCCAAGACAAATATACAACCTTTTATCTAATAAGAACCGCCAGGAAGAAAGAGAACAAATACCAAACAAATCACAAGGTTGGACTTTAGGTGTATCTCACATCGCTTCACGAATGAATTTTTAGTGTGTTCAAATGAATGGTCCAATTGGTTTAGGTTGGGTGCAGAAAATTGTATAAACCTGGTTTCTAATGTATCTAGGATATTACTAATGTATCAAAAGTGTAACGCTAATCATGTTTTTCTGAAAAAAACATATGCACCAAAGTATTATGAATTTATCATAAGTGTAACACTAATCAATTGATTAAACGAAAAATGAAAAGTAATTATTTCCATCGTGATATGGCCAAACAAAATTATGGTGAGTCGTCGATCTTGCTATCAGGAACTTTTTAGCTCGTCAAAATAGACGCTCCTCACTTAAAAAATTACCCGATACCAAACTGCCTATTCCCTCCGGTTTGCCACCTCTGTAATTAAATAAATAAAATTATCATACGCTTTAGTAAACGATTAATCAAAGATGACTTTACCACGTTTGGATAACCAACTATTCCAGATCACACCTGTAGTCAGAACCATATAGATATAAAAAATATATATATCCTACAATCGTATTTGAAGTTATGTAGAACTCACCGGCCAAGGTAGCAACCCTCTTGAACAGAAAGTTACCAGACCACGGCTAAACGGTAATGGAATTTTCAAATTCTCAGTATCTCCGGTGTTTTTCACATGATGTGTAGAGATGACAGTAGCTGTTTGGTATACTTTTTTGTACAGCAAGCATCCTTTGTGACTCTTGTGGATTTTGAGCCTGCAACATCATATTCGAGACAGTTAATCATATAACAAATGATAAAAACATTAAATTTTGTGTATAGCTTACCAACTGGATTGATGGATTAGTGCAAACAATGGTCCCAAAATTATGATATCTGCAACTTATGCTTTATTTGGGAAATAAAAGATGAAGCGCCTTGGTAAGCCTCGGGTGGTGATGAATCTATTATTGGATCCATGAACTTGCAAAAGTTATCCACCTGCCTCTCGTACCTATAGATAAACAACATAATTAGATTAAAAGATTATACTGGAAAAAAAAAACATGCTCCTCGAAATCATACACCAATACTAAAAAACCAAACTTCCAAGACAACATATACCAACCCCTGTTTGGTTGTAACAACAATAGCCACTGCAGCAACTGAAAATACCTAAAGAGACACCTGAAACATTCTGATGAATTAATACCAACCCCTCTTTAAGGAACAATCGAAGTTTTATTCTTTAAGCTTCATTTGGAACCATCTTGGCATGTCTGTTCGAAAATTGTCAATCTGTAGTACATTTAATTAACATGATAATCCTTTAATTAGACGATGCATAGAATACAAATTCTAGATCTAAAGGCAACTCACAAATGATGAATCATAATAATAGTATATCTGGAACACACGCGTAAATCTTTACCAAGTTAGACGAGATTCCAAAGTCTCATCTGTGTATTCGAGTAAAATAATTAACCAAAATTGACCGAAATGTGCAAGTAAGTTTATTAGAATGTGAGTGCTCAAGTTCAAACTCTCGCTCTTATATCATTTTATGGAAAGCTTAAAGTTACAGCCGCTTTATGGTTTGAGTTTGTGACACCAAAACTTTGTTTCGACAACAGTTGAAATAAGTTGCACTATAATAAATTAATGATAAAGATAAAATGGAGAACACCTGTTGTTCACTGCAATATTATAAGTTAATAAATTTATTATAAACTATGCATTGCAAGTTCAACAAATGTGAAGATAAACAGATCTGAAACATTTATGGTATTGTTCCATAAGAGATAGATGAAGCCGCACAAACAACTCCAGATGTAGTAAACGGTGAATCTCGAACTGAAAATTTTTGTGTTCTATTGTTCAGCAATATTATTCATCTTCCGCCCTTGCAGCTCGGTCTGCTCAATCAGCTTGATTACCAGCATACTTCTCTCTGAAGAACCCCACTTTTTTATTTTTCTGCGCATCACACAAACAATGCATAATTATTCTCAATAAGCCATATGGAATCATTGATAGAGAACAATCAATCACTATATACCAGTTCTATATATATGGCTTCGGGGTGCCAATTATGTGTCCAGTAGGTATTAACTCCCATAACAAAGATGATTCCAACATCCTCGTGAAGAAAAAGCTCGCAAATTTAGTGCATTTGTTAAAATTGTTGATGAAACAGAAAATATATTTATGGTATTATTATAATGTAAAGGTTAATTGTTGGTGTGGAAACCCTTTTGACACTTTCTTCAAGCAAGTGATGCACTTGTTAAAGTACCATGGTTTAGTAGCATCTATACTTGGTATAACGGCATCGACTGTAATTCGGCCAACCTGCATTAAGAGGGTACGTATAATATGTGAAAAAAAGTACATATTACCTTGTAGTGATTTGGATTTGCTTCAAAGACAGTGATCAATTGTACTCAATTCCTGAATTTTTCGTGTTCCGCGTCTGCAAATGGTTGTGTCTGAACTTGTGTGATTGGTATAGGGTCGAGTACTCGAGTAGTTGTTTGAACCTGTAGCATTGAATATTATTTGTCGAATGATTATGTCTCCTTTTGTCAATGATTGGTTTGAAACAAAAATTTTGTACTTACACATCACATATGTACTCAGTTTCTGGTATGCGAGGATTGTAATTGCACTTTGTCTTAACCTGGCTTGCTCTTTTTGTGCCTCCATACTTGTATCCCATATCTGCTAACAGGTAAAACATAAAACTCAACAAAACCAATATAATCTGCTAACACTGTAAAACTAAAAAAACAACAAAACCTGTTAAACTGATAAGTCGATAAAAAAAATTAAACCTGTGAAACAAAACAGTCAATATTATAAAACTATTCAAATCAAAAGTCGAACATAATTCTAGGGATAACTAAAACTCGACAAAAAAAAAACAAAACGTCACCTGTGAAAACTAAAAGACGATAATAGTTTTAGGGATAAATATGTTTAGGAATAAGATATTAGGGTGTATTTATACACAAAAAAAATAGGTTAAAAATATATATATGGTATATTTATCTTTTAAGTAACATATATCATAATTTATATTAATTGTTATCTTCAAAAAATACATTCCTAAAATAAAAAATCCAGATTTTTTTTTATACTCTCCTTATTTATATTGATTTGAAAGATATAAATCAAAAATCAATCTACTCTAGTGGTAAGTTGATTACAAAATACATGAATGACCCAAGTTCAACTCCAACAAATGACTTCTTTTTATTAAAAAAATTTTAAAATTCAGAAAAAAAACGAAATTTATAATTTATTTTAAAAAAATTGTACATATATTAATTAAAATGCCACATGTCATTTAAAAAAAATAAAAAAATGCCACATAAGCATATTGATGACGTGGAAATATGACATGACTTTATGGGACGCCAGTGGCGATTTTACGCAGACGCTCCTCTTATATATAATGTATAGATATATATATATATATATATATATAGGCAATTGTTCGAAAAGGATCGAACTTGCCACATTTTCTTTTCTCTGCATCGAACTTTTTTTTTCCTATTGTAGCATCGAACTTGCAATTGTAGACTTTGAACTTGCCTAATTTTCTTTTGTGACACAAAATCACACTTAAAGTGTAATTAAACTTCTTAAACCCGCTTTAAGAGTGATTTTGTGTCACAAAAGAAAAATTAGGCAAGTTTAGTGCTACTATAGGAAAATTAGGCAAGTTTAGTGCTACCCGTTTTAAGTGTGATTTCGACCGTTCATTTTTTATTGCACCGTTAGTCCTTTTCGCTCATTTTAACGACCGCTATTATATTATTACACCGTTAGTGCTTTCGCCCGTTTTACACGCTCGTTCGTTTTGTTTGTTTTACGGTTTTGTCCGTTTTACCGGTTTAATCCGTTTTACGTTTCGTCCGTTTTGCACGTTTAAATCGCTTTAACACTTTTTGTTCGTTTTGAACGTTTACACGATTGTTTTAGTTTTGCAGTTTGCCGTTTTACGCAACGCCGTCCGTTTTGCACGCCGCATGTTTTTCGTTTTACATGTTTTTAGTTTTGCGGTTTCGTTCGTTTTATACATTTTCGTCCGTTTTTGCACAGTTTCATTCGTTTTACGTTTTCGTCCGATTTTTTGTTTTACAGTTTTCGTTCGCTTTGCATGCTTTCCTTCGCTTAAAACGTGCAAAAATGCAAAAACGCAAAAGCGGACTAAAATGCAAAAGCGGACGAAAACGTGAAAACGGACGAACCGTGCATAAACGACGAAAATGTAAAACAGACGAAACGCGTAAAACGGACGAATACATGTAAAAGCAGGCGAACGTGTAAAACGGACGAAAACGTAAAACGGATGAAACCGTGCCAAAACAAATTTTTTTTTGTAAAATCATGCAAAAACGAACGAAAACGTGTAAAAACGATCGAAACCGTGAAAAAAGGGATGAAAACGTGTAAAAACAGACGAAACTGTGCAAACGGACGAAAACGTGCAAAAACGGACGAAACTGTGCAAGAACGGACGAAAACGTGCAAAAACGGACGAAAACGTGTAAAAACGGACGAAACCGTGCAAAAACTAAAAAAAATCGTGTAAAAACGTGCAAAACAAACGGAAACGTATAAAAACGGACGGAATCGTGAAAAACGGACGAAAACGTGTAAAAACGGACGAAAATGTACAAAAACGGACGAAACTGTGCAAAAACGGATGAAAACGTGTAAAACCGGACGAAAACGTAAAGACAGACGAAAACATGTAAAACGGATTTAAAACATGTAAAACGGATGAAACCGTGCAAAACTAAAAAATCGTAAAAGCGCAAAACGAACGAAACGTAAAACGGACGAAACGTGAAAAACGGACGAAAACGTGTGAAACGGATTTAAACTGCAAAACGGACAAACTGTGCAAAACGGATGAAAACGCGCTAAAACGGACGAAACGTAAAACAGACGAAACCATTCAAAACTAAAAAATCGTGCAAAACGTAAAACGAAGCGAAACGTAAAACGGACGAAACCGTGAAAAACGGACGAAAACGTGTAAAACGACGAATGACTGTGCAAAAAGGAAGAAACTATGCAAAACGGACGAAACGTGCAAAACGGACGAAACCATGCAAAACTAAAAAGCGTATAAAACGAAAAAATGTGCGAAAACTTGTAAAACGGACGAAAACGTAAAACGGTGTAAAACGGACAAAACCGTGTAAAACGAACAAACGGACGAAACGTAAAAAGCGAGCGAAAAGGACTAACGGTGCAATAATATAATAACGGTCGTTAAAAATGACGAAAAGGACTAGCGGTGCAATAAAAAATTAACGGTCGAAATCACACTTAAAACGGGTAGCACCAAACTTGCCTAATTTTTTTAGTAAGACTAAACTTGCTTAATTTTTCTTTTGTGACACAAAATCACACTTAAAACAGGTTTAAGAAGGTTAATTACACTTTAAGTGTGATTTTGTGCTACAATAGGAAAATTAAGCAAGTTCAATCTTCTGATACAAAAAAAAAGTTCAATGCCCAAAAAGAAAAACGTGTCAAGTTCGATGCGCTTTTCGTATACTGTCTATATATATATATATATATATATATATATATATATATATATATATATATATATATATATATATATATATATATATATATATATATATATATATATATATATATATATATATATATATATATATATATATATATATATATATATTGTCACATTGGTTGATAATCCATATATGAGAGAGAACTTGCACCTCGCTTACAATATCCGACTTAAGATTGGAAGCATAATCTTCAAGGCAAGAATGAAACATATAGTATAACAAAATGATAAATATCGAATCTTTATCATGTTATTAATGTCACACGCAATCTATGATATGTTATCAATGTCAAATAACAAAACGTAAATATGCAATGCTGAGTGGCTTAAATAAAATGATTAGTGACAAATTTATATTACTATGTGTGTGAGGAAAAAGAAAGAAAAATATATATATATATATATATATATATATATATATATATATATATATATATATATATATATATATATATATATATATATATATATATATATATATATATATATATATATATATATAGATTTGGGATCAAATGAGATAATTGTTAAAGTTTTAAAATAAATCAACTTAAGAACAAATAAGAGAAGGACAAGTGGCAATATATTTAAAACACAAAAAAATTTAATAAAAATTACTCCGTAATTTGTATGAGCTCAGGGGCATCAATGGTATTTAACACTCCACCATCCCTTTAAACCCTACTCGCTTTTAACCCTTATCTTCTTCAGCCACCCACTCTCATTTCTCTCAACCTCATCTCTTTCCTCTCTCATAATAACACCAACCCTCCACTCTCCACCTATCTATGACAAAAAAATTTCCCACCGATCCATAACAAAAAAAACAACCGTTCACCGGAATCTGTTTATGAAGCGAAATCATTTTTTGCTTGTTACTGATGTGATGATCGCTTTCTGCTTGTGGAACGGAATTTGCTCTCCTCCCACCCATGTCACCGGAATCATAAACCACCATATCTCATCTTTCAAAACTCCAACAAGTCATAAACCACCATAATTACTTGTTATTAATCTCAATTTTTGAGATAGTTTTTAACAGATCCGAACTTTGTTATATAATAAGATTTTATGTATAACTTGCCGAAACATAGGTAGGTTTGTTTGGATCTGTTTATCACGTGTTCCGATCTGTTAAAGCTTTTTTTTGGGAACTAAAAGATTTGTTCATGTTGCCATTTTCTAGTAATTTATGTTGGTTTTGGTGTATTGTTTTAAATATCAAAGCCCATTTGTCAGATCGTGGTGTTTGTGGTTTCGATGGTCGAACGGAAAAATGATCGGTACACAGATACATCGTCGGTATATTGGATAATGGGTTTTGATTAATGGTTTGTAGTTGGAATAATGGCTTTTGATTAATGGGTGACGAATTTATCCGACGGAGGTTGGAATAATGTTTGTATAGAAGATGCTTGGTACATGATAGATCGTCGATACATTGATACGCCGCCGTACACCGGATAAATCACGGATACATCGCAGACACCGGATACATCGCCGGTGGTTGGAATAATGTTTGTATGTAAGACGATTGGTACACAGCAACCAAGATCTTTTGGTTTATTTGTTATAGCAGGTGATACCCGAAAGCACGATATATCAGGTGTAATTAGATTTTTGTATAATATCCGATGTAATAGCATATCTGTTGGTGTATTTTGTATTTTTTTTTGTAAGATAGTTGGTGTAAGAGCAGATTTTTGGAATAACAGATTTTTTTTGGTATAGCAGATTTTTTTTTTGGTATAGCAAATTTTTTTTAAAGATTATTGGTGTATTTGATGTTTGTTAGATTGTTGTGTATTTGGTATAGCAGATTATATCCGTACGGTGATATGTGACCATTATGGATTTATCTGGTGTACCGGAATCTGCTGGTAGCCGTTTGGATTTGACCATCGTGGGTATATCCAGTGTACCGGAATCTACTGGTATAAATGTGTTTAATGTACCAGATTTTTGTAAAAAATAAATAAATAAAATAGACGAAAGCGAAAAAAGAATGACCAAATTTGGATTCGAATTGTCCAAAATACCCTTGAAACCTTATTTAATTATTATAATGTCACTCATTTAATGCTAATCTCATCCAACACAATTACAACAATCCAACGCATATACGGGCCTTACTTTTAACTTTAAGCTGGTCTTTACATTAACCTTCCCCTATATATATATATATATCATTTGAACTTGTTACCAATAGATAAAGATGTTTGAAATTACTAAAATAGTGAATGTGCATTCTGATGGAGCATCTTGATACCAATACACTAAAGATGTTTGACTCTACAGCATTCAAACGGAAGAAACCCTGCACATGCACTATTTTAGTAATTTCTTTGTTTTATAATCACAGAAAAAAGTAAAAATGAAAAATAAAAAGGTTCACGATAAATTAAAGTATAGCTAATGATTTGTACACTTTTATTTTTGATTTGTACACTCCAAATTGTGTTTTAAAGAGTTGTAAATTTAACATATGATGCTTTTGAAGATTATACATGAGTGTGCGTGGATAAAAATCCGAGTGTGCTGATGAACACTCATACACTAGAGAATGACGTGCAAAATAAACCACCTAACTTTTAAATTACAGCTTAATTACCTTGTTTTTAAGGTTTTGCTTGTTTGTATTATGCATATAAATATAAATCAACAAAAGACCCTGATTAATTAAGTCGTGTTGGTAGTTTATTTATATATAATGAAATGATGTGGATGACCACATTAATTCATCCCCTTTTCCAATATCATACCAGCTAATTTTTAAAATCAAATCTACTCCTAAGCTGTACATAAATCATGAAGAGTGTCAAAGAACAGCAAAGGCTACCGGCGGAGCTCATCTGCATTAACATACTGCAACGATTGGGAAATAGGTTATGTAGAACCAGGATAAACCCAATGACTAAATTAGCGATTCTGAAAGTGCAATTCATCTATGACGTATTAAAGACAGATAACAGTAACCCGTTGATAACTGCTTCTCATCGGGGACTTGCTGACATGGTTGGGGGTTTTATAGAATGTGCGAAACAAACCAACACAAATCTTTACAATGGAAAAAACGGGGAGTTTCAGGAGTTCTTGTGGCTCCGTAACAAGTTGAATGAAACAGCCTTGGATGTGGCAATTAAGGAGGGTCATGTTGAGGTGGCAAAGTTACTTTTGGAGCATACATCTCTCAAATGTTTGATATCAAAGAGGAATCATGAAGGAAAGCTTCCTGTTTCCATGTTAGCTGATCATGAACACGATATGTTTATTTGGTCTATTTTGGAGAAAGCAACAACAGCAGCCGTGGATCTGCCAGCATCAACATTAATATGGATAGGCGATGAAAATCCAAAACAAGGTACTATTTTATTAATCCAAGCTTTCAAACATTAATATGGATTGGTGAAGAAGAAAATACATTATTTTGCAAAATAAACATTTAATGCAGTGCAAGTATGTTGCACAGTATTTCTAATTATGTATATACATTCACAGAATCAAAAGTCTATACTGACTGCATAATGGACCCTAAGTCGTATCCACAGTCACATAAACATGAGCTACGAGACTCTTTGGAAAAGCTTGATCAAGGTACACTTGAATTGACTCCAAACAAGAACACGATTCTTCACCTTGTATCCCATATCGGAGACATAAAGTATGCTCATGGTATTCTTGTAAAACACCCTTCTCTCGTTTACCATTGTAACTCTGAAGGAGACAGCAGCTTATGTTGCTGCAAAGAGGGCATGTGGATATTCTTGCAATTATAATCAGCTACATGAAAACGAAAATGTTAACATTGAATCATTTCTCGTAAGGAGCATAGACAAACATACTGCCTTGCATATCGCCATAGAGAATCACCATGTTGGGGTAGTCTTTTGGTTGATAAAAGAAATTCCTCAACTTGTGAATCTTATCAATGATTGCAATGAAAGCCCGATTTACCTTGCTGCGGAAAGAGGGTATTATCATCTACTGGGTCAAATGTTGGACAAGCATAATACTAAAAGTTTGAGGGACCCAATGGCAAAACAGCACTACATGGGGCAGCCATATCGGGATCAAAAGGTAATACTAACCTCCGACATTTCATTTAATTTTTTGTGCATTTTAGATTTTAGATTTTTTGAGCGGTTTTGTCAAACGTGACTAGGATAGTAACAATCATATGTGACATGACAAGTAAGGATGATGTGCCATGCCAAGATGAAAAACTTGAGAATAATAGATACATTGAATGTGCATATAATATTATAAAAAAAAAATTATTTAAATTCTTAAACTATTAACATTTTTTTTTTAAATTTCACTCACTTGGACTATTAGATTTTTAATATACTATTTATATTTAAAATATAATAACAATCGATATAAACATGTAAAAAATACATACAAATTGGTATTTATAATATGCAGGATTATAATGATTCATTATGTTCGTCTTTTCGTCACAATTAATACAAATATAAATATATTACTTTTACATAATTAAAACACTCATTATATGCAAAACAATGTATGAGGTTTAATAGTTTTTGAAAGATTTTAACTTAAAATTTGCACCCTTACTTAATAAAATATTAATAATATGATTATAATTACATAATATACAGGGTATGAATTAATCAATTTGACAATAAGTTTTAACATATCAACTTCATTCTATATTTATTTTTAATTTATTTGATATTATGTTGATTACAAGACAATTCGGTTCGCTTTTAACAAAAACGTGTTATAACGTAATTTTACATATCTTTACCTATTAAGACAATCAAGTGAAATTGTTATTTATTTTGTATTTGATATTTCCTCCGTCCCCAAATAAATGTCCATTATTAATTTATAAAGTCTTTTAGTTTTAACTTTGACTTTAAATTATTTCATTGTGTTATGTAATACTTGGTGAAAATTATACCAATGAAATACATTTAAAACCCAATCCATTCATATATTTTGCATCAAGTATTCCATAAGACATATAAAATAATTTAAGATCAAAGTTAGAAAAGAAATACTTTAAAATCAATAGTGGACACCTATTTAGGGACGGAAGAGTAATTTATATTAATATCTGAAACACATGTTGTTCATTAAATAAGCGTTTCTATCATGGAACCATCTCGTCTATCGGACATGTCGAAAACTAGTTTCATATATGGTATTTAGGTATGTATAGCAAAACTAGTTGTAAGTTGTAAACTATAAAGTGTATGTAAAAACACCAACGGTATTTAAAATTACCAACATAGCCAAAACACCAACAGTAGAAGGTGTACACACGTTTCAAAGACAAAACATAGTCAAAACTCAAAAATAAAACATTATTTAGATATTTTAGAAAACAAAAAATTCTCACAACACATAAACACACATGTCTTAAACGCCTCTCGAGGATCATTGGTCCAACCGAAAGGTTTATGGATATAACTTAATGTACGTATGATCGGATTCGAACACGAGACTTGGGATTGCACACATTACGTATGAGTCTATGTTAAAATAATTAATATATAAAATGTTATAATAAATTATTAATCGAAATAAATACTTGACGAGTGTTAGTACTTAATGGTAATTGACTAACGATCGTTAAATGTAAAGTTAAGAGACTATAGATAAAAATAGAAGTCCGGTAGGTTCTAGAACCTCTTGGAATACCATAACCGGTCAAATGGGGTTATGTAACCCTATTCTACCCTAACTTGGTCACCAAGTTCTCATTAGTATAAATACAAAAGCACTTGTGTTTATTCTAATTAATCTTGGATCACTAAAGAACCCTAACTTCTCCTCTCTCCTCTCTTTTATCATAACCGGTTGAACACCACTTCTCCAAAGGTTTTCGATTTGCTTTTGATAAAAACTAAAGTGTTTTGTTGTTTTATGATTCAAGAACCTAGCTTTCGCATCGAATCGTTAATAATACGTGTGTACAAGAACGAATGTCAAACACACTTGTGTTTGTGATTAATTTGGGGTTCGACTAAGGTTTAGGTCGACACACATAAACCCTAATTTATTAGGGTTTAGGGTTTCTTGGTTCTTGATTATATATATATATTTCTTGAATTTGCAAAAGGTACGCATATACTTTTATATTCGGTTAATTTTAACAAGTATTGGTCTTTACTCATTGCATGCTTTGATGATATTTAGCTATTTTATGTAATTTTATGAATCACAAAAACCCGACAATGGCATCATGAGCCGTTAATATTGTGTAATTAATTACGAAACACGTAAAATTAAATTTTGATGATTATTATATGTTTTATGGTTTCTAGGGTTTTGAAAATTATAAACCCTAATTTTTTTTATTAAGGGTCGAATAACCTTTATTTATTTAATTAGGTTTTAGTTTTGTAAAACTTGTAGAAACCCTAGGATTGCATGTAATTTTTATGTGAATAATTTTGAATAATAGTTATGTGACATGATTATATGTATCTTGGGATTATAATTGTTATGAAGGATCCATGGTGAAAATATGCATGTTTTGCCATGGATTATTGATTTGTCTTATTAATTGTTAAGTGACTTCACATGTATTTTTTTTATAAATATTGAATTGGGAAGATCTCAATTATAATTAAGAAATCGGTTATGTGCTATGTGGTATATGATTAACTATGGCTACGTAATCGATTAATCGATGTATGTGGATCACTTGCCTTAGTAAGTGAAAGACCTAGTTAATATATGCACAATTCTTTAACCTAGAATTGATTATTAGGGTTTTATTGAACAAATTATGCATGTGGCTATTTGTTTTACATATATTAATTGTTAAGTTATATGTACATTACTTGAGTTGGCTAATTTCTTATTTGTTTTAAATATTGTTTGACATGATTGTAAGCAAAAGGGTAATTTTATGAAAAGAAATATTAACCGGACTAAATAATGGTGAAATTGGATTTTTATTTTAAGACTTAAATCTTGAACTTTTAATCGTGACTATACCAAATAGTTAGAAAGGCTCGCCCATTATGACAAACTGTGTGAGAGGTATAAAGAGGATACACATTAAATTGTCACCGAAAGAAGAAGGTTTTAATACGCTTGTGACCGACCCACTTCTCCGCTTCTTTGTACGTCATAATGGAGCTACCTACGACTATTTATATGTGCGAAGCATCTTAAGGCAAAGTTGGTATATCCAATGCCTCGAGTAAAACTTGGTTGATTTAATCTTAATAAGTTAAAATTAATGAGTAATGGTTTTGTTAAATTTTATGATATGAAGATGTGCATGCTTCTTCATATATATATTGTCGATTACACATCAAAATTTTGTACCCTAAAATTTATGTTTATGCCATCTAATTATAAAAAATACTTGAAGTTGCAATTAATGTTATGTGAGATCTTAGCTAGATTGCAATGACAAGGTAAATCTCTGTGTTGTGTGAGACCTCAATTGAAATAAATTTGCAATTTCTAAATTGTACAACTTAATTGAGTTAGTTAGTGAGATCTATACCTTAAGGCATAGGATGGGGTGAAACATGCTTACATTTGCTTAAAGGTTTGGCAAATTGTAAATCTCATAATTTATAGGAATTGCAACATGTGTTTGGCAATTATTGTATGACAAGTTACCTTGTTGAATACTTTCATTACTATCAGATCAACCGATGTAATGAAACTATTTTAATTGGGTCCTAGTTTTAAGAAAATTCTATGGTTTATATGAATATTTACCAAAGGTATTTAATTTTATTATAGAATTAATTATCGAAAATACTAAAGTTGAATTTTGTTAATTCTTTTGAATGTATTAATGCAACGTTAAACCGTAAACGTGGTTTGAGCTTTGGTAAATTGATCTAGTTCTATTTTCAAACAAATGTTTAATTAAGAAAAATTTACTGAAAAGACAAACAAAGTCTCTTTTCATGGAAGAAGAGTGAGACTCAATCTTGTTCTTTTTCATGATTGAGAAATGTATGATAGGAACTTTAGAGTTGTCAAAATTATAATATAACTCATAGCAACTTTAATAGTTAAGAGAATTGCGCACTTTATGAGTTATTAAATTAGAAGCTAGACTAATTACCGCATAATTGGTAAAAAAAATAAACCAATATATTCTATCTAGTTGTTTTTTTGACCATTTAAAGGTGCTACATACCTTTATGGGGATGGTAGATTTATTAAAAAAGAAATTGCACGCTCAATTTTTTATGTTAACAACATTTATGGATGATGGATCATCTACAGAGTAGAATACACTCTTTTAGTACCTAAGTAATTGTTACGAATGGTCTTACAAAGGAGTAGCAACGTAATAACACGCTATTTTCACTAGCTAATGAAACACTTACAATGTTGTCAAATCCAGTGGGAGCATGGTGTTGTATTACTGAATTAGGCATTACTGTAACATTGTCTAAATTTAGTGGGAGCTACAACCTTGATTATCTTGGTAGTAACCCAAATTATTTCTAGATTTTCTAGAAATAATACATTACGTTCAAAATTGTAGACATTCATATTCTCAAGGATAGTCATGAACGTTTTCTGATTAATTAAGTGAATCTACATCTAGTTGTAATGCTTATAAATCTCTGACACTATCTTATTGTTCACATAAACAAACGCATATCGTGTTGTTTGTATGATACATGATGTTGTTCCATGCACAAGTGAGAGAAATATTTATTTGTGTGCAAAAGAATAACACATTGAAATATGATTAAAGGATTCTCTTAACTGCAAGGTTAGAGACAAACATTCTAATGGGACTTATACATTTAATGTGTGAGATTTTCTTATTTAGAACATGTGTCAAGATTATAACAAAGACTACTTTTATGTCTTATGTCATTCAAATTAAAGAAACACTTGCTTATAATTTAGGTTAAGTGAGATCTTAGCTAGATTGTAATCTCAAGGTAAATCTTCACTTGTCATGAGATCGAGTATTGATGCTTTTGCGATTTCTTAAGTTGGACACTTCATGGAATGACATAAATAAATAAAGTAATATAATACTCCTTTAATTTAAATATTTAAGTATTCTTGGAATGGCGTAAACAGATGGAGTAGTATATTAACTTGAAACTAATTAATTGAAAACAAAAAGTGGTGTTCATGATTACTTTAAATTATACATGTTTATGTTTTCTTTTTAAAATCACAAACACGAAGTTTTCTAATTATTACGAGATTTATAATTAAAAGTAAGAAATTATAACTGTTATGTCTTTTGACTTGGTCAAAGAATACTTATGTTAGAAGAATCAAACTCTTGTTATATTGTTTGATTTAAGATAACTACATCTTGTTTTCTTCCAAAAGTTATTAAGGTTAGAAAATTGAGTATGGATTGAATATACTCCATAAGACTCCAACCTAGAAGATTAATAAGACACCATTAATTATGGAATGTGATGAATCACATTAAGTCTTAAAATGAAGTTCTAAACTTGTTAAAACTACTTATGGAATAGGTTATTAACAAACTAGAGTCAGAATTGAAATTTGTTTTGTAATATCCCAAAAGAGACCAATTTAGTGTTGCTCTAACTGCTAAAGTGATTATAGATTGTCTTTAAATTACAAAAGGCAAGTGGGAGTTTGTGTTTAGATATTGAAGAGACTAAATTAAAAAATATATAATCTTCTAAAAATACACTAGTAAATATCATGATGAGGTCAAATATGATAGACCTCATGATGATGGAATTCTTATTCATAGATCCGCAAGGATATCTCAGATACTTGATTAATTTGTTGAGGATTATAAGTTACAGGATTATGGTAAACCTGTTAATAATGATGAAGCATTTACCAAATATTGAATTGCGGTAAATTACTCATACTATGAATGTTAAGATGTTGTCCATAAAGATAATCAACTTTGGAACTTGGTTTATCTTAATGAAGATGAGTTTCTTCAAAGATAAGGGAATCCTAATGGTTTAAATCTTTGTGTAGAATTCATATGGACAATATTGTACACATATTTAAGCATGTCTTGTGATTAAAGATTATTAATCACACTTAAGTAATTAACGTGATTGAATATTCTTTCCTATACACATTAAATATATAAAGATTATAATTGTCATACTTATTGTCATTAATATGAAAAATAACAATGGAATATTAAAACTCTTTTTTGAGTGATTACTTGAGCGAGGACGGTAAGTAATCGAAAAGAGTTTTTAAATTCAAATAATCTTTGGAAGTGTACAAAATGCAATAATTCATGAATGGATAAACACATGCATCCAGGAGATGACTCTTATGTTTAACTATTAAATCCAAGTTTTGATTTAAAATTAAAATAAGATAATTCCTGAGTATTCCTAAAAGCTAGTGGGAGTATTAAGAATATATGTTGTATAACATATGGGAAGTAACATTCCATCTAAGCTAAATGTTAAGTTTTAGTTTGGAATGAAACTTCACTTGAAAGATTTAGAAAATAAGACATACAACCTTGGAATATATGTTTATTATTAATAGACATGTGCGGAAAATAAATGAGTCTAATAGAACATGATATATCATTTGGAAAATGGATATGTAGAACATGAATGAAATCTAAGTTTTACACAAGGTTTTTTCATGTACATCATGTTATTGTTATATCATGCTTGAATGCAAGATGATTTGACAACACTGATATCTAATTGAAAGTTATTAGATAACTAGTGTAATAAAATAGAATATGTTTAGATTTAGAATGACATTCCTCAGCCTGGAGTTGCTCCCAGATTCTATGGATGAACAATATGTCAATTGTTGTGCACATTGTCATAGCCAACAAACTTGAAAGTTTGGAAGGCGTCAAACATTACACAATAGATATTGAAGTTTACGGATTTTTTTAAAGAGCATATTGTTGTTTGTATACAATGATGCACGTTTAATTGAGATGACACTCAATTCTAGTCATCGTATACTTGTTGATGACCATGTTGACTAGTTGTGCTCAACTAAAAGTGTAGTTGCGTTATACATTAAAGAATAAGAATACTTTAAACTTTAAAATGTTTGAAAGTTTGATTGTCATAAATTGGTGGTTGAGGATGTCACATACTTTATGAAATAATATGTGGCAATATCAAGATATTTGAATTCACACATATAAGAACTTCACTAGTTGAATTCTTGAAATAAGTATTCTCAAAATTTCGATAGATCAAGTTGGTTGATTTATGCCTTGTCAAAATATGATTGGCATTAATTGAGGCATAATTCATCGCCTATAATTTTCATGCATTGATCTATTTAGTATTTGGATAAAGGATGTTAAAGATTATTATTTATAATGAATTAAAGTACTTGGTACGCTTTGTCTTCATTAATAATGGATTTTATCCTATATTTGCATGTTTAAATTCGTGAATAACACATGTTATTCTAAATAGTCCGTTGTCAATCAATGATACAGGAATATCATTGAATTAAGACAAATTTGAGTTTTGGTAGAATACACTTAAGTATATTGATGCGTAGGACATGCCAAATTCACATGATATTCGATGAATTGAATATATGGTGATCCTAACCAAACATGATTGTACTTTATGGATATTTGTCATTAAGTAAATCATGAATATTTATCCTTAGACTTGAGATACTAGATAACTGTCATGGATGTAGCATATTTTTGTAAAATAGCCTAACGCTATCCGTAACTGGTAGTTATAAGGGCTATTTTCAAAAGTGTTGTAAAATTCATGAATTTTACTTGTAGTCAAGAGAATTTGCTCTTTTGAATTTGTTTCAAAGCATAGTACTATTTGGGCCCCTCGTAGGGTTGATAAGATGTTTGTAGGGCCATACCCAAGATCTATCTGGAATACGTTCAGATGATTTGGTAATATTATTAAATCAGATATAACGAGAAATAGAATTTTAACTTATGGAATGACTTGATCCATATCCATAGTTAATGTAGTATTAGTAGCAAAAGGATAAGTATAACGATGAATCATTAAATGGTTTTTCCAGGAAACCACACTTGGTTCGATCTGGCGGCATTGGCATGTTAAGCTAGACTAAACCAATGTCATTACTATATTAAGAAATATCCAAGTGGGAGCTGAAAGGTTTATGGATATAACTTAATGTACGTATGAACAGATTCGAACACGAGACTTCGGGATTGCACACATTACGTATGAGAGTCGATGTTCAAAATAATTAATATATAAAATGTTATATTTAATTATTAATCACAAATAAATACTTAACGAGTGTTTGTACTTAACTGTAATTGTCTAACGATCGTTAAATGTAATGTTAAGGGACTAGAGATGAAAATAGAAGTCGGGAAGGTTCTAGAACCTCTTGGAATACCATAACTGGTCGAATGGGGTTATGTAACCCTATTCTACCCTAACTTGGTCACCAAGTTCTCATTAGTATAAATACAAAGGCACTTGTGTTTATTCTAATTAATCTTGGATCACCAAAAAAACTCTATCTTCTCCTCTCCTCTCTTTATCATAACCGGTCAAACAACACTTCCAGGGGTTTCGATTTGCTTTTGATAAAAACAAAAGTGTTTTGGTTGTTTTGTGATTCAAAACCTAGCTTTTCGATCGAATCGTTAATAATCGTGTGTACAAGAAAGAATGTCAAACACACTTGTGTTTGTGATTAATTGGGGTTCGACTTGGGTTTAGGTCGACACACATAAACCCTAATTTATTAGGGTTTAGGGTTTCTTGGTTCTTGATTATATATATATATATATATATATATATATATATATATATATATATATATATATATATATATATATATATATATATATATATATATATATATAGGGAGGGTTAATATGATATCAAACTTAAAGTTATAAAAATAAAATCAATTCTAAAAATCACTAAACGCTTACAATAACAATTTTAGCAATAATACACAAAATATACTATTTTAATAAATTAACATTTTAGAAACTAATAACCAAATGATACATGAGTTTGAATTAGTGATACACTCGATACACATTACACTAATAAATATTCCAAAACGATACACATACAAAACCTCGATATACATTACACTTTCAATCAAAGTGTATCACCTAGGTTTCAGAATTTTAAAAAGAAATCCATCAAAATTTTAACACTTTTAGTTGTAGCTAATAAAAAATTATTATAAGGAGAGTGTCACTTGTCAAATTTTAGATTGATCTCATTTTAACAACTTTAAGTTTGATCTTATTTGATCTAGATATATATATATATATATATATATATATATATATATATATATATATATATATATATATATATATATATATATATATATATATATATATTGCTTGAATTTGCAAAAGGTACGCATATACTTTTATATTCGGTTAATTTTAACAAGTATTGGTCTTTACTTCATTGCATGCTTTGATGATATTTTGTCGTTTTATATAATTGTTATGAATCATAAACCCGACACAAACCCACCTCGAAACACAATAGTTGCAACCGTTTTCTCCGTGAACATCGCCTTGCATCTGCTATAAAGAACAAGCTCTTGCGCTCGATCCCGCTAAAACCGTCATGCATGGATAACACAATGCATCACACGTACAATACGTACAATGTTTACTTAATTTCGGTTACTGTTAAGGTCGATTTACTCATCAGATTTTTTAGTGGTTGTATGTGGATTATGATCGAGTAAGGTGGATGTTAGAGCTGTAGATGTTTCTAGTTTTGGTTGATGTCGATGGTGGGATAATTTTGTTTTTGAGGTTGTTAATTGAGAAAATATAGTTTGAGTTGGTAGCTGCATGGAGGGGAAAAGTGGTGTTTGGGAAGCGGGGCCATCTTTGTATTTTGAAAATTTTAAGGCCCCAAATGAAATTATATAATGAGGCATTTTGAGAAGGAATGTTATGTATAAAGTGTCGTCATTTATAAGATATGACGCAATTAGTAATCTAAACGTTTATATATTACTTATTTAACATATTTTCTCATCTAATTATTGTTTTCTTCGTGAAAATTATGTACACATGCATAGAATTGTAAACGGACAAATTTTGGGACCCCTAAAATTTTTGACGCTGATGGTTGTCCACCTTGATACCATCAAGACGGCCTGGGAAGCTAGAAGGTCGGCATGTGCGCAGCGCAAGGGGTTTGTCTCGCTTTGTGTGGGTAAATAGCATGTGGCTAAGTTAATATAAATAGATCAAACTCTAGTTATTTAGCAACAAATGTTTCTAGCTAAGATGGCATAATTAGTTCTTACCTTTCAATGTAAGCTAGATACAAAAGCCTAATCGATAGGCACTATACAGCAATTATAGGATCATTAATCCAATCATTCCACTTAATAGTCAATTTTGAGCATCTACCACCTATCCAATTGTAGGATAATTGTTGAATCTCCTTGAAAACTTCAATGCTAGATTGAGACTTGTCCATGAACACCTTGCGATTTCGACTATTCCACATTATCCAAATAGTTGAGAACAAAACGGCTTCAAAACATCTTAATTGAAGAGGCTTGAACATAGATTTTCTCCTTTGACTTAAATTCCTAACAAAATCCATAATGTTTAACAATGAACAACCACGAGAATTTTGAGGCAAACAAAATCCCCACCAGCTAAAAAACGAACTCCAGACATTGTTTGACCGCTTGCAAGAGACCATCGATGTTCTATAGTTTCCAATTCCGAGTACAATTGGGACACAATATAGAATGCAAATCTATGTTTCTCAAATCAAGGTTAACTTCTAGTGGCTAACCTCCACACCAGGAGGTGGGGTGAGATTCTTGCAAGTTGCAGACCTAGACTTTTTTTTTTTTTTTTTTTTTTTTTTTTTTTTTTTTTAGTTTTCAAATTAGTTTGAATGCGGTATAATTAATGATAGATAGATAAAATCCAAACATTTTTCTAATTATTTTGAATGCTAGATTAATGACAAAAAGGTACATGACTAATTAACTTTGGATTCTCTTTCAGAATGTATTGAACACTTGTTGGGTGCTAAGATTGATCCACATATTCGAGATGAACATGGTTGGACACCATTGCGATATGTTGTTCATCACAATAATGCAAAAGCAGCAGCAGAGCTAGTAAAGGCACACCCCTCCATTGTATATGAAATAATGATAGAAAATGATATAAATACTTCAGCTATTCACATTGCAGCTAGCCAAGGCTATTGTGAAGTATTAGAAGTTCTTATGTCTGAGTGTCCTGGATGTACAGAGCTTGTTGATGAGAAAGGAAAGAACATCTTTCATGTTGCTGTTGAAAACAAGAAAACGGAAGTAATCGAATTGATTTGTCAACATGTATCATATACAAGTCTCGTGAATAAAAAAGATAAGGATGGGAACACACCTATCCGTTTACTCATGGCTTCTCACCTTGAGAAGATGGACTTGGTTATGGATAGTCAAGTCAACGTTAACGCCTCTAACAATGACAAACAAACTCCTTTAGACATGGCATCTTCAAAGGATATAAAAGAAGATTGTTGGAGGTACCCATTTTCTTTTATAACTCTCTAAAGGCTAAAAATATACTATTTCCATACCAAAATAATTGTCCTTATTTTACGTTTTGATGTCTTTTTTTTCAACTTTGACCTTATGTATTTTTGTTCGTGTTATATAGATGAAAATTATACCATTGAAAATACATTTAAAACCCAATCCATTTATATATTTTGATCAAGTACTAAATAATACAAAAAAAATAGTTGAGGTCAAAGTTAAAAAACCAAAACTTCAAAAATTCAAAACAGAATAATTATTTTAGAACGGAGGGAGTAATATTTTTCAAAGCAAGCTAGTTAGGAAATAAATATTAATTCTTTCATTTAGTTTCATCCTAAGCAGTTTCTGCACTCAATTTGTTATTATTTTTATAATTTAATTAGTGGGTTTTTTTTTAAGAGAGTTCGGGTTTGAAATCCTAACATCTTAGATTTCAAACCGGAACATCTCAAAACAATTGATTTAACCAATCAATTACAACCCAAAAGGGCACAACTAATAACAGCCATAACCTAACCACCATTGAAATCGAATTTGTAAATCACAGACTCGTTGATTCGTAATACCGAACACTATTGACTCCTTACCTACATCCTCTTTCTAAACTAAATTTGGCGGACTTGGCTGCCTCTGGTATTTGGGATGTAATACTTGAAGATTAGGCCTTTATCATTAGCTTATATTAACCCAAATTTTATAGTAGTACCGTAGTATATAATCTAAGTTAAGAAAAATATATCGTAGTATGTTAACGACCATTAACCATGTTACCATGTATTGCTTATATTAAATAGGCGAGTACCCGCATAACGTTAGGAATTTAAGTGGAAAATAGTTATAGGTGCGGAAATGTGGTTTAAGTGTCTCGTGTAATTTTTTTTGAACGGCGAGTTATTAGTTAGTGATCCGAGCCCACGTGACATCCAATTGGGCAAGATGCAAGCCTCGGACCTTTCTCCTGGGGATAAACCCCACTCATGCTTCTATTTATTCCGGGCCCCAAGGTCCATGATGAGACTCGTGAGACCTCTCCAAGAAAACCTCCCAAGATTATCTTAGTGGCCAACCGAGCTAGCCCAGTTGGTTAAGAGTCTGTAATTGATGAATACTTGTTTATTGAGTCAAACTTTTAACATATAAGTAGTCAAAGAAAGAAAGTATATGAGTGTAAAGTGTAATATCGGAAGGAATAAGGAGTATGAGTAGATTATTAATTTTACATTTCTCACTTTGAGTGTTTTGAAGTAAATGTGTTTTCTCTTTTATATATGCCAGACTAATACCCGCATAAAATGACGGTGTATAGCGCTAAATAATTATATACTTGCGAACTTGTGTTTTGTGTGACCCTTAATGCAACACTTACGAGTTTAATTTGCAGTCATTGCAAGAAAAAAATCTATGGGTTATAAACGAAAAATGAAAAAGATTTGAGGATCAAACAATATTTAAACTATTAATTTAGTGGTGGATGTTGTTACCGATTTTAATCAAGGGTATTTTAAAAACTTACTATTGAAACCGAATTAATACAATAAGTAAAACTTTTCATTTGAACTTGTTTTGTAAGGGGTATAATAGACAATTAACATTACTCAAGGCGGTTTAAATGCATATTGCGAACTTGTGTTTTGGGTGACCTTTATGCAACACTTACGGGTTTAATTTGTAGTTATTATAGAAAAATATATATTGGTTATAAACGAAAATGAAAAAGGTTTGAGGATCAAAAATATTTAAACTACTAATTTAGTGGTGGATGTTGTTATCATATTTAATCAATAGTATTTTATAACTTGCCATTTTAACCGAATTAATTACAAGAAGTAAAAATTTTCATTTGAACATTTTCTGCAGGGCATAGCGATGGGTAAAAAAGTAATTGATAATAAGAAAGAGAAAAGGGCGAAAGCAGATTCTAAGCTTGTGGAAAATATGCTTATAGTGGCAACTCTTATAGCAACTGCAAGCTTTGCAGCAGCTTTTACGGTTCCTGGTGGTTTTGATGGTAACGAGGGTTCCGAACAAGGCATGCCTATTCTATTAAGAAAAGCTGCTTTCAAAGCATTCATGGTTACTAATGCTATAGCATTTTCTTGCTCTGTCACTGTTCTATTAGCACGCGTCATGACCTTAATCAGAGATAGTGACGAGGAGTATTCATGTTGTAGCTCAGATGATGACTTCGTTTATAATGTATGCCATGTTGGCAATGATAGTTGCATTGCAACGGGGATATATGTTGTGCTAACACCATACCTCAGTTTAGCAATCTTCTTATGTACGCTCATCATAGTACTTCCATTATTTGGGGTCAACACACTCTTTGCGAAAATGTCGTTAAGTACCAATAATTGATTGGTTATTCTATTGTAATGTAATCCAAATGATCCTATTTCGTTATTCATATTTTTTCCATGGATATCTTTTATATAATAAAGTAAAACCTAATTAGGGACTTTTGTATTTCAAAAATTAAATGTTTTCTTATTTAGTAATCTTTTTTTAGTTAGGTTTTATTTCTAGACGTAGAAAATATTAAAAGCTAATTATTTCTAATTTGCTTTAAAAAATGTTTTATGGTCTCATTGTTATTTTTTCATAATTTTAGACAAAACAAATGTAAATTTAAAAATAAAGCCGGAAGTATCAAAGGTCAATCTCGTTGAAAGCTTTACTCATCTCATAACATTTGATAAATAATCTCAATATTCTAAAATTCATAAACATGAGTTTTCCGATTAAATTCGGAATGGTTGTTTTGGCTTATATATGGGCTTATTAGCTTATGGGAAAAATAGATGTTCTTTGATGTTGATCTTGGTGTTATTCTTTGTAAAAGATTAAAATTATAGTTTTTTTGATGCATTGCACATTCACAGCATTACAAAGATTGCACGATAGTTGTGTGTGTGATAAAATTCCTAGTACTTTTAGATTAAAAGTGTAAAGCGATAGTTTGTGAAAATAATCTTCATAATCTTTAAGGTATGCTTGGCAAAATAGATGTTGTTATTGCTTGTGTTGATGCTAAAAAAGATTAAGTGGTTTTTTGCAAACTAGTTGTACTTTTAAAATACAAGTGTAAAATGGCATAATTTGTGAAAAATAATCTTAATAATCTTGTAAAAGCTAGTTTTAGGAAATTATTGTTTGGGAACTTATTTTTCTAAAATAATTCACAATCTTTGTTACTCTGACAAAGATTATATTTTTAACCAAAACTTATTTTTCAACAAAATAATCTTAAGCCTCCGTAATCTTTCACAATCTTTCGCCAAACATGCCTTATATGAGTTCGGGTTATATAACATAGCGGTGGCTTATTTTGTTATGGACTTATATAACATTGACAATGTTATATAACATTGACAATGTTATATAATCCCATAAGTGTCAAAATAAGCCATAAAGTTGTTGTTTATGTTATTTAAGGATATTCTAAAATGTGCCCTGAGGACACATGTTTGACCGAATCAAAAAGTCAAATATTAGTTTCTTAAGTGGAAAATCACATATAATTATAGTAATTTTTAAGCATAACTATTGTGCATTAATTACATTTTATAATTTTTATGGAAAGTTCGAGTTTGATTATCACATCTTAACAAGTGCCGTCAGGGCACATTTAAAAAAAAAAAAAACCCAATTACTAATATGCCTTAATATCTTGCCACAAATGTTATCTCATAATGTTATTGTGCATTAATTGCATTTTAAATTTTTTATGGAAAGTTCAAGTTTGATTATCACACCTTAACAAGTGCCATCGGGGCACATTTTAGAAAAACACAAAGAGGAATTATCTAATTTTTACTAATTTTCTTTACATATTCATCACTATCCCGATCTACATTTCAATCATAATTTGTTAAAGTAGAAATCGTATGATGTTATAGTCATCTAAGAAGATGATGAAGACCTACAAACGTCAACCACAAATATCACTTTAACTATTGGTCGCCATAAATTCGTCATTATTCACGCAGACACGCCTAGTTTTATTAAAGTCAAAACCTTATAAAAGAGGAGGAAAAAACACCTCTAAGGAGAGCCAAAATTTAAGTCAAGACAAAGAAAAGCCTAGACAAATAACAAATAAGAAATAAACGAGCACACCAAAACGACCAAGATTAATTAGGCCTCCCAATAACTATCTTAAGATCACTTTGCCAGCCCCCAAGATATATCAACTTTGTCACAACACATCGATTGATAATCCATAGATGAGAGAGAACTTGCACCTCGCTTACTATTTCCGACTTAAGAATGGAAGCATAATCTTCAAGGCAAGAATGAAACATATAGTATAACAAACAACGAGGTGATTATCCCTCGCGCTGCGATGTGGACGTTTGCAAATCGCAATCCTAGTTTTTTTCGCTCTAGGTGTGTTGGCCTTTTTTGACCTTTTTGGTTCGGTATAGAGATGTTGATCAGTACGGCAATTGGTTTGCGTCGTTTGTTTTCCGTTTTTGGGCTAGTTCGGATAACCTTAATTCAAGTGTTAAGTATGCTTTGCTTTTAGCCAATTCTGTTTATTTTGTTTGGTTTTTTCGATGACTCCTAGTTCGGTAACTCTTTTTTGTACTGTAATGGGCCTCCTTTTTTAACTTTTTGGTAACCATATTGGGCCTGCTTTTTTAGGAGAAGCCTTTTTAAAAAATTAATAGAATCGTCTTTAAGTAGCTTATGTGGTTAGTTGTACCTATCCTGATTGTGTATCCCCAAATGGCTACCAAACCTAATGTCGAAGAGTTAATGGTCGCCTCTGGTTCCGATGATCTCGCAACCGCCTATAAGTTCTTGTTTACCAGTGAAGTCTGTGAGGATCGTAATTTTCTGACTCGTATGGAGCAAGAACGCAATCAGTTGATTGGGAAACTTCGAAAACGTGAGCAAACGACTATTGAGACTCATTCGTTTGGGCCTTCGAACAAAAAAACTGTTGCTGGTTTGGAAGGGTTGGTGGAGCTTAAACGTGTTGATCGTCAAACTGTGCTTGCCCTTAATGTTTTGATTGATGCTATTCGTGATGGTATAGCCGAGAAGAAGAAGCACGTAGTGTTCATGGAGTTGGAGGAAGGGCCTTCGGATGGTTAGTGTGCTTCTGGGGTCGTTTGTTTGGTGTTAAGTGTTTCTAGGTTAATGGTAATGTTGGTGTCTCGTCAGTTAGGTTGTGGGTGTAAATTTGTTAGTATTGTATTAGGATGGCTAATGTATGTACAGTCAATGGGTGGATGTAACCTGTAATGGGTTATAGTTTTGTTTTCATGGTCATGGCCTACCCATTGACTCCAACTACTTGTAAGTATATTTTCTGAATGGAAAGTTGTGGTATTTGGCTTGTGCTAGTTTTATGTACCTTTTTTGCCACGGTGTTATTATGTTGTGAACGGTTTCTTGGTTTGTTTTAGTAAATGGTTTATCCAATGTTAAGAGTGGTACATTTCCGCGAGTCAAGCGGCTGAAGGTTTGAATTTTGTTTGTGTTTGTTTGTCGCAATTTGTTTGCCTGTAGTTCCAGTTTTGTTTTTATTTTTGCTTGCCTTTATTACTTTCTGACTGGTTGAAGAGGTTTCCGTTTCTATAATTTACATATATGCTGTAAAGGTTCTAAAACGTGTTCTCGCCTCATATACACATCTTATATGGGTGGGTGTGACATATGCACGCCTGGTCGCAAATTCTTGTGGCGCTAAAGTACCAATGCAACATTTGTAAAGGTATTTCAAAATTGTTGTGGTACTAAGGTACCACAACCATAGCTTTTTATATACGCTTGTAAGTACACCTTACAGTGGTCGCTGGCTTTTACAAAATGTGCAGTGCTATTATGTTCCCGCCATAGCACTATCACGATATGTACACGTAGTCGACGTTGGTGTTTTTAGGTTCCTACTACGCTTAGATACTATTTTACAAAGACTTATATGGTCGCTATACAAAAGGTACATTAGTTTTGACCCGCTTATGATTTCATCTTCATTAACCTGTCTTGTGCTTTTTCGCCTCCTGTTGTTCCTTTTCTTCTCGTGGCAGTTCGATCTTGTCACACCGGGTGTTGATAACGGTAGCATAACAGGTTTCTTTTTTGTGGCTTCCACTGACGATGGGGGTGGTGTAAGTGTTTCGTCAGAGTTCGATGACAAACCGTCTGCTCTTCCACAAAGTCGCAGAGGTTAAGTACCTTACCGCCGGGCTGGGAGCAACGGCGTGTGCCGCATCTTCGCCAGGGTCTAAGATTAGTCTTGAAACCTCCAGGCCACTTGCTCAAATGCACCGAACCGTGTTTTGTCCTCTCAAGGTCTTTGATTATCTGAGGCAAAATGTAGGGATTCCTATCCGTATGTAAATCGATGACCCTATGCAAGGTGGTAAGAGTGAGTTAACCTGGCTAAAACAACTAATGACCATGGCTCCGTGACGCTCCGCGATGACAACTCAAACAAGAATCGAAACTTAAAGATAGTTAGTACCGTGAAATGGTTGTATTCAAAAATATCACTTGTATTTATGAGTTTCTAAAGTTCTTGACACCAGTAAGTCGAGTTTGTATCCGCTTATGGACTCTGGCAATGCCAATAATGTCTTTATCTTCGATTTTTGTTGCAAACCTTGCATCTCTTCATGTACCATTCCATGTTTTCTTTAATCTTTGTTATAACTCCTCAATGGTAAAGCTTTCTTCTTGTCGTTTACAATTGTGGTTAAGGCATTATAAAATTTTACATTGCATTGACAATATGCGCTACCATAACAGCGGGTCGATCAGTAAAAGTTCTCGCAATTGTCAACTGCGGCATACGTCGTCGCCGAGCCTCGTCATTGCTGGCTTATCTCAAACATTATCCAGAATCGTCCAAGTAACTCATTGTACCTAGATATAAGGTTCATTAACGGGCAGATAAGTGTTTGTAAATTGTTACCGGTTATTCATTATCATGGTTGTTACACTTACACTGCACGTATGTGATTCACCTCCGGTAGGGTTTAGATAGTAACTTGTAGCAGGAGTTCCGGAAAGTTGTATGGTCCCGCCAAATCGTTTGACTATACAGGAACTGACTGCCATTATGACCGGTTGGTCCAACTGCCTGATGACGTATGTTTCAAATCTGATTGCCATCTCGTTCCACAAACTTAAGGTGATGTTGTTTCCGCTAATAAGAAATCGAATTACTGTCAGTTTTCTTCCTTTATTGTTGTTAAAAGTTATTGGTTAAGAATCAGTTTTTAATTTAGATTTTGGATTTGTATGTTCTTTCTGAGTGTCCGGTTCGTTGTCGAGCCTTCCAATTCCTTGATCCTGCTAACGTTGCGAATGATGCCGATATAGTTCACAGACACGTCCAAACGCTTTACTATTTAAAGCGATTATGCGGGTGAAATAGTGATATTCGCACTGTGAGAATCGAGTCACGGTTGTCACCATGTCCCAGCTCATTATAAGCAAAGAAAGTCAAGAAGTGGTTTGGGAAACCGCTATCCGCATTGGGGTAACCGTGTAAATTTTCCAAACAAAAGTGTTGTGTTGTTTTTCAACAGACGCTGGCAATTGTCATTGTCTTTGATCCAAACCGAATTCAGAATATGAGTTCATTTCATACTTGCTTCGAACTCGATATCTCGTGACTTCCACATTTGCCTCAGATTATGCTCCTCAGACCAGAACGTTATATATACTAATCATATATCGATTTGTATTTTTATCATGTAAGGTATGCATGTGTTACCTAGCGGTCAAGCAACATGAAGCATAGACCGGTTGGGTTAGGGTCGGGCACCATTCTTTGCAATCCATTTACGGTAGACTTTGACCTCTATGACTTTAGCCGAGTCAGTAGCAACTATGTCGCTAACGTTTGCTAGGTTGGATCGGTCATGGGGAGTTTGCCTTTGTCCTTTAGCTCTACATGCACCATTTGTTGAAGCAGCACTATTTGTGTACTATCGCGCGTTTTCCCTTTGTCCTTGATTGTGTGGACATCCTCCTCGGGTTGGAACCGTTCTTCACCTTCTTTCGCCATTTCAGCTTTGTTATAAGTCTTTAATCGTTAGCCCGCACATACTTTAGGCAATCAATAAATCTTTATGAACATGATATTAAAACTGTAACAGGTATTGGCATTCGATATATATTTGATTTTCAGTATGCGTCATATGTAATGTAACTGTTAATCAACATGTGCAATCAGTCATAACGGGAAAGATATGTTTTATGGTAATGGAAGAGATCAGTTTAATAATGTGAGAAGTTGTATGATCATGCAAAGCGCAATAGTGATAATCAGCAGTGTATAAATGACTATATTATGGTCAGATACCTATGAGCACTACGTTAAGAAAAAGTGAAAGGAAAGTTGCCCAAAACCTGACGCAACATAATTTGGTTGAGGAAATCTGTGTAGACTATATTTTTGGTGGTGTTAGAAGGTTTTTCTGGTTGGGTTCCTATGGCAATTTTTAGACCCTCGGGTGATGTAGCTCTGGATAAAGCCACGTATAGTTTCCCGTGACCGAATATAGGTTCGGGAAAATATACGCCTATTCTTTCGAAAGCGATTGTCTTGACTCTTATTGATCGTCATCGATAACATAGCTTGACAGAAACTGCTGCTTGAATATAAACGCATCTTTTCTTCCTTGAAAGTTAATATGATCCTCGGGAGAAACACCTTTTCTCCAATTCTTGTACCCGTGATAATTTTTCCTTCAACCACTCGTAAGGAGTCGGGTAACAATAATCCGCTCCATTACACGTTTCGGTCAAGTTTAAGTTTCAGAAAGACATTACAGGACACCTTCTTTAAGTTTAAGTTTGTGGGGGTATGCCCGGAAACTTCATTGAATTCGCACTAATGGGATACAACAATTTTGTCGCGCCACCATCGTTACTAACTGTGCACAACATCATCAACGCTGTATAGAATTTTGATATTCACGGATGCTCAAGCACACGGTCATTTATCACATCCGCCGCTTCTTTTGGGGCGTGACGATCGCTTTTGTCAAACGCTTATTGTTGTTTGCGACCGCATCGATGGAGCGTCAGATATAAAATCTATTAGTCGAGACACCCATTATCGTCTCGATCGAAAGCAATATCTTCCGTGATCTCGCACCCACTTTGTATTTTGTGGATCGCCGGATATTCTCCAATATTGCCATTGCCTATGTTCAATAGCCATTCTGAAAAGTGTTCAGTTTCTTCTTTTTCTGTGTCCGTCATACACGGTCTCCTGAGTCTCATATTCTCTGATAAGAAAACAATTCTAAAGTGTGGCCATAGGTATGACTACACTATTGATGCTGCAATGATAACCTCTTTGGAAGCACCCTTTTTAACTGGCAGCGTCTGCCTAAAGTCTCCACCCAACATAACCGGCTTTCCACCAAACGGGCGATTCGATGTGTCCAAAACGTCTCTGAGAGTTCTGTTCACGTCTTCAAAACATTTTCTTTCATTCATCGGAGCCTCGTCCCATATTATTAACGTTGTCTGTTTTAGCAGGTCGCCTAACTGGGTGTTTTTTTTTATCGTGCAAACTGACTCATCTGTTAATTGTAGGGGTATCTTAAATCTTGAATGTGCAGTCCTACTAGAGGGCAAGAATAATGATGCTATACCCGATGATGCGACCGCTAACATAATTTTCCCCTGCGCACGAAGTGTAGTAATGATCGCCTTCCATAGAAAGGTTTTCCCAGTCCCTCCATGGCCGTAAACGAACAAAGAGTTCTGCCTTCGTAACACAACTGCCTGCATAATGGTATCGAATATAGTCCGCTATGCGTGGCTGAGCTTGGGTATCACCGCCGGTCCGCATCCATTTCGCACGGTCGTAGTTTTTCTTCCATAACGGTTTGGTATCAAGATCCCGAGTAGTCCGGTATGGGTGCGTAGCCCAAATCTTTCGTAGATTTTCCGCGTGCTCAACAACACTTGTAACTCATATAAACCCTCCTTCTAGTTCTCGATCATTCACAAACAACCGCTGTATGCCCAACACCGACAATACTTGGGATATCGTCCGACATTTGCCTCCAAAACATGTGCCACAAGGTTAACGGATTAGAAACATCTCAGAATAAAAGGATTTGCGAATCATGATCCGAGTCGATGCGCTTGCCGCGATCAAGATTCTTGCAACGCCACTATCCATTCCTCGGTCATCTCAGAAGCACTCCATAGCCTCACACGCAGCCGTTCGCATTTATAGGTATAGCCATTAACCGCGGATTGCAAAGAAATGACCGCAACCCTTTGATGGCATAATAGCATTTGCCGATAAAATAAATCACCCGGGTGGGTGAACGATGTGAGCCTCCCAATTGCCGGCCTGCTTAAATCTTGCCTCGAGACCATGCCTTATCGCTTTTGACCACACAAACTCCGGCGGAATTCCAAATATTCGAGGTGCCCCGAGGAGAAATGAATCGCTAAATGCCAACCATTCCGTAAGTGTTGTCTTCTCGAGTCGATTATTTAGAACCGATTGAACTGCTTGCCGGCTTCAGCAACCGCTTGCATATCTTCCAAGTGCATCGCTGTAATCGAACTACGGCCCCTACCGTATGTCAAATCCAAAATGCGCCAACACGCCGCGAGGACCTATATATCCGCGTCAACAAAATTCTTGATTTCACAACCTGACGGTGCGCAGACGCATTCGATGTAGATTCTCCAACCAAGTTTCGCCAGTCGACACGCTCGCCGGCTTATGCGGCAACGATCCGATCCATACCTTTAGAAATGTATTTGAATAGGTATTTGATCAAGATTGTCCAACCACAATACTCAACGCTTATATGCGCGTAAAACGCCATACTCAAGGTGCGATTATAGGAACAACATACGCGCTATCTAGCCTCACCCCGCTACGATCCGTTGATCCGAACATCCTTCTATGGTAGTGCACGCACTCGATTTGTCAATGTACGGAGGCACAATACTTTTGGAAAATACTTTTGCAACCCGTCTCTGCTCGCATACACGGAGTGCTCGAAAAGCGCTTCCACAAGGACCGTGAACCATGAATTCGACACCACCCAATCCTGGGTCGCTCGTGATCGGGGAATTCTCAAGGCTAATGTATCCGCTTACCTCGCGGGTGTAATAGTGTTGACGGACGATTAATCCAAAGTAACATGTGACAATGGGGTAGCCCTGCTTCAAACTCCACAAGATATAAGACCGCAAATAATAGCAAATGTAAATGAATAGCGTATATGGCAATGTACATAAACCATCATAAATTTAAAAAACAGAACAAACATCGCTAACGACACATACATTTAAAAGGTTTGCATATGCACCGCATTTATTGCGCCGAAAAGCTCAGTATCACGCATATACTTGATGAGAGCGTGAATTTTGCGCTCAAAATCCTATCCACCACGCCTCGGGTCTATCGCCAAGGTGAGGAAATTTTTTCATATACTAATCTATTTCTGGCCAATGCGTGTTACATGTAAAAATGACAAAGAATGAAGGGTTTCCATGTACACGACTGATAGCCAAGGCATCTAGATAATGAATATACATGTATCTTGGCCCGCCAAATGAACGATGACGCAAAATATTCGAACCCACATCGATCCATCGAGATCTCCTCCGTTGATTGCATCGATAGGCCGCCCGTAATCGCCTTCATATCTCGCCTAATGGGTACGCACGTAGTCCATTCTGCTTTGTTCGATGTCGCAATAAGCCGTCACGACATATTGCCGAACTACCCACCCGCCCGCTAATGATTGTAGTAACCGACCCTATCGTGGCACCGGTACGCGTAGAATGGCTTCATCGACATCTTTTTCCCCTTCGAGTTGAAATGTCGCCAACGCTTAAGTATCTAAGGCCGTGATGATACCCGTGTTCACCGTATGTAAACAAAGAACGAAAACCGAAGGACATATACGCTGCGGCAACTTGTTTATACGCTGTGGTTCACCGTAATGAGTTTCAATGATTACATCGAAATCGCCTGCTTCCATAGTATCATCAAATACGATAGCACCAATGGTGTCCCGGTTGGAACATCATATTGTGAACCTTTGGCTACAATGTAGAGCCTAACCTTAAAGTCTGAATCGGTGTCATGCAGCTTTATCGCGCGGTTCGGGAACAATCAGAGTAAGCGCATTGTTAGCATCTAGAAAGTGATTAATGACCTGGACAATTTCCGCCGAGGTTCGTAAGAAGTTCTTGTAAATGGGCCACCGTTGTCCACTTCGCTCTTGTGGTCGATATATATAATTGTAAGAATCTTGGATCCTTTCCGCCTCGACAAAGACGATCATTGTATGATATATCCGTCCTGATATCTTGAAGACGATGGCCCCTCCCATCATTGATTGACTCGTCAACACTTGCTCCAAACGAAGTCATCGCGAACATTTGGTTATACGCCAATATTTTGTAGAAAGAGTATCCGAATATAGGTGATGAATGAGAGGTGGATAATCCTGGTGTAAACAACTTAACCCGCCTTGTAGACAAAGAAACGCTGTAAAGTGGGCCTCGAAGCACGAGCAAGTAAGCTTTTCTTCTTGCAAAACATTGCTTTGCAATAGCGACACACAATTGCGGGGACCAAATCATGGGTACTTTGGGATGGACCCGAAAAGGAACGGCATATGGTTACAATAAGTTTACTAAAAAATAGTAACAAAAGATGTCTGAAAAAATTCTAAATGGTTCGAGAACCAAAATGCTTAATACAGCCAATAAGTAGTGTGCGCCAACCTTTCCCCAAAACTGGATGTGTAGTCGAGGGACCTGCCTGGGCTTCAACATCTGGTGGTGTTAGTCCTGGAATGTTATAGCCTGCAATACCAAGAACATGATAGGAGTTGTTTGTAAAATGGTAGTAGGTGTTGAAGTATCCCATAATGTTACCAACAACACTGCAGATTAGAAAAAAAGACTCACCTTGTTGCGTAAAAGGTCTCCCATCTGCAGCCGCGTATGCAGTACGTGGAAAAGGCTCTCTATTTAAGCAAAGCCGGTCTACAATACGAAAACATAGATTGTTATAAACAGTAATAACGGCTAGGATATTTTTCGCAAAAGCGTTTAGACCAACACACAAATATACCTTGAAAGGGTGCGGGTCTAGGAACACATTGCACAATAGTTTCTTGAAAATCCAAATTAAGTGGAACGCCAGATGATCCTACAAAATTCCAAACAGATTTTTATAACTGATTCCCCAAAAACATCAGACATGTTATGAAATAAACAATGTCGCTAGTGACAAAGACCGCAACCCCAAAGTCCTCTAGCCACGCTACTCCACCCCAAGTGATGCGCACGGCTCGACCCTACCAAAGCATGCAAACCTGACGATGCATCTTTGACAGACCGATCCGTATGATGCTTGTGCTTTCGCTTGATGTAGTGTTGGCAACGCACATTTACACTCACCGATAACTGAGGTGCATTATGTTTTACACTGCTGGTGGTAAAGTCTAGAACCAACGGACTGTGAAGTGTTCCTGTAATGTTAACAACTAATCTCCATTATACGCCAAAAACATATATAAAAGAAATAGTGAAAGAAAAAGTAAGTTAAGGTAGCACCTGTGGCATCAACCTCTTTCAGCCAAGTATCTTGAGCAACACCAAAACGTACTGATGTGTTTACAGCTGGTGCGCAAGGTTCACAAAAACGCACCTGTGTTAAAGTAACACCGTCGTCACAACACCTGAGGCCAACGGTTCTGTAGGTACACCATCAAGACTATGTGCGTCTCGTGAGACAACCTGAGTGACCTCACGATGAAGGGAACGGCCAGCTGTTGCACCAACCACAAGGAAAAACGTCTACAGCTGCGTTTTCCCCATTCATATGACGTTTGGCATCACTCTCTATACCAACCACTGATTTTTCAAACTGAAACTTCCTCTTCAACCCAGCAGCCGCTGACATCTGTTGAGAACCTTGCCGTATAATACCCTCATCAACAACAACTTCGGGAACAGAGCGGCGTTCATCACCAAACGCGAGAGTCTCATGAGGCCTAACATCAACCCTGTAATGTTTGCCTCCAGGAAAAAAGGGTTCCAAAATCCCATTAAAACAACGCTTGCGTTTCGGCCGTTGCTCATGTATCAGTTGTTGTGCAGGTAATATATCACCTACCTCTACAGAGCGCGTATCCATTACATCACAACTTTCGGTACTATCTCGCACTACAACCGGAGGAACTAATGTCGAACCACTTATTGGTATACCTAGAACGTTAACTCTTTTGCATGGCCTATTTTGTCTTCATATTTTGTAAACTTAAGGGACATGTCAAATTAAAAGGCACGTAACACAAATATGAGTGATGACAATGGTATTCCACAACTTTTGGAAGAGAATTTTAAGATATTCATGCAAACACAACTATGTCAGCAAACATATAAGGACATGAATAAACGAATCCAAAAGGTTTACACAAGATTTAACAACAACAAACTCACCTATGAAGCCGAGAAGCTCGTGATGCAGATCACACAATCGCTCAAATGATCGATCCGTAAAATCTTCTAACCTTCACGCAGTAAGCAACCACATGGCAAAAAAAGAACGAAACGACATATATGAGTCACGGCCTATGTCACAAAATCCCATGGTGGGCTTACAATTTGGGCCCGACGTTAGTGTATCCATAGGCCCAACAATTCTTATATCACCACACATGAGCGTAGCATGTGCTATAGGAAAGCCTTTTTTTTATTCAGCCGTCGTTGGAGATTAGACTATATATAGAATGTCAAATAACAAAATGTAAATATTCAATGCCGAGTGGCTTAAAAAAAATGATTAGTGCAACCTTAATTTTCTTTAATTCTAAAGATTCAAACACCTAACAAAGTCACTGTTTTGAGACCCATTACTTGTTGCAATGTCCTATACAAGGGCATCAGCAAGGTTATTACAAATGAATAAACCAGCTTCTAGGTAACAGGGTAAGTACAATCGAGATGCCTTCATCCCTGGTAGGCAAATCCAGGACAATATATTTATCACTCAAGAGATTATGAAGGGCTATAATAGGAAGAATGGTCCAAAAAGGGTAGCTCTCAAAATTGACATTCTAAAGGCATATGACACAGTCAACTGGGGTTTATTAAGGAAGATCTTAAGTGAGTTTGGCTTTCATGTTAAGATGGTGAACTGGATTATGCAATGTGTATCTACTACAACTTTTACTATCAATGTTAATGGAGAGAGAGTTGGATACTTTAAGGGTGCTAGAGGTCTGAGACAAGGAGACCCTATGTCTCCATACTTATTCACTCTTATAATAGAGATTTGCACCTTGGTGCTGAGAAGGAAGATCAGTAGAAGTAGAGAGTTCCATTATCATTTTGGATGTAAGGATATGAAACTAGCTCATTTCTGTTTTGCAGATGATTTACTTGTCATGTGCTATGGTGATACTGCATCAGTGGGTGTCAATAAAGATGCTATTGAGGAATTTAGCTCATACTCAGGATTACTTCCAAATATTTCCAAGAGTACTGTCTTTTTTGGGAGTATGCAAGATGAATATAAGCAGTCTATCCTCAACATCTTACCTTTTGTGACTGGTACACTCTTAGTTAAATATCTTGGTGCCCCACCTGTGACGAAAAGGTTAGGTGTGAAAGACTGCAATAGTTTGTTGAATAAAATCAAAAAGAGGATATGTAATTGGAAGAATAAAAGTCTCTCCTATCTTGCGGAAGACTCCAACTCATAGTCGCAGCTTTGAGTCAATCCATGTCTATTGGGCTTCGTGTTCCTTCTTCCTATGATCATATTAAGGGTATAAACAAACTCTTGAAGGATTTTCTATGTAACCAAGGCAATTCATCTAAAGGGAAATGCAAAGTATCTTGGAATTCTGTATGTAGACCAAAAGATCAAGGGGGTCTGGGTTTAAAAGATCTATATAGCTGGAATGAAGCTCTTCTCTTTAAACATGTTTGGAATCTTGCTACTAAGAAGGATTCCTTATGGGTGAAATGGATTCACACTGTGAAGCTAAGAGGAAAGAACTTTTGGGAAGTTGAAGCTGATATTAACGATAGTTGGGGATGGAAGAATATCTTGAAAGTAAGAGACAAAATTAGGGATAGAATTGTGTACAAAGTTGGGAATGGAAGGTCTATCTCAATGTGGTATGAGAAGTGGAGTCATTTAGGCCCTTTAAACCAATATATTACCCATAGAGATCTTTATGATGCTAGACTGGATATTGGTCTGAAAGTCAGTGATATGATTAGAAATGGTAGCTGGAATTGGCCTACTAAACGGTACAGTAAATTCAGCAATATTACTAGTATCAATGTGCCAACCTTAGAGCCTGGGAAATGTGATGTTGTTGTTTGGACTAACTGTTATGGAAATGAAATGGACTTCGCAGTCAAAAATGTGTGTAGGGAGTTAGGGAGTAATGATCCAAATGTTTCATGGTGGAAGGTGGTTTGGTACTCTCTATGTATTCCAAAGTATTCATTCATTTTATGGCTTGCTATAAAAAAACAGATTGTCCACTCAAGACAGAATTCAAAAATGAGGGAATTTTGCAGTCAATAGATGTTACCTGTGCAAAAATTATATAGAAGATTTGGAACACTTATTCTTCAATTGTGAGTTCTCTAGGGGGTTTGGAATAAGACAAAGAGTATGGCTAATATAAAAGGGGGCATGGTCAACTGGCAAGACATCCTTCTTGAGATTACTAATGAGCATAATATAAACAATATTTGGAGTGTGGTAAGAAGACTTATCCTTGATGCTAGTGTTTATTGTATCAGGAATGAAAGGAATCGCAGAATTTTCAAAGAGGAAAGTAAAAGTCAAGAGGAAGTGGCAAATAGAATTATTGAAACTGTGAAATTAAAGCTGCTAAGCTTAAAAGTTAAAGATAGTATTGCAGTCAGGGATGTTGAAAGAGTATGGTCCATTGTATGCAACAAAAGGGTTAAGACTGTTTAAGTGTGACTAAATGATGGTAGAATACCAGATGACTTGTATCTTGTGGTTGAAAACTGTTTTAATTTGGTCCCTTTGCCATTGTATTGTGAGGATGGGCTGCAATTCAGTGTAAGAGATGACTTTTTGAGATGGTTAGTAAATCACATAAGGAAGTTTCCTGCTATGGTTTGCAGCTGAGCATATTGCCAAAAGTATTTCCCTTTGCAGCTGTTTTAGCCTTTAGAGGGTGTTTTGCATAAGAGATTATCCTGAATTGATCTCTAAATAAAAGTGCAGGAGGTGATTTTCATGTATTCCTTGCTTCTATTATCTTGTTTTTAACTAATATCGCTCTCCTTTTCATCCTGAAAAGTGAGAATTCTTGTACTCACTTCAACTGATGGCCTTGTACCTTGGATGATTTTAGCCATTTCTTATGTATTCCTAAAACTACTCTTCTCAGTTGGTCTTTGTTAGACACTTGAAAAGCTTTTAGGTCTACTTAACAAATGTGCTCCAAATTGTCCATAAAGTAGATTTCAATGAGTAGGTAAAGTGAGTATGATGGCAGTATGAAGCTTGAATAGCGAGGAGTGATAGATGAACCTACTTGGTCCAAGCTATACACCGCCATATGAGGTAAGGTGGTTTTCCTCAAGGTGAGTGTTTTAAAGTTCAAGCCTTTGTAAAGACGGAAATGTAGGATCTCTAGAAGAGTCCTTGATCGGAATGAGTGAATGGGTCCCTAGTAGCCATTCTCTATTTCGCTTTGACAACCTGTGGTGGCAGTTGAGTGGCTTGGTGGAATGGAGAAATGGAAATGTAGCTAGATGGTAGGTGCTACAAAAGGTGAATTTAGTATGAGAATGGATGCTAATGGAATTAGTCTCAGCTCAGATTCCTCTGTTGTTGTATGCTTGTCTCATTTCAAAGGTTATCCGACTTGTTAGGATTATCATATATGTTGTTTTTAGGTAAAGGTCAAATGACCCAGAAAATTCATTACTCCAAAAACATTTAGTACAAAGGATATGGGGAAGTCCCATATCTCACTCTGCATATAGGCAAACATACATGGTAATGCACTTCCTATTGTCCAAAAACAAACCACTAATCACAAGATAACAATAGAAAACAAACACAAACAAATTACTTACACGACGCCTTGAGCTTAATATCATCCAATACATGTGGAGGTCGAGGTTTGATTCGTAGTCATCATAATCATCTTCAAGATCATAACCGCCACCAACAGAGACATATATCATGCGATAGGATTATCATCCAAGCACCTCATCATCACTATCGAATCAACAATTTCACCCACTTTAGAGAAAGGATTAGTACCTTCGTGAGAAATATTAGGAGTAGAAGAGACTGGATGTAGCACCGTCCAGGCTTGTACTTTAGAAGCCACCATGTGCTCCTTTCCTTTTCTTCAACCACAATTGGATCTTGTGGAATACTACCAACTGCTGAGACCCTTCTTTGTTAGCAACCATAGTATTACTAGATTCACCGAGTCCTATCCTTGGTAACAACATTAGAAGGCTCTGCATAATCATCATCCGTATTAAGAACTTCAAACGATTAGATGTAACAACCTTAGTTCCACCGGTGCTAGCCACATCTCACGCCTTTTCTTTGTACCATCCACCTTGTGGACACAAGAGTTGCTTTAGGTTGATAACGAACCTTAGTACCCGATTAGGTTTAGTAAATCCTCCTTGCTTGGTACACTTTTTCCACCACTCTTGCCCATCTTCTTCCTATAACACCGGAAACCATCATCATTATTATGTGTACTGGGTAGATGGAGGAACATAGTCCGGACAAGTTCCCACAAGATGACCAAAAATCTTACAAGTATCACACCGAGGTGGTTTCCACTCGTATTCAACCCGAACCGTTTCAATAGAAAACCCCGGAGTACCAAGTAACGGAATAGCAACTATAATGATCTCTTTAAGAGCCTCATCCGCCTTAACTTCAATCAAGCATCGTGCAAAACTACTACGGCCCCAAGATTCCAAGCACATTTGACTTGTATATGAGTCTAACATTTTGGGAGTACCAATCAAAGTGGCTAAAAGACTGAGACCATCTTCAGAAAACATAGCAATTGGAACATCATGGAATTTAACCCACATAGGAATGTTTGTCAAATCCTCTTTAAGTAGATTAGTGTTAACCGTCCATGGTTTAAGGATGATGGGGATATTACGAATCATCCACGGACTGTTCTCAAGAACATCATCAACACCTTTTTTAGAAGCAAACTTAAAGAAAAAAAATCCCTTAGCATTCATCATGACCTTTTGAATGCCAAACTTACTTCATGCATTACGTACATAATAATCCACAACCGGGAAGGCAATACGTTTACCAAGGAAATAACCATAAAGAGTATTATCGAATAGTGAATTTAACTCTTGAATTACTTCCATGGGAACCGTTAAATCCACACCATCAGTTTTGTTGCTTGTTTCTAATTTACGGAAATTAGCTTTAACCTTCTTAGGTTCATTAGAAACAGCATCCACAAATGACGATGGCTTCATATTGGCTTGACTTGTAGGCTGACCAGAATTAACAGTAGCACTCTTTTGTCGAATGTCATTAAGCATATCCACGAATTTATGCGACCTATCAACTCCTACGTCCCCACCACTTTCACCATTATGTTGATCACTCTTAGACTCATTAGCAGTAGGATCATTAGGTGCTAGACTATGAGATTCAACCTGCAAAGTACCATCCACAATCAGCGGATTAGAGTTATGTGGAACCGGCTCCACACACGTAGACAAAGTCGCGGTATCTTGCACAACCAAATCATCACCACTTAGAACACCATGCGAACTAACAACATCATCTTTACCATGAGAACTTGACACAACTGGAATCGGCTCCACTTGTGTATCTGGTTTTAATGGTAGCCCATCTTCACCCACTAATACAAGCTTCCCCTCTAAAATTTGTTTCTCAATGTCACTAATTTTACTAGTCCTGATTACTAGTGTTCTTCTTAAACTTCTCATTCAAACCATCAACACTAGTAACATATGTGACGGGGGGATCAGGTTGTGAAGGTATATCATTAGGGCAAGGCGAAACCCTAACAGATCGTCCACTCAATTCGGTTACATCGACATTTCCATAACTGTCCATAACAACGAAGCCAAGAAGAAAACAAACCCTAAAAAACTAACCAACAATCGCAGCAAGAAAACCAAAACCTCGTGAATCGCCACGTCTTGAAAACCCTAGTTAAAAAACTAGGGTTCGTAATCATTCACGACCATAGTTTAACCCATGAAAAAGTCTTGGAGCACAACACGTTAGATGATAGCAGCTAAAAGTAATTGGTGCACCAATGAACCGACAATGGAACCCTAAAAAACGATTAGAATAAAATCGCCAAGATAGGGGAGGTCAGATATATGTTGTTTAGGCTTGGTATTGTGTCTGTATAATTTGTAGTTGATTTGGGTGATGTCCAAAGTCACTTTTATGTAATTTCATGATGTAAATGTTGGGTAAGTAATATAATTTATCTTTTGCACCAAAAAAAAAAGAAAAAAATGATTAGTGTCAAATTTATAGTACTATGTTGGATGAAAAAATTCCAATTTTTTTTTTTTTTTTTTTTTTTACGGCAAAGAAATTTTGAACTTGACTCACAACATTTGGACATTTTGGTTGATGGAACATCTTGATACCAATGGACTAAAGATGTTTGACTCTACACTATTTTAGTAATTTATTTTGTTTTATAATCACAGAAAAAGTAAATAAAAGGTTTCACGATGAGTTGAAGTATACATATACATAATTGTAATAAAAGACCCTGATATATCTTACAACTTACCTAACCATTTAAATTGTAATAAAAGACCCTGATATAATCAAGGATCATGGTAGTTTATCTATATACTAGCTTAGAGACCCGCTGACACCGAGTTATTTTTAAAGAAATAGATAAATGAGATGATAATAAAGTAATAACGTGAATTTGTTAAATTTAAAATATGTGTGAGTCACAATCGATTTACAACTATCGCAGCTACAATCTAAAATAGATTGACTCAACATAAAATGATGCGTGATTTTAATGATCAATCGAGTTGCAACAAACCTTGTAACATTAAAAATAATGAACCATAGTATACTATAACGTGATTACACCAATGATACATACATGATACAACATGAACCTTGTTCAAAGACCTTCAAGTACTTCTTATAAACGACATTTGTGGTTTTGGAGAGATTACCATCCTGATAACAAACGACAACCTTCAAACCCCGCTTGCTTTTTACTCTTGATACGGCAACGACAGTTGTCCATGTGTGAACACAAGACGGGGCAAGTACAAACCAACTTTAGAAAGCGATTGTCTTTGGCTTTTGTTGATTGTCATGGCAAAAGATACCGATATCTGATATTGTTTCTGACAATCTTAAGAGGCAAACGCTTATCCGACGGAGTAATCCTCAACCTTGAATAATCACCTTTTTTTCCAAGTTGGTTCCCGATAAGGTTTTAAATGTACCTTTTGAGGGTCATTTAAGCCCTTATTTGATCACTTTGTATCCGCGTATTACTTAATATCGCTCTTTTCACTTTTTAGGTCTCTTGAAGGCAAATTGTCAGAATGGCACTTATTTGGACGAAAAGGCGAGGATATGCTAAATAAATGGCCAAAGTCAAGAATCGAGACACTGTGTCGAAAAACATAAGTGATTGGCGGCACATCGCTTATCTCATGCGGCGCCATCGGAGGATTTTGTGACGACGTAAGCCAAAACTTTATTTTCAAGTGACTACGCTGGGTTATAAAAGAGTAGGTAGCCGCAACTCGCACGGCCTAGATTCAATCAGACGGCGCCGGTTGAAGAGACAAGGCCACAAGCACAAGGTGACGCCATCGCAAGTCTAAAGTGGCCAAGACGAAACCCTAACGTATGTATCCGACGGGCGCCACAAAACATAAGGTACGCCGTCGCATGTGTAATCTTATATAGAATCCGAATTTTTCAAGATTGATGTAGTCTTTTGGAGTAAAACCTAAACCGAACCAAGGCCGCCTTTGTACAAGATTTTAGGGTTCCAAACCCTATCTTACATCAAGATAAGTGCTTTACTTCATTAATACAATTATGTCTTTGATTATTTGTGTGTATGCTTGCATGTTCTCCATGTCCCATTAATTTACTTTTGTGTTTGCTAGGAATATGAAACTTAATTATTGAATATTGATTGGTTGTCTCTTATCTTAGTTTGTTAATGATCTAGTAATGCGATAGGTCATTCGTTGTGTACTTAATGCTTGATTAAATCTTTGTGAACCTTAGAATATAACTCTTGAGTAGTTGTAAGCTAAACCATCCAAAGAGCGTTAGAGTAAGAGTTTATTATCCATAGTGGGTTTTGTAGACTTAGACCCTTTGGTAAGTTCAAAGAGTTGGGGAGAAACGATACCCTACAACTTTAGACACACAACACAATTAAGAATAAGGACGTGACAATTCAACCACCAATAGGAGATAATTAGGAGTAGTAAAACCTAAGTAAACACATCTTTAAACTATCATACGAGCACACAATAATTAGACATAGACTACATACACCTTAGATTAGATAATTAGATAAGTAGAGTAATCTGTAGAAATACCAACCCCCAAATCCAAACCCCGAGATTCAGACCTTTCAATTTCCAAAGAAAACATAAAAGATAAAAATAATCTTCCTCAACCCCAACCTTAGCTTAGTAACTTCTCACTAGCATTCCTATTCCCTAGAGAACGATATCAATACCCGTGGCTTACCCTAATTACTACACTACAACGATTAGGTTCATCGCCTAGGTGTTATAAAACTTGCTCAAGAAAGGAAGTTCCTTTGACTTCTAACCATTTATGTAGCGTTATCAAGTTTTTACGCCACCGGGAATAGAATAGCTAGTTAGTAGTCCACCTCGCTTAGGTTTCTTTGCTTGATTCCTATCAAGTAAATTTTTCTCATTTTTAGCTTTCTCATAGTCTATCCCCTTCTTCGTGACATTTGTTCAGAAACCCATCACTCACCATGATACGATCTTCCATCAAGATTCTTCACCCTACCCGCTCCTAATCCCGAAATTAAGAACGTAATCCCACAAAAACCCTCACCCGCTCACCATTTTGGAAATCACCTAGTATAATGAGATAAATGGGCAACAACAAAGTCCTTTCTATGACTCGATCACGATGAGGAATTTGAGTATGGTGAAGCACTTGATAGTGGGAGGTCATCAATGATTCTAAAATAGAGGAAGACCCTCCCAATGTTTTGACCCTAGGTGTAGAATTGAGAAGGATGGGCCTTTAACATGCAATTCCCTTGCAAGATAGGATTAGAAGGGTTCGATGCTTACTTGAATTCATTCTTGCCATTAAACTTAATCTCAAGGGACCCATATAATAAAATCAAGATCAATGAGTTAACTTATCAAGGAACAATGTTGTTGAAGCGGCCACCATTTGCATGTGTTTGTTGGAAGTTTTGCTTATTTGGTAGAGTTCATGGTCTTAGAAGACTTAGAGAATTTATTGATAAGGACCTCACTCAAGTAATTTTGGAAAACCTTTCAAAGAATGACTAGGTTGAATGAACGGATGATTGATGGTTCAATTACATTCTCTAATGAAGTTGAAGACTTTATCTACCAAATGCCACGCGGCTCATCCTAGGTTTAAACATAAGGATATTGAAGCTTGTAATAGAATGACCCCTATTCCATTACTTAGTGAAAGAGATAAGCAAAGGGACTTAGGTACCCCATATGAAAAGCTAAGCGTATTACAAAAATGCCTTGAATTAGGAGATGATTACAAAAAGAATGAAAGAACGCTGAATGGCTTAAGTATGAGCACGTGAGCGCAGCACGAGACAACGTGAGGGCACGACTCACGAGTCTAGCTACAAGACTCTTAAATAAAGAAAAGCGCTCGGGAGGCAACCCATGCTTAATTGTTTGCTTGTTAGTGTCATACATCTCTTATTAATTGTTTATTCTCATGTTTAGATTTGTAAAATGCTTTATTTTATTTTTAACCTCGCCTTAATTGCATATAAATGTATTTTACATAAAGGATAAGTGTAGGGAGGATTACACACGCTTCAAAAGAAACGTAAACATGTAATAACAATTCATTAAAAGATATATATGCGTGTTTGTTCGAGTCAAATGCTTGTATCGATTCATAATGGATGTTTTGCGTAAATTTTTCCAGATTCTAAAGATGTAAATTTTCAAGAATTTTTTCCAAAATCGCACCGCTTTTTGTCAGATAACTGACGGCTGTGAAGGAGTAAAACATCATATTACTTTTTTCTCGCTTTTCTCGAGCTACTTATAAATTTTTGAATATTCCGTGTCTTAATTTTCCGTAAATTCAGAAACATCCATTTCACAAGCATTATATCCTAGTTTAGTAGAGTCTTATATATATTATTACCGCCGATTTTACGCGAAGGTTTCATTTGTTTTCTTCAAATGTGCAGGTTTCATTTATCAAGAAGAAGAAACAAAAGATTGGAAGGAGTTTTTCACGCACACATTCTTCTTGGAAAGGATTTAACCACTACTTCACATACGGATCCTACCGAACTAATCAGGGAAGTACTAGTTTCGTTCGTTTTTAATTACCTTCCATTATCATAACTTTGATATTTTGGAGAACATTGGGACAATGTTCAATTTAAGTGTGGAGGAAATAAACGGAACTTTGAAACTATGCTTATCCTTGATTATTTGCTTTGTCCAAGTGTATTTGTGTAATAAACCATGAGAAAATGTCTGTTAGTGGTAATTTTGGCACCAAATTTTAATTTTTCATGACATATAGGAGTGGGCCATTAGTTTTAACAAAAGCTGCCTCACGGATAGGAAGTTGCATGACTAGCACAAAACCCTTTACCACCTAAATTCCACCAAAATGCGAGGATCGCCTTAGATTAGTAGGAATTAAAAGCATTCATCTTTAATGCTTAGAAGTGAACCGTAGTATATTAGATTCTAGAACTTGTTTTGTGATGCATTACGAGATCGCTAGTAAGACTACACTGTGTAGTTAGGAATAACTAAATGATAAGAGGCATTAGGATAAACCCTTGTTTGACACCCGTAATATAATTACTTCTTCCACATCGGCCGAGTAATCCCTCACACCCTTTGCGTTGTACTCATCTTTAGTACACGATACCCTAGTTAACCCTCGTAACCTATCTTTTCGCGGTTCTCGTGATGTTTCGGTTTTCCTAATATCAATGAAGAGCATTGTTTACACTCCACCCCAAATATACACCCAAATCGCTTTGTTCACCTAATATGCACTCACTTTTAGTGCATTATAGTTATCACCCTAAACCCTTAGTTCAATTATCCGTTGCTTGCATAAGTTGCTAAGTCGAATCATATCCTTGTATACGCTTTTGGACGATTGGGATTCATAGGAAAAGTTAAGGATTTAAATGTACCTTTTGAGGGTCATTTAAGCCCTTATTTAATCACTTTGTATCCGTTATTACTTAATATCGCTCCTTTTCACTTTTTAGGTCTCTTGAAGGCAAATTGTCAGTAATGGCACTTATTTGGACCTAAAAAGGCGCGGATATACGAAGAAATGGCCAAAGTCAAGAATCGAGACACTGTGTCACCGAAAACATAAGTGTGACGGCGTCACTACTTATCTCATGACACCGTCGGAGGATTTTGTGACGGGACGTGGCCAAAACTTATTTTCATGACGACGCTGTTATAAAAGAGTAGGTCGTCGAACTCGACGGCCTAGATTCAATCCAGACGCGCCGGTCAAGAGGACGGCCACAAGCAGTTAGGTGACGCCGCCGCAAGTCTTACGCGGCCAAGACGAAACCCCACGACGGCGATCCGACTCGCATCACAAAACATAAGGTGACGCCACGGATGTGTAATCTTATATAGAATCCAATTTTTCAAGATTGATGTAGTCTTTGAGTAAAACCTAAACCGAACCAAGGTCGTTTTGTACAAGATTTTAGGTTCCAAACCCTATCTTACATCAAGATAAGTGCTTTACTTCATTAATACAATTATGTCTTTGATTATTTGTGTATGCTTGCATGTTCTCCATGTCCGGCTAATTTACTTTTGTGTTTGCTTAGGGAATATGAAACTTAATTATTGAATATTGATTGGTTGTCTCTTATCTTAGTTTGTTAATGATCAAGTAATGCGATAGGTCATTCGTTGTGTACTTAATGCTTGATTAAATCTTTGTGAACCTTAGAATATAACTCCTTGAGTAGTTGTAAGCTAAACCATCCAAAGAGTGCCTTAGAGTAAGATTTTATTATCCCAGTGGGTTTTGTAGATGAGACCCTTTGGTAAGTTCAAAGAGTTGGGAGAAACGATACCCTACAACTTTAGACACACAACGCATTAAGAATAAGGACGTGACAATTCAACCACCAATAGGAGATAATTAAGGAGTAGTAAAACCTAAGTAAACACATCTTTAAACTATCATACGAGCACATAATTAGACATAGACTACATACACCTTAGATTAAATAATTAGATAAGTAGAGTAATCGGTAGAAATACCAACCCCAAATCCAAACCCCGAGATTCAGACCTTTCAATTTCCAAAAACATAAAAGATAAAAATAATCTTCCTCAACCCCAACCTTAGCGTAGTAACTTTCACTAGCATTCCTATTCCCTAGAGAACGATATCAATACCCGTGGCTTACCCTAATTACTACACTACAACGATTAGGTTCATCGCTTAGGTGTTATAAAACTTGCTCAAGAAAGGGAAGTTCCTTTGACCCCGAACGACGCGTAGCGTTGTCGCTATGTTAATGATCCGCTACTCAATAGAGGTTCTTGTTAATTTAAGTACTTGAAGTCTTGTACCATTACATAAACCATTTGATTGGTCTATGTTCTAACAACATAATCGGCATCCGACTTTTAAAGCAAGCCCGTGGTTTGGAACACCGAGAACTTCAATCCATTTATAAATTCTGCAAGAAAATCGACCGATCTATGACAAAGACCTGCTCACTTTTATACACGTTGTCACAACTTAAGTAGACCATTTCTTCTCCTGGAAATTTGGGCAACAAATGTTCATTTATAGTGTCGACTAACTCATTTGTGGGTGCCAAAATCGCCTTTTCTTGGAAGTAGGCCAGATCATGTATGTTATCCAACATGTTCCATTAATATATGAAGGAAACAATGAGATAATGCGTGAATTATTCGATAATTAATTGAGTTTGTAGCAAATAAAATAATAAACGTCCATGTGTTGTCGTCTCCAAATTTGACGGTCTTGAATAGCAAATGATGTATGTGAGCGCTAATCAATTTAATAGCAAATGTTCATCCCGCGAACACCTAATAGTCCATAGAAATGTAAGTAAAAGTAGGTTGTGATATAACCTATTATAATTTAAAATATGATAAAAAACATGTGATTTGTACCTCTTGAACCTTGTTCAGACCTTAGTACTTCTTTGTAGTTGGTTTGTGCGTGAGTTTTAGAGATATTACCATCTTGATCACAAACAACAACCTTCAAACATCTTTTCGCTTAACCAATGTTGCAAAATCGGTCAACTCGGCCGATTAATCGTTAATCGTCGAGTACCTTGTCGATTTTTGAAAATCGGTCAAAAATCGCCTAGGAAAAAATCGACACTAAGCAATAAAAATTGGCCGATTCGCCGATTAATCGGTCAAAATTGGTCAAATAATAATTTAGGCATTATACTTAATTGGGATCGATATTTCACTTATAACGCATAATGAGCATCATAATCGAATTGAAGCCTTTATTGAGGTTTGGAAACATAGCAGCTTGGAATCGGTTAAGATTTTTAGTTTGGTTCCGTAATACCAAAAATTGCAGAATGCCAATCCGATTAATCACCGACATCCCGACTTAACCGACATCATCCGCAGGTGGTCGACCGCCCGACCACCGATTCACGATTTTTGCAACATTGCTTTTAACTCTTGAAACAACAACGAGATTTCAGCTTGTGTTCAGATACACGGATCAAATCAAAAGCTATAACTAAACGGGAACAAAGTTGTTGTCCAAAGTCTACTTTTAAGAGCATACCTTTTTAATGCTTAAACCGTTAGATTTAGGTATACGCTATATTTTTAAATAATTAATAATTTAGTTAGTCATAAAAAGCTAAGATATAACGACTAAAAATTGTTTGTCAAACAAAAGCTAAGATATACGGGTGCATCCAAAAGTTGACAACTTCGTAAAAATAACTATGACCATAGAGATCCGGAAGTTGCTTACTCATATTTTTCTTAAGATATAATTTCTTTAAAAATCTCCGCTTATCCGCCATTAGCATGCTCTCATTACTCTAAATCCAAAATGGCATACGCATAGAAGTAAACGCTAAATGTGAAATGTAGCTTATTTTCACATATATTGGCATCCCAACTATGTTTAATAAAAGTGAATGGTACATGAAATTAGGAAAATGAGCGTGAACTTAACATGCTTGCATACCTAATATATATTTCAAAACCACACTCTTCACATGTAAACAACAACCTTCATCAATGGTTTTACATCCGAACATCGAATCACAATACCACATATCTTGACGTTGTCAAATATTAGAAGCCCTAACCAATCGTGATAGTAAATGGTCACCCTTCAAGGAGCTTGAATGTACACTTCATCGGTATGCCATTAAAATTACCTTTAAAAATTCATTTGTACCGGCCGTAATAAAGTAAATAAGAAAATGGTTGACCTTTGAGCGGTGAGCAATGAGCATTTTGATTTTTAGTAGTCGTTGGTAAAAGAGCGTGAGTTTTCCTATTCTTTAGAATGCTCAATTTTCCAATGTTTTTCAAGAAGTTGTGAAATGAAGCTTCACATACCATCGCTCACAAATTTCACGCCATCGCTCACTACTATCGCCACATCTACTTTTCCCAAACACACCAAGTATACATATACATAATTACATATACACTACGTAATGACGTGAAAATTAAACCACCTAACCTTTTCTAAATTACAACTTACCCCGCTTTTTAAACCACCTAACCATTTTAATTGTAAGAGCATTCCCAATCATAACACCATAACACCAATAACACCGCCCACGCCGCCACATCGCCTTTAACATTTAACATTAACATCCCCAAAAACACCCACAACCATAACATCCCAATAACATCAATAACATTCCCAACAATTTACAAAAACAACCCTCATTTAGGGTATAAAAAAAAAAAAAAAAAAAAAAAAAAAACGGCGTTGTCCCACTTAACGGGCGTTATAACGCCGGAGGTCCACGGGAATAACGCTTAACGTCATAATTTGGCCATTAACGCCGCTGGGGCGTTATGGTTGAAACTGCTCTAATAAAAGACCCTGATATATCTTACAACTTACCTAACCATTTAAATTGTAATAAAAGACCCTGATATAATCAATTAATCAGCCCCAATTTTAAATCAAATCTACTCAAAAGCCGGTATATACATCATGCAATTCATGATTAGTACATTGCTCAAGTGCGGAGAAAAATAAACAAGTGCAGTGAAAAAATGCAAAAGAAAGCTGAACTGCAGTTTTATAAAGCGTACATAATTAAGTTAATCATCGCAGGTAACTTATGTAAAGATAAGATAATCCCAATGAACCAAAAAGTGATTTCGGAGGTGAACCGTATCATGACGAGGTTCTGAAGCTGCGTGGAGTTAAATTTCGATTACCCGTTGATAACGGCTTCTCGAGAGGGACTTGTTGACACGGTTTGGGGTTTTATAGAATGTGCGAAGCAAACCAACACAAATCCTTACAACAGTTGAATGAAACAGCCTTGGATGTGGCAATTAAGGAGGGTCATCTTGAGGTGTTGAATGAAACAGCCTTGGATGTGGCAATTAAGGAGGGTCATCTTGAGGTGGCAAAGCTACTTTTGAAGAATGCGTCTTTGGAATGCTTGATATCAGAGAGGAACCATGAAGGGAAGCTTCCGGTTTCCATGTTAACCGACACTAAATACGACATGTTTATCTTGTCTATTTTGGAGAAAGCAAGAACAGCAGCCTTGGATCTTTCACAATCAGCATTTATAAGGATTGACGAAGAAGATCTAATTCAAGGTACTATTTTATTAAGGCTGCCCACATGAGCCCCAATCCTCATTTTATCCGCCACGTCACTTTCTCTCCAAATGACCTTTTAAAGTGATCGCCCCCAAGAGCGACAAGAAAATAAATGTTTTGATATTAAATGCACACAAAATTACAAAGAAAATCTCGATCGTGATCGTGACCAAGTTGGGAGAACTATTGGAGCCGATCGATTCGCCACATTAGCGACGATCGATCTTAATCGATCGAGGCAAGCCTCGATCGAACCATCGCAAGCGCACCTAATGGGCAAAGTGCACTAAAATGTAACCAACTTGGCCTTGTTGTGTAGGTGTATGAGCCGTAAAATTTTGGTCGAGGGCACAGCTTAATAAATTTTAAACTACACCACAAATCGATACTCAAAGGTAAATTAAAAAAGTCAAATATTTTCAAAATTCACACTACGCTTTTTTTTCGCCATGGGACACCGCCTTGTGCCCCTCCTATCTCCACCCATGTGTGTAGCCATCTTTAATTATTTGTTCCTATTTTATATATCATACTTGAATTCGCTTATCAGATGTGATTTTCATGACACTTTACCTCACATGTATCAACACCCTATTAATAAGTGTCATAAGATATACACAATAAATGAAATTAACAAAAGTATAATGTATAAAATAAAATAAAAAATAAAAATAAAATAATAATAAAAGGGCTAGTAGCAATATATTTTCGTGCCCTTTGACCTTTATTAATCCAAGCTTTTAAACATTAATATTGATTGGTGAAGAAAAAAATACATTATTTTGAAAAATAAACATTGAATGCAGTGCAAGTATGTTGTACAATAGTTCTAATCTTATATATGTATATATATTCACAGACTCAGAAGTCTATACTGACAGCATAATGGACCCTAAGTCGTATCCACTTTCACATAAACATGAACGAGGAAACTTTTTCGTAAAGCTTGATCAAGGTACACTTGAATTGACTCCAAACCAGAACACGATTCTTCACCTTGTATCCCATGACGGAGACATAAAGTATGCTCGTGCTATTCTTGAAAAACACCCTTTCTAGTTTACCGTCAGAATTTGAAGGGGAGACTCCAGCTTATATTGCTGCAAGGAGGGACATGTGGATATACTTGTACTCATGATATGCTACTTTAAACCAAAATGATGACATTGAATCACCTCGAAGGAGCATTGATATTGCATATTGCTACACAAAATCATCATGTTGGGGTAGTCGATCTTTTGGTTGATAAAAGAAATTCCCCAACTTTTAGACATTATCAACGATTTTAATGAAAGCCGATCTACCTTGCTGCGGAAAGAAGGTATAGTTCTCTTTTGTTAAAAATGTGCAAGTGTCAAAGAGAAAGTTTTGAGGGGCCTAAAGGCAAAACAGCATTACATTCGGTAGCCATCTCAGGATCAAGAGGTAATTATTCTTACCCCCTTAATAGATTTACGTAAATTATAATGTAGGCCACTCTTTAAAGACACATGTTACAAGCTTTAGGAAGACTGCTGGAATAGTCTAGTGTAAACTATTAGAGGTTTCTTATTTTGCCTTCCAAGGAAAAACTCTATTATTTCACTATGATCACCAAGTTTCATAACACATTACACGTTACAAGCTTTAGTGTTTCTTATGTATTTTAGTATTACATATAGATAATCCTTTTTATTAAGAATATACTGCATATAACTGATTTATCATGGATTTCTCATTCAGTGTGTATTAAATACTTGTTACGTGAAGAGATGATTGATCAAAAAATTTGTGATGAACATGGTTGGACACCATTGCATTATGCTGTTCATCACAATCATGCATCAGCAACGAAAGAGCTAGTAGATACATGCAGATCCTTCCGTTGTCTATGAAACAATAAAAGAAGATGACATAAATACTTCAGTTATTCATATTGCAGCTAGTCGAGGCTATTGTGAAACACTGAAAGTTCTTATGTTTCATTGTCCTGGATGTTCAGAGCTTGTTGATGAGAAAGGAATGAACATCTTACATGTTGCTGTTATGTACAAGAAAACCGAGGTAATTGAATTACTTTATCGACATGGATCATACACAAGTCTCGTGAATAAAAAAGATAATGACGGGAACACTCCTATCCATTTACTTATGGCTCCTGATCACCTTGAGATGACGGGCTTGGTTATGGATAGTAAGGTCAACATTAACGCCTTGAACAATGAAAACTCACCCTTTGGACATGGCATCTTCAAACGATAAACGAAAGGGAATGTTGGAGGTACACATTTTTCTTATTTACTTTATTACGGCTGGTACAAATGAATTTTTTCAGTATGAAGTTGGTGTAAAAGGGACAAATTAAAATTAGAGGGTATTTTATTTTGTTTCATCCCAAGCACACTTTTTGCACTTAACTTGTCACTAGACGATATCCGCCAGAAACGATGGCGATAGCGGTATATAATTATACTTATGAAATCGTGATTTTAGTTTGACATTTGATACAAAGTGTGTCCTTTTGAAATACGTAAGCGTGTCTTCTTAAAAAAATGAGGAATTGCGATATATACCCACTAAAACTTGCATATTTGCATATTTCCCCAAAACACAAGTTTTTATTGCATATTGTACAATGGTGTTTAAGCATGTTTTGAGGAAATATGCAAATATGCAAGTTTTAGTGAGGATATATGTAATTGCCCCTAAAAAATATATAGTCCGTGTTTTTCAAAATTTGTCAAATCTATAATTGATCAAGCTTAAGGTGTATTATAAGATCCTTATGGGTAATTAGGGAATGAATCAACTAAGAAGAAAAATAAAAATAAGAAGAATGAGAAATATTTTCGACCACACATTTCAAATGTAGAAGGAGAATTTTATAGAAGATGCATCTCTTTTGTAGATGCATCCGAAATGTGCAACATGAGTATTTTTATTCTTCTCATTTTACTTGTATTTTATTTGATCCTTACTCATTTGAGCAAACTTTATTAATTTAAGTTTTCAAGATTGAAGATTTCAAAATAAACATTCACTCTTTATAAGTAGTATAAATTATTTGCTTTTATGATCCGAGAGACTTAGGGTGTGTTTGTTTTTTTTTTTTAAATTTACTAGCCCTCTTACTCTTACCAAAGAAGAGGAGGAAGCGACGCTTTGCTTGTTTGTTTTTTTTTTCGAGTCGCACCCAGCTAGACATATAACATCTTACTCAAGAAGGTGGGAGACTTGTCTTAATGCCTCTTACTCTATAAAAGATTGAAGACTTGTGTTAATTAACTATGTTATATTTATGATAAAAGTCTTGTTTCATATTTACATAAGTTACTTATTATCGCATTATGCTAGTTTAATAAATAAATTGTAGAAACGAGCATTTAAAATCATTCGACAATTATACAAAAACAAACAACATTATTTTGTTTAGATTGACTTTCTAGCCACCTCTTACCAGTAAGATGTAGTAGTCAGATTCAGACCTAAAACATCTTAATGAAACAAACACACCTTTAATTTCGGTCGAGTGGTATCACTACAACAAATAGTTAATTTTTACAAAATTTTTAAACTAAAAATACACCTTTTTAAATATTTAAAATATAAAATATCGATCTGAAATCATGATCACTAACAGCTTTTAAATTTAAACCTAGACCTGATGTGAGAAAGTTAGATTGTTCATTTGGTGATGGTGGTTACTATTAATGTACAATTAGTTATGCATTCTTTAGTTATTAAGTTTACATTTATATTTAATTTGCTAAACGTAGCCATAAGGTTATGGTTAAGGTATCGAGACACACATTAATTATTGGTATCTTCAATAATAATTGTCCACCCCTCAATTTAACCCGTCAATCGACAATGTTTGTTAACATTAAGAAACACCTTTCGGGAGGTCGAGGATGATCAAACCACATGAAACAATACATGATTTTAGAGAGAGAAAGTAAAGAGATGGTGGAAAGGAAAATGGTTTTTATTAGACAAGAATGTAAGAATACAAAACCTAACACTTAGCCACACCCCTCAAGTGGAGTCTTGGGGGTATTTATAGGCTCATCAAATTAAAAGTTTTCCCCGTGTACATCATTAGTCCCTAATGGTGCAACTCTATTACGTATCTAGTCCAATTCACGTGTAAGACGTTATCTTCACAAAATAGCAAAGCTAACAATCTACCTCCAAGATAGCGTCACATGTGAATGGTTACAATGAGATCTATAAGTACATAAACAATGTATATTATGATAATAAACAAATTTGATGAAATGCAGAGTGTCTGAGGATGTCACTGTAATCAAGATATTGAGGATGACTTGGAGTTCTTCCTTTCGACGATCTTGGCTTCCATCTTTGGCACTGACGGCTCTGATCTTTTTCAGCTCTAAACTCCTTATGCATCATCCTGAAAGTTCCTTCTTCCGAGTACTTTGCAGAAATGCACCGATATTAGTAGCTCTGAACTTCTTTTGCTGTAATGGTTCAGTTAGGATATTACTCCCTCCTAACTAGTGAGCATTTTTTTTTAATTTGTTCCCTACCAAACTGACAACCCTTCATAAAATCTCTTTAGTCTTCAAACACGCAACGAAGAAAGTAGACTTTAGCATAGTGGTTGTATGTTCGGGGAGCATCGTATCAACATAACTCACATAGAAAGCATCCAAGTTGGTGAATAAACCCCCAATGTACACATTATTGGTACCTCTTCAGTTCTAGATCAAGAACAGTTCCCTCAATCAACCTAATCACGAAAGATGAAACAATAATACCCGGCTAACCTACCAGAAAAATCAATGGTGTATATGCCTATAGCCCTTCTTCATTGACCTGATAAATCTCCATGTACACTACTCTTCCCTCCTAAGGTTGCGAGTTATCGGAATCATCATAATGTTGTGTGCATGCCGTAAAATCAATTTTGAAGCATAATATATAGCTCAATACCCCATGAGTATACGTCGACTTATTACTCTCTAAAACTATCTCATCTCTTTTCTTAAACCTTTAAGTGACCTCTTCAAAATTCAGAAAACTAGTAATGACCATGTAATGGAGACAACCCAATATAACCACCCTAATAGTGTGACTTAATGCTTGTACGAAAAATAATTGTGATTTGAAAACCTATATCGAGTACAACAACGTAACTCCTTAAAGTATAAGTGCACATGGATAAACACCCGTAAAAGTTATCTTGAGACACGCAACCAACCAACCAACATCTCAAAGATAAATAAGTACACCGATGAATGTCACTAATCCCAAATAAGTAATATCCTACAAAACTCCGTGAGTCGCAAAAATAGCTAAACTAGCCGTTGAAATATTAAATTTGGTGAATCTTGATCAGGATCTTTAAAGCGAAATGTTGTATGTTTGATTGATGATAAATTCGTGTTTTGAATCGTATTTGATGTTGTTATGATGATAGGAGGTTAATTCATAGGTAACCCTAATTCTAGGTTCTAAATATTAGGGTTGAGTAAGTGGATTTAGGGTAAAAAAGAGTGTGGAAACCCGCGCGATGCAGCGGGATTGGCTTCAAAGGACTTACTTTGTAGCGACACTTAAACCTTAGGGACTAATTTTGCCAAGTTGCTATAGTTAGCAATTAATTCTACAGGACTTACATTGCAACGCTCTTAAACTTTGGGGAATATTTTGCCAGATTGCTATAGTTAGCAATTAATGATGCAGACTTATTTTACAATAGCCACTTGAACCTCGTGGACTATTTCGCCAAGTTGGGAAAGTTTGCATTTAATGCATGCTTGTTCTTGTTTTCTTCCCGATGTTTAGTATATAGTGTAGGGAACCAGCGATGCGATGGATTGGCTTCAAAGGACTTACTTGTAGCGACACTTAAACCTTAGTGGACTAATTTTGGCAAGTTGCTATAGTTAGCAATTAATTCTACATGACTTACTTTGCAACGCCGCTAAACCTTAGGGACTATTTTTGATTGGTATAGATAGCAATTAATGTTGTAGGACTTATTTTGCGGCGCCACTTAAACATCGTGGACTATTTCGCCAACTTGGGAAAGTTGCAATTAATGTTTGCTACATGACTTACCTTGCAACGCCGCTTAAACCTTATGGACTATTTTTTCCAGATTGCTATAGATAGCAATTAATGCCGCATGACTAATTTTGCGCCGCCACTTAAACATCAGGGACTATTTACGCCAAGTTGGGAAAGTTTGCATTTAATGCCTTTGCTTGTTCTGCTTTCTTCCCCACATTTTGTATATATAGTAATGTGAATTTTGGCTCACTGTTAAAACCCACTCTTCCACGCTTAAGTACGCCACTCGCCTTCCTAACTCTCTAAACATCCCTACTCGCCACCGTATTGGCTTGGTATCTCGTTGTTCCTAACTCGGTGTTCTTCCTCGTTGGCTACCTTGTTTCACCTACCTCGTGGAAAATGGTTTCTTTCATCCATAATTGTCTCGCTATAGCTTTCTACTTCGTTAAAGTACACTCTACCTCGCTGTTTGGATAAAAACGAGAAAATCAACATTTTTGACATGATTTTGGAGGTTTTGATTTCATATCTTTTGTGTAGTTTTCTTCTAAACATATAATTGATCATAAAAATGTAAGATTTTGAAGAAATTGGACACTTTAAGCTCGGTCATTGAACAAAAAGTACACGTTGTTGTACTATTTTCTATCTTGTTGGACTCAAAAACCATTAAAACACATAAATTTTTTCAAATAAAACCACGATCCACTCCCGGTTTGCTCTTGATACCACTTGTTAGCATCAAGAAACACTATTCGGTAGGTCGAGGATGATCAAACCACATGAAACAATACATGGTTTTACAGAGAGAAAGTAGAGAGAGGGTGGAAAAGAATAATGATTATTATTAGATAAGAATGAAAGAATCCAAAAGCTAACACTTAGCCACACCCTTCAAGTCAAGTCTTGAGAGGTATTTATAGGCTCTCGTCACACTACAAGTTTTTCCCGTGTGCATCATTAGTCCCTACGGGTGCAACTATATTACGTATTTATTCCACTTCACGTATAAGATGTTATTATCATAAAATAGCAAAGCTAACACTATCTAACACCAGTTATATAAAACTAGACGTATACACGCGCAAAACGACGGTGTATAGCGGCAACTAATTATACTTTCGAAATCGTGATTTTGATTTGACCTTTTATACAAGCGTGTGTTTTTTGAAATACAAATGTATGTTTTTTAAAATTAATATAGCGTGTGTTTTTGAAATTGAAAAATTTAGAATTGATGAGATTAAGGTGTATTAAAGGATATTGCATTAATTTAAGTATTAAAGTATAGATAATGGAACTTTCTTTCCTTTTCATCCCGGTATTATACCTTTAGGGCCCGTTTGGTTGGGGTGTATGGGTATGGGTTTATAATTTTGAAAGTCATTAATGTCGTTTGGTTGGTTATGGGATCACCATAATGGAATGAGGATACCTAAATGTGAAGGTTTTCTCATATATATGTGTGTGAGTGGTTTCTTCATACCTCCATTATCATTCAAATCTATACCAACACCCATACCCATTGTAATTCATAGCGACAAACCAAACGCACCCTTAATTTATTAATAGCTCTAATTATACTGAATTAAATATAATAATTATTATATAATATTTTGTAAAGGATTGATATATTACTCATATTTAATATCATAGAGGAATACCCTCCATACTTAATATATTATGTGTGGGAGTGGTTTCTTCATACCCTCCATTGTAATTCATAGCGACAAACCAAACGCACCCTTAATTTATTAATAGCTCTAATTATACCGAATTAAATATAATAATTATTATATAATATTTTGTAAAGGATTGATATATTACTCATATTTAATATCATAGAGGAATACCCACACAAAACGCATGATTGTATAGCGACAAATAATTATACTTACGAACTTGTATTTTGGGGTGATCCTTTATGCAACTTATGAGTTTAATATGTAGGATCATGCGAGAAAAAAGTTTATGAGTTATAAAAAAATGATAAAATTTTGATGATTAAACAATTTTTAAAATATTAATTTATTAATTGATAAACCATTTTTAAGAAAAGGGGTTTTAGTAGTTGAATTGATTTTTTTAAGTTTTCAAGATTAAGTATTAAAACAATTGTGTAAATGTTTTATACATAGCCATACTTTTTTATAATGCACAAAGACTTTCTATAAATAACAATACTTAAAATTCATCATTATTAAAATAGCAATACTAATTAACACATTTTCTAATATTAATTTCTCTACTATATAACTTACAAATCTTAAAATTTAATGTAGAAATACAAAGTTCTATTAATGTGGTTAAAATATTTAATGTATTCAATTAATTAACTCGGTCAATAAATATAATTAATGTGGTTATTAAAACACTCTGGACATAAGAAATACAAATTATCAAGCATATTATACAACCAAATTAAACATAATTTTGCATTAAATGTCACTAATAGAAATAATCAACCACATTATACAAATAGTCAAGCCCAAACGGGCAATGGACAACAGGCTCGAGTCCGAACCATTGAGCCGAACTTTATTCACATACCAAGGACTCATCTCCACCCTCCATAAAAAAAAAATCAATTGTTGAGATTAAAATATTTTATTATTTCACCTATTTTTATAATTTAAATATATCTTAAACCGTTAATCGTTAAGCGAAAATAATTACACTATTGTGACGAGCATTTAATTATTTTTCTATAAACGGCACTTTGATATACATTCAAAAAAAAAAAAAATCATTTTTCACGCTTTTTCATTTTTCGAATATGGATTTGCATTAAAATCACATGTGATTAAACACTAATTTGAATATCACATGTGATATTAGTGTTAAATCACGTATGATATGTAATATCACATGTGATATTAATGTTAAATTACATATGATATGTAATATCATATGTGATATTAGTGTTAAATCACAAATGATATATATATCATATATGATTTAACACTAATATCATATGTGATTTTAATGCAAATTTCAAGAACAAAAGAAAAGAAAAAAAAAAAAAAAACGTGAAAACACGTAAAATATTTTTTGTCGAAAGTATATCAAACCGCATATCTATAGAAAGATAATTAAATATTTGTCGAATGGTATATTTTTTTTCACTTAACGATTAACGGTTTGAAAGATATTAATATTTGAAACAAAATATTTATAAATTGTTGGGATTTATCTCATCTATTGATCAAATAAAAATTGAAAGTAAGATGAAGGCGGAGATTTGTCCCTTGGTATATAAAGAATGTTTTGTCCGGTTATTAATATTATGTAAGAACCGATATTAATATTATGCAAGAATTTATTAAGAAAAATTACACGTTTGGTCCTATGGTATACCCCAACTAACAACTTTAGTCCCTAAGTCGTTTTATTACACCACGATACCTATTTTTGAAACCTTGCACGATTTAGTCCCTATTTTGGATGGGCGTTAGTTAAGTCGTTAAGTATTTTGCGCTGTTAGTCCTTCGTTAATAATTTTGCATCCTTCGTTAATAATTTTTGCACCGTTAGTCCTTATTTTTAAAATATAGTTTTCCCGCTAGTCCTCCGTTAATAATAGTTATCGCCCGCTTTTTACGTTTTGTCCGCTTTTATTCGCTTTCCCCTTTTTTTCGTTTTCGTCCGCTCTTTTACGTTTTTATCTCTTTAAATCTGCTTTTAAATGTTTTCGCCCTTTTTTACGTTTTGTCCGCTTTTATCCGATTTCGACATTTTTTAAGTTTTTATCCGTCGTCCATTTTTACGTTTACCATTTTTCCGCTTTTATATGCTTTTATCCGTTTGCTCGTTGTTTATTCGTTTCGCCGCTTTTAACGTTTTGTCCGTTTCCGCTGTTTTCACGTTTTGTATGTTTTTTCCTTTTCGTTCGTTTTTATCCGTTTTCGACGCTTTTACGTTTTGTATGCTTTTTATTCGCTTTGTTCGTTGTTTATTCGCCGCCAGCTTTTTACGTTTAGTCCATTTTTTCCGTTACCGTTGTTTTACGCTTTTGTATGTTTTTTCCTTTTCGATTCGTTTTTATCCGCTTTCGCTCGCTTTTTTCACAAAAATTTCCAAAAATTGGATTTTTTCACAAATTTGAAAAAAAAATTCCAAAAATTTTGAAAAATAAATTTGGAAAAAATATTTTCGAAAAAAAAAAAAATTTGAATAAAAATTAGAAAATAAATTTGAATAAAAAATATTGAAAAAAAAGCGGACAAATTGAAATTTTTTGAAACTTTTATGCAATTTTTTTTTTTTGAAATTTGAATTTTTTTTTTTTTTTTTCAAATTTTTCTCGGAAATACTTTTTTTCCATTTTTTTTTTTTGAAATTTTTTCCAATTTTTATTCTTTTGGAAAAAATTTCAATATGTTTAAATAGTACAAAAACGAAAGAAAACGGACAAAATGTAAGAAAACGGATGAAAACCGATAAAAGCGCATTTAAAACGGACAAAACGTAAAAACGGACGAAAACATATAAAAAAGATTTAAAACGTAAAACAACGGGGAAAACGGAGAAAACGAACAAAACGGACAAAACGTAAAAGAATCAAGCGAAAAGATTAAAACGAACGAAAACGATAAAAACAGATAAAACGAAAAAAAGGTCGAAACGGATAAAACGAACGCAAAAGGAAAAAAAATGACAAAAACGAAACAACGGCGAAACCAAAAACGGACAAAACGTTAAAAACCGCGAAACAAATAAACAACGAACAAAAACGGATAAAACAGCATAAAACGTAAAAAATGCAGATTTAAATGGATTAAAACGTAAAAACGGTCGAAAACAGATAAAACTGACAAAAACGGATAAAACGGACAAAACGTAAAAAAAATGGACGAAACATATAAAACAGAGGAAAAGGGATAAAAACGTAAAAACGAACGAAAACGAAAAAAACGGGGAAAACGGATAAAACGAACAAAACGGATAAAACGGACAAAACGTAAAAACGGGCATAACTATTATTAACGAAGGGACTAACGGGAAACTATATTTTAAAAATAAGGACTAACGGGCAAAAATTATTAACGAAGGACTAACAACGCAAAATACTTAACTAACTTAACTAACGCCCATCCAAAATAGGGACTAAATGCGTGCAAGGTTTCAAAAATAGGTATCGTGGTGTAATAAAACGACTTAGGGACTAAAGTTGTTAGTTGGGGTATACCATAGGACCAAACGTAATTTTTCCATTTATTAATCAAATCTTACTCATATTTAATGCAAGAATTGATTGATATATTATGCAGGGCATAGCAATGGGTAAAAAAAAAGGTTGAATTGATTGATATATTATCAGTTAGCAACACTAATAAGAACGAATTGGAAGAATTATCTCAGAGTAGGGAAAATGTTCTTATAGTGGCAACTCTTATAGCAACCGCTGTTGGAAATAATATGTAGTGACATTTATTTTCTAATAATAGGTTGAACATTATAGAGGAAATATGTATGTTTATAAGTTGATAAACAAATTAATTAATAAGTTTGTTTTATAAGTTGTATTAAACTTTGAATTAATTTGAATTAACCGAGAATAAGGATATGGTGGGGGTAAGCGAGTGATATGAGTAAACATGCATGCTCTAACGTATTTGTACAAGTCATTCTTGCTTGGCTTGACTTGTTCAAAGTAGTGGGTTGTTGCATGGTTAACTTGGTCTATTGATATCACGAATAAGAAGGGATGTGGGAGTGATATTTGGAAGTGAATCATGGGAAAACAGTTGAATGTACGTGGATTCAAATCTGTTTTCTTCATCTATAAATAGAGATTGAGAACTCTATTGTAGACACACCAAAATATCACTATCTCTTTAATATCTATTACTCCACATAATCTTAAAGAATATTTCTTACTCTACAAACCGATTGTGCATTACGGGATATTGTTTCGCTTACAATATACCGTTAGAGACTACATCAATCACAGGGTGTCTGTGACGTAGGCTCAAGCGAACAAACGGCTCTGTAGAAACCTTAAAAGGACAAAGAAGCTCTTCAGCAAATACTTTGTTCTTGTCTTTTGGGGTTTTCTTTGTTGTTCTTGTAAACTATTTACAGGTTCTTTTGGATTGTTTTGGTACTGTGTTTGGTGTTTTATTATAGGTTGCTGGTGTTGGTTAAGATATACAACAATCTTTTAAGGTTTCTAATTCTGCAATGGACGCTGGAGCATCATCATCAAACCTTCGTGATTCATGAACCGTGAGTTTGTCAAGTTGGACAAATTTGACGGTGTAACTACACCGATGGGTCGACAAGATGAAATTCTTGTTGATCGCTCTCAAGATCTTCTATGTTCTTGATCCGTTTCGCTCCGATTCCTGCCGATCCTGTTCCTCATCAAGGACAAGAGGTCGACAAGAATCAAATTTCGAGTTGGAGAAACAAAGAATGATTCGTAAGGAAGATGAGACCTTATGTTGTGGTCACATAAAGAACTCCCTTTCGGACATGCTATATGATGTCTATGCTCCAATCACTGATCCGCGAAAGTTATGGAGTGCCTTGGAGTTTAAGTACAAGCAACAGGAGGAAGGTACTAATAGATATCTTATTTCTAAATTCTTCAATTTCCAAATGGTTGACGAGAAACCTATTTTGGAGCAAGCGCATGAACTCCAAATTCTCGTTAACAAGTTGAATGTGCTTTCTATTCCTATTCCTGAAATGCTACAAGTTGGAGCTATTGTGTCAAAGTTACCACCTTCTTGGAATGACATATCGAAGAAGTTGATAAATAAGAAAGATGATTACTCGTTGGATGATCTCTTGAAGCATCTTCGCATTGAGGAAGAGGCTAGGAATAGAGACAAACGAGTGAATCATGGGTCCACTGTTCATCATGTGCAAGTCGGAAACTCTTCGAAGAGAGCTTCTCGAAACGGTCCAACGAAAGTCAACTTGGGGGTGAAGCATGACAAATTCAAGAAGACCGGACCGTCAAAGAGAACCGGAAAATGCCATCTGTGTGGAGACACTGGCCATTACGCACGTGAGTGCAAGTTGAGGAAGTCCGGAAATGATGATGTTAATGTGGTGGATGGTGAAATTGCGGATCGTGTGGCTCATGTTCATCTCGATGAAGATAACTTCGTGGCATAATAACTTTAATAGTTTCTGGTTTTCCAGCTTGTTTTATGTTTGAGCATGGCGGCTAGCGCTTTTGAATAATTTGTTGGTTTTGTTCTCGTTTTCAATTCTAGTGTAATCGTTTTTTTATTTCTAGTGAAATTTCGTTAAGTTTAGTTTGATTGTTTGTTTATGAAAGCTATATGCTGTTAAACATATGTTGAATGTTTAATTTATCTTTCATATGTTGTTACAACACTATATTCTGAGATTTGAGAAAAATAATTAACGATCACTGCAAATTGAGAATTTTTGGAAACCATTGCCAAAATGTAGATGAAGTAATTAAAATAATCACATGTTGGAGTGATGTATTTAATGACATGAGGCATTATTTTAATTGGTGTGATCAAAAGTGGAAGTTTTGATTCACGTAAATAAAAGAGCAGTGGCTATTGTGCGAGTAATATATTGTGTTTAAATGGTAGCACTTGTAAATGTGATCGAATTATATGATATGATTATGTGATAGGCACTACAGATTGTTGATGTGGTCCATAGGTATAAGGGTTGTAGTGGTTGGTTTATAATGCAAGAATAGTAGATTAGTAGATGTGTTGTTACGAGATCGATGAACGGACATATTGGCTGACTTGGTATGCAACTTCGGTTGAAACCGTTAACCTATGATTCCGAACTATGGGCCTTAAAACGTTATCATGGCTGATCACCTTGTTCACGACCTTGGTCTAGGATTTCATGGCAGTTTAATAGGCAAATGAGATCCTATTACAACATACAAAACACATATTTAGAGTCTACTGATTGTTTACCACTAACTAAAACCTAATGGGTTTACTCGTGAAGGAATAAATTATTATCATATCGTTTAAGTGCATAACCTTTTCATTGAGATCGAAAGGCAATGCTCTAAACTGCTTGAAATTCACATGAAGGTGGAGTGCTATTGTTGCGATAGATGCTTTGTTTTGATAAGCAAAAGCATGTGAGTATCTCAAAGTGTGAACGTCACAATTCTCAATTTCCGATCATTTTGCAAATTTAAAAAAATTCTATTCACTTTACTATTAACTCCGATACCCGCACCACCTTTTGACTGATACATTTTAATTTACCTTGACAAGTCATATACCTAGTCATCAACTAGATATTATTTAGATAATACTTAGTTAAATATCTTATAAAATATCTCACTAAGAGAAGTCAAATTGAAATTCTCTTCTTAAATATCTTACCATTCTAGGCTTTAACAACGTTTACGTGCTTCGTCAAACTTATCAATCATTTAATATGCTAAGATAGGTTATATTAATAAGTTTTAACATTTTATAAGTTTCATATTTTAAGATACCCGGTTTTAAGTTTCGTGACTTTACGACTTAGAGTTAGCGATTAACGGGACCAAAACTCACTCCGTAAAGCAAGATAACATCAAAATTCATACCTAGTCATTCAAGATAAGCATGAACGAAATTTGTATGATTCACCAAGCCTTGTTGGCTTGATGATAAGTCTAAGATATTAGTTACATACATGTGCTAGTTACTTACTTAAGTCTTAAACTTAAGACTTAAGTCTTAGAAATATCCTAACTCTTACCTCCACTTCATCCTATATAAACACATTCAAATAACTAGAACACATTCCTTTCTTCCTCCTTTTGATCTCCATAAACGAGGCACCTTTAATTCACAATCACCATCCATCCTTTGATCTTCAAGTTACAAATTACATACCAAAGTTCAAGGCTTAGTTGTTCTCTACATGAAACTAGTGTTTATTTGGTGATTCCATGGTTGAATTAGGAGCTACACAAGGGTGCTAGGGCTGAATTAGAAAGTTTTACAAGGGTTATATCAAGTTAAGAAGGTTTAGCAAGGTGTGTTAAGGTTGGAAGCTAGGGACTTTGGTTGAAAGGGTTTAGGTTTTAGTGTCCTAGTTCTTGGTTCTTGAATTGTTTCATCACAAGGATTGTAAGCAAACTCCTATACTTACCTTTGATTTCAGTAAATATTAGTATTACATGTATTTAATATGTTCTATATGCTTATTATATTTGATTGTGCTTGGATAAATGAATTAAAACACTAGAAACCATCGAAAGGACTAGATTTGCAACACAGAAACTGGACAGGGACTGTAAACGTAAATTCTGGGTAAAATTTGTGGACTGATAAAGTTAAGTAACAACATAGGATTGTAGATCTATGTCTTGTGGTCATTTTTCCGGGTGGCTCGTGCCGTAACTCATCCCGATGAATAAACTAGAGCCAAAACGGCTAAACGTGTCCAAATCTGAGTAACAGATTTCAAACGGGTAATACTCATAAAACTTGCATATAACCAACTGTTGGTCAAAGAATAAAAGTTGTAGCTAACACCCTAACTTGAACGTGGCCGCTGGCCGTGCATTAAACGGAGTTGTAGAACTCGACTTATGACCAAAACCGTGAGACAGTTTGCTGCTGATTGAAATAACTAGTACATCCAAGGGTAAATTGGTAATTTCACATTAGTTAAATAATTTCTGGGGCAGTAGGGCCCACTAATCTGTTTAGTACATTCAATTACCTTTCCGAGGACATAAAAATCGAGTCGTGATCATTTACGGTTTAGAAGTAACGGGTAGATTTAGACGGGAAAAACTTAAATATAAGAAACGTAAACACTTATACGACTTCACAAATGTTAAGTATCCAAGCATAATTGATGTAATAACTATATAAGGCATGTTTATACATTCACATCGTTATTTTAGAACCTAAGACACAACACATATTCTAGGTTGCGCGTAGAGGTTTCTCGGCTTATCCATCGATTCGCTATATATTGGATATCACATTTATTAAGGTGAGTTCGTAGCCCCACTTTTACTCGTTTAATTATTTTATAAACTCTTTGGGGGAGATACATGCTCAACTACTTGTTTTTACTTTACACTTATATGATCTTAAATATCTTTTGTTTCACTCTATGTGCGCGTAAGTAGATTATGCCCGAACTAAATTGATCACTATGTTATGAACGCTATTATTTGAATCACTTTCCTTGATTTTGAACCCTTCGACATGTATATTTGAGCTCTTTTAAATTGATTCGGACCCTTTAACATATAAGTGAACACTTTGGACTTGATTTGAATTTTGACGATAGTCGAACTCTTTTAACTTGTAAAGAACCCTTTTGATATATTTTAAACTTGTTTGACGTGATTTTGAACGCTCGACTATCTTGAACCTTTTGATATTATTGAAACTTCGAACTTTTGAACTCGACTTAAATCTTTGAACTTAATTACGAACTTTTTGAACGGACTCTTGAACTTAAATACAAACTTATGACTTGTTTGAACTTATTAAACCGGACGTGTTATGACCTTGACCTAAAGTCTCCCATGATCGAGCACCACTATAAAGTCTCCTATGTTCGAGCATCCCTATAAAGTCTCCCATGTTCGAGCATCACTATAAGGTATCCTATGTTCGGAGTATATCTTTGGAAGAGGCACCCAGATATCTTTGGGAAGAGGCACCCAGTATATCTTTGGGAAGAGGCACCCAAGATATCTTTGGGAAGGGCACCCAACATAACTTTGGGTAGTGGCACCCAGCATAATTTGGTTTCATCAAGCATCATTACAAAGTCTCCCTTGTTGGAGCAAAGGCAAAGTCTCCCATGTTCGGAGCATCCACGAATTATTATATCGTGGTACTATATTGTGAACTATTATGACCATTTATACTTGACTACTTGATATGCTATATTTTGACAGTGGGTTGTAAACACACAGGTTGCAAGTTTTGTATGGGCGGAACTTGGAACTGAGTGGATTTACAATGCCTTTGCTTTGTGAACTCATTTAACAACGTGTGCTTGAACATAAACTAGACATATTTTGGCAGTGGGTTATGAACACACAGGTTGCAAGTTTTGTATGGGCAGAACTTGGAACTGAGTGGATTTACAATGCCTTTGCTTTGTGGACTATTCTAAACGACCAAAACTTTGCCTTTGCTACATGAACCTTCTTTAAAATCTTTTCATATCAGTACAAACTCTATGAACTCACTCAACCTTTGTGTTGACAATTTTAGCATGTTTTATCTCGGTATCTAAGGCATTCACTTCATGGCATGCATTTGGACTTATCATAGAGTCGCGGTGACGCGTCTCACATATATTTTATGCACTTAACTATCGTTTGATTGTAACAATCTCATTTTGGTACATTGGAAATCTTTGGGACCTATGTTTTGTAAACTCGATTATTTTATCTAATCAAACGATATTTTCAAACGACACTTTAGGTCGTTCGATATAAGCGTAACTTTGATGCTATGATCGTCATCCCCGAGAATTCCATTCCTTGCAAAAGCAGTAATTTGGGGTGTGATGATTGGTATCGAGCATCGGTTATAGAGAACTAGGTTGCATCATTGACCCTAGACTATAACTACATCATCATAGCATCTCATCATATCATTATAAGTGCATACTCCTTATACATGCGAACTTATGACTCAACACCAAACATCATATGAGTCGATTAGTCCAAGCATTGCATAGTTACTCCTAAATTATACATAGCCCGATCACCTATGTCTAATTCGGGAAGAATCATGCAATGAAGGGTAGTAGTCTCATATGTGTAAGCAATTCTATAATCGAGCCAAATTTTCAAAAGATTTTCTTCAAACCACTTGTTTCAGTTTGATCCGAGTGACGATTCTTGTTTGATGAGTTGCAAAGATCAAGCTAGAAACAAGTTGTTGCTCAAACCGATTTAGCCTAATCTCATGACGGTTCTTGTTTGATGAGTTGTGAGATTAAGTAAAATCGGTTACCTAAAAATCTTTTGAGGGTTTCGCTCGAGAATGGGAAAGCTTGCCTCATCAAGCCTAGTCATAAGAGAGCATGTATTTAGGACGGAAATGCTCACGATAGCACAAGAACGTACATAGTTGGGTGAGGAACCCATATACATGAACATTGACATAATCATTTAGAACATACGCACGAGCATAAACTTTTAGACCCTTGTCGAGGATCGACTATAGTTATGAATAATCGAATCACGAGGACGTGATTCCTTTATGAGGAAGAATGTCACAATTCTCAATTTTCGATCATTTTGCAAATTTAAATTTTTTTATCTATTCACTTTTACTATTAACTCCCGATACCCGCACCACCTTTTGACTGATACATTTTAATTTACCTTGAAAAGTCATATACCTAGTCAACAACTAGATATTATTTAGATAATACTTAGTTAAATATCTTATAAAATATCTCACTAAGAGAAGTCAAATTGAAATTCTCTTCTTAAATATCTTACCATTCTAGGCTTTAACAGCGTTTACGTGCTCCGTCAAAATTATCAATCATTTAATATGCTAAGATAGGTTATATTAATAAGTTTTAACATTTTATAAGTTTCATATTTTTAAGATACCGGTTTTAAGTTTCGTGACTTTACGACTTAGAGTTAGCGATTAACGGGACCAAAACTCACTCCGTAAAGCAAGATAACATCAAAATTCATACCTAGTCATTCAAGATAGAGCATGAACGAAATTTTAGTGATTCACCAAGCCTTGTTGGCTTGGATGATAAGTCTTAATTTATTAGTTACATACATGTGCTAGTTACTTAGTTCTTAAGTCTTAAACTTAAGACTTAAGTCTTAGAAATATCCTAACACTTCAATACCTCCTCTATTCATCATATATAAAAGATTCAAATGACTAGAACACATTCATTTGTTTCTCATTTTGATCTCCATAACCGAACCTTTAAATCACAATCACCATCCATCCTTTGATCTTCAAGTTACAAGTTATATACCAAAGTTCAAGGCTTAGTTGTTCTCTACATGAAACTAGTGTTTATTTGGTGATTCCATGGTTGAATTAAGAGCTACACAAGGGTGGGCTGGCTGAGAGTCATACAAGTTTAGACAAGGGTTATACCAAGGGTTAGCAAGGTGTGTTAAAGGTTGGAAGCTAGGGGTTTTGGTTGAAAGGGTTTAGGTTTTAGTGTCCTAGTTCTTGGTTCTTGAATTGTTTCATCACAAGGATTGTAAGCAAACTCCTATACTTACCTTTGATTTCAGTAAATATTAGTATTACATGTATTTAATATGTTCTATATGCTTATTATATTTGATTGTGCTTGGATAAATGAATTAAAACACTAGAAACCATCGAAAGGACTAGATTTGCAACACGTAAACCGAACAAGGGCTCGTAAACGTAAATTCTGGGTAAAATTGTGGACTGATAAAGTTAGGTAATAACATAGGATTGTAGATCTATGTCTTGTGGTCATTTTTCCGGTGGCTCATGCCGTAACTCATCCCGATGAATAAACTAGAGCCAAAACGGCTAAACGTGTCCAAATCTGAGTAACAGATTTCAAACGGGTAATACTCATAAAACTTGCATATAACCAACTGTTGGTCAAAGAATAAAAGTTGTAGCTAACACCCTAACTTGAACGTGTCCGCTGGCCGTGCATTAAACGGAGTTGTAGAACTCAACTTATGACCAAAACCGTGAGACAGTTTGCTGCTGATTGAAATAACTAGTACATCCAAGGGTAAATTGGTAATTTCACATTAGTTAAATAATTTCGGGGCAGTAGGACCCACTAATCTGTTTAGTACATTTAATTACCTTCCGAGGACATAAAAATCGAGTCGTGATCATTTACGGTTTAGAAGTAACGGTAGATTTAGACGGGAAAACTTAAATATAAGGAACGTAAACACTTATACGACTTCACAAATGTTAAGTATCCAAGCATAATTGATGTAATAACTATATAAGGCATGTTTATACATTCACATCGTTATTTTAGAACCTAAGACACAACACATATTCTAGGTTGCGTAGAGGTTTCTCGGCTTATCCATCGATTCGCTATATATTGGATATCACATTTATTAAGGTGAGTTCGAGCCCACTTTTACTCGTTTAATTATTTTATAAACTCTTTGGGGAGATACATGCTCAACTACTTGCTTTTACTTTACACTTATATGATCTTAAATATCTTTTGTTTCACTCTATGTGCTGTAAGTAGATTATGCCCGAACTAAATTGATCACTATGTTATGAACGCTATTATTTGAATCACTTTCCTTGATTTTGAACCCTTCGACATGTATATTTGAGCTCTTTTAAATTGATTCGGACCCTTTAACATATAAGTGAACACTTTGGACTTGATTTGAATTTTGACATATAGTCGAACTCTTTAACTTGTAAAGAACCCTTTTGATATATTTTAAACTTGTTTGACGTGATTTTGAACGCTCGACTATCTTGAACCTTTTGATATTAACTCTTTGACTGCTCGAACTTTTGAACTCGACTTAAATCTTTGAACTTAATTACGAACTTTGAACGGAACTCTTGAACTTAAATACAAACTTATGACTTGTTTGAACTTATTAAACCGGACGTGTTATGACCTTGACCTAAAGTCTCCCATGATCGAGCATCACTATAAAGTCTCCTATGTTCGGAGCATCCCTATAAAGTCTCCCATGTTCGAGCATCACTATAAGGTATCCTATGTTCCATCACTAAGATATCCTATTTGGGAAGAGGCACCCAATATATCTTTGGGAAGAGGCACCCAAGATATCTTTGGGAAGAGGCACCCAACATATCTTTGGGAAGGTGGCAACATAACTTTGGGTAGTGGCACCCAGCATAATTTGGTTTCATCAGAAGCATCATTACAAAGTCTCCCTTGTTGGAGCAGTGCAGAGTCTCCCATGTTCGGAGCATCCCTGAATTATTATATACGTGGTACTATATTGTGAACTATTATGACCATTTATACTTGACTACTTGATATGCTATATTTTGGCAGTGGGTTGTAAACACACAGGTTGCAAGTTTTGTATGGGCGGAACTTGGAACTGAGTGGATTTACAATGCCTTTGCTTTGTGAACTTATTTGACAACGTGTGCTTGAACATAAACTAGACATATTTTGGCAGTGGGTTGTAAACACACAGGTTGCAAGTTTTGTATGGGCGGAACTTGGAACTGAGTGGATTTACAATGCCTTTGCTTTGTGGACTATTCTAAATGACTAAAAACTTTGCCTTTGCTACATGAACCTTCTTTAAAATCTTTTCATATCAGTACAAACTCTATGAACTCACTCAACCATTGTGTTGACACTTTAGCATGTTTTATCTCAGGTATCTAAGGCATTCACTTCATGGCATGCATTTGGACTTATCATAGAGTCGCGGTGACGACGCGCCTCACATATATTTTATGCACTTAACTATCGTTTGATTGTAACAATCTCATTTTGGTACATTGGAAATCTTTTGGGACCTATGTTTTGTAAACTCGATTATTTTATCTAATCAAACGATATTTTCAAAACGACACTTTAGGTCGCTCGATATAATCGTAACTTTGATGCTATGATCGTCATCCCGAGAATTCCATTCCGTTGCAAAACAGGTAATTTAGGGGTGTGACAGATTGGTATCAGAGCATCGGTTATAGAGAACTAGGTTGCATCATTGACCCTAGACTATAACTACATCATCATAGCATCTCATCATATCATTATAAGTGCATACTCCTTATACATGCGAACTTATGACTCAACACCAAACATCATATGAGACGATTAGTCCAAGCATTGCATAGTTACTCCTAAATTATACATAGCCTGATCACCTATGTCTAATTCAGGAAGAATCATGCAATGAAGGGAGTAGTAGTCTCATATGTGTAAGCAATTATGTAATCGAGCCAAATTTTCAAAAGATTTTCTTCAAACCACTTGTTTCCAGTTTGATCCGAGTGACAGTTCTTGTTTGATGAGTTGCAAAGATCAAGCTAGAAACAAGTTGTTGCTCAAACCGATTTAGCCTAATCTCATGACAGTTCTTGTTTGATGAGTTGTGAGATTAAGTAAAAATCGGTTACCTAAAAATCTTTTGAGGGTTTCGCTCGAGAATGGGAAAGTTTGCCTCATCAAGCCTAGTCATAAGAGAGCATGTATTTAGGACGGGAAATGCTCACGATAGCACGAGAACGTACATAGTTGGGTGAGGAACCCATATACATGAACATTGACATAATCATTTAGAACATACGCACGAGCATAAACTTTTAGACCCTTGTCGAGGATCAGACTATAGTTATGAATAATCGAATCACGAGGACGTGATTCCTTTAACAGGGGAAGAATGTCACAATTCTCAATTTCCGATCATATTGCAAATTTAAAAAAAAAATAAAATTCTATTCACTTTTACGATTAACTCCCGATACCCGCACCAGCTTTTGACTAATACATTTTAAAATTTACCTTGCCAAGTCATATACCTAGTCATCAACTAGATATTATTTAGATAATACATAGTTAAATATCTTATAAAATATCTCACTAAGAGAAGTCAAATTGAAATTCTCTTCTTAAATATCTTACCATTCTAGGTTTTAATAGCGTTTACGTGCTCCGTCAAACTTATCAATCATTTAATATGCTAAGATAGGTTATATTAATAAGTTTTAACATTTTTATAAGTTTCATATTTTTAAGATACCCGGTTTTAAGTTTCGTGACTTTACGACTTAGAGTTAGCGATTACCGGGACCAAAACTGACTCCGTAAAAGCAAGATAACATCAAAATTCATACCTAGTCATTCAAGATAGAGCATGAACGAAATTTTAGTGATTCACCAAGCCTTGTTGGCTTGGAGATAAGTCTAATTTATTAGTTACATACATGTGCTAGTTACTTAGTTCTTAAGTCTTAAACTTAAGACTTAAGTCTTAGAAATATCCTAACTCAAGACCTCCTCTATCCTTGCTATATAAACTCATTCAAATGACTAGAACACATTCATTTCCTCCTTTTCTCTCCATAAACGAGCCACCCTTAATTCACAATCACCTTCCATCCTTTGATCTTCAAGTTACAAGTTACATACCAAAGTTCAAGGCTTAGTTATTCTCTACATGAAACTAGTGTTTATTTGGTGATTCCATGGTTGAATTAGGAGCTACACAAGGTGCTAGGGCTGAATTCATAAAGTTTAGACAAGGGTTATATCAAGGGTTAGCAAGGTGTATTAAAGGTTGGAAGCTAGGGACTTTGGTTGAAAGGGTTTAGGTTTTAGTGTCCTAGTTCTTGGTTCTTGAATTGTTTCATCACAAGGATTGTAAGCAAACTCCTATACTTACCTTTGATTTCAGTAATCATTAGTATTACATGTATTTAATATGTTCTATATGCTTATTATATTTGATTGTGCTTGGATAAATGAATTAAAACACTAGAAACCATCGAAAGGACTAGATTTGCAACACAGAAACTGGACAGGGACTGTAAACGTAAATTCTGGGTAAAATTCGTGGACTGATAAAGTTAAGTAATAACATAGGATTGTAGATCTATGTCTTGTGGTCATTTTTCCGGGTGGCTCGTGCCGTAACTCATCCCGATGAATAAACTAGAGCCAAAACGGCTAAACGTGTCCAAATCTGAGTAACAGATTTCAAACGGGTAATACTCATAAAACTTGCATATAACCAACTGTTGGTCAAAGAATAAAAGTTGTAGCTAACACCCTAACTTGAACGTGGCCGCTGGCCGTGCATTAAACGGAGTTGTAGAACTCAACTTATGACCAAACCCGTGAGACAGTTTTTCTTGATTGAAATAAATAGTACATCCAAGGGTAAATTGGTAATTTCACATTAGTTAAATAATTTCTGGGGCAGTAGGGCCCACTAATCTGTTTAGTACTATCAAATACCTTTCCGAGGACATAAAAATCGAGTCGTGATCATTTATGGTTTAGAAGTAACGGGTAGATTTAGACGGGGAAAACTTAAATATAAGGAACGTAAACACTTATACGACTTCACAAATGTTAAGTATCCAAGCATAATTGATGTAATAACTATATAAGGCATGTTTATACATTCACATCGTTATTTTAGAACCTAAGACACAACACATATTCTAGGTTGCGCGTAGAGGTTTCTCGGCTTATCCATCGATTCGCTATATATTGGATATCACATTTATTAAGGTGAGTTCGTAGCCCCACTTTTACTCGTTTAATTATTTTATAAACTCTTTGGGGGAGATACATGCTCAACTACTTGCTTTTACTTTACACTTATATGAACTTAAATATCTTTTGTTTCACTCTATGTGCGCGTAAGTAGATTATGCCCGAACTAAATTGATCACTATGTTATGAACGCTATTAGTTGAAACACTTTCCTTGATTTTGAACCCTTCGACATGTATATTTGAGCTCTTTTAAATTAATTTGGATCCTTTAACATATAAGTGAACACTTTGGACTTGATTTGAATTTTTGACGTATAGTCGAACTCTTTTAACTTGTAAAGAACCCTTTTGATATATTTTAAACTTGTTTGACGTGATTTTGAACGCTTCGACTATCTTGAACCTTTTGATATTATTCGAACTCTTTGACTGTTCTGAACTTTTGAACTCGACTTAAATCTTTGAACTTAATTACGAACTTTTGAACGGAACTCTTGAACTTAAATACAAACTTATGACTTGTTTGAACTTATTAAACCGGACGTGTTATGACCTTGACCTAAAGTCTCCCATGATCGGAGCACCACTATAAAGTCTCCTATGTTCGGAGCATCCCTATAAAGTCTCCCATGTTCGGAGCATCACTATAAGGTATCCTATGTTCCCAGTATATCTTTGGGAAGAGGCACCCAATATATCTTTGGGAAGAGGCACCAAGATATCTTTGGGAAGAGGCACCAAGATATATCTTTGGGAAGAGGGATATCTTTGGGAAGGGCACCCAACATAACTTTGGGTAGTGGCACCCAGCATAATTTGGTTTCATCAGAAGCATCATTACAAAGTCTCCCTTGTTGGAGCAGTGCAAAGTCTCCCATGTTCGGAGCATCCCTGAATTATTATATACGTGGTACTATATTGTGAACTATTATGACCATTTATACTTGACTACTTGATATGCTATATTTTGGCAGTGGGTTGTAAACACACAGGTTGCAAGTTTTGTATGGGCGGAACTTGGAACTGAGTGGATTTACAATGCCTTTGCTTTGTGAACTCATTTGACAACGTGTGCTTGAACATAAACTAGACATATTTTGGCAGTGGGTTGTGAACACACAGGTTGCAAGTTTTGTATGGGCGGAACTTGGAACTGAGTGGATTTACAATGCCTTTGCTTTGTGGACTATTCTAAACGACCAAAACTTTGCCTTTGCTACATGAACCTTCTTTAAAATCTTTTCATATCAGTACAAACTCTATGAACTCACTCAACCATTGTGTTGACACTTTAGCATGTTTTATCTCAGGTATCTAAGGCATTCACTTCATGGCATGCATTTGGACTTATCATAGAGTCGTGGTGACGACGCGCCTCACATATATTTTATGCACTTAACTATCGCTTGATTGTAACAATCTCATTTTGGTACATTGGAAATCTTTTGGGACCTATGTTTTGTAAACTCGATTATTTTATCTAATCAAACGATATTTTCAAAACGACACTTTAGGTCGCTCGATATAACTGTAACTTTGATGCTATGACGGTCATCCCCGTGAATTCCATTCCACGCAAAAATGTAATTTGGGGTGTGACAAGCCTAATCTCATGACAGTTCTTGTTTGATGAGTTGTGAGATTAAGTAAAAATCGGTTACCTAAAAATCTTTTGAGGGTTTCGCTCGAGAATGGGAAAGCCTGCCTCATCAAGCCTAGTCATAAGAGAGCATGTATTTAGGACGGGAAATGCTCACGATAGCACGAGAACGTACATAGTTGGGTGAGGAACCCATATACATGAACATTGACATAATCATTTAGAACATACGCACGAGCATAAACTTTTAGACCCTTGTCGAGGATCAGACTATAGTTATGAATAATCGAATCACGAGGACGTGATTCCACCGACATGGGAAGAATGTCACAATTCTCAATTTCCGATCATATTACAAATTTAAAAAAAAAAAAAAAATCTATTCACTTTTACTATTAACTTCCGATACCCGCACCACCTTTTGACTAATACATTTTAAAATTTACCTTGCCAAGTCATATACCTAGTCATCAACAATATCTAGTTAAATATCTACAAAATATCTCACTAAGAGAAGTCAAATTGAAATTCTCTTCCTAAATATCTTACCATTTTAGGTTTTAACAGCGTTTACGTGCTTCGTTAAACTTATCACTAATTTAATATGCTAAGATAGGTTATGTTAATAAGTTTTAGCATTTTTATAAGTTTAGTATTTTTAAGATACCCGGTTTTAAGTTTCGTGACTTTACGACTTAGAGTTAGCGATTACCGGGACCAAAACTGACTCCGTAAAAGCAAGATAACATCAAAATTCATACCTAGTCATTCAAGATAGAGCATGAACGAAATTCTAGTGATTCACCAAGCCTTGTTGGCTTGGAGATAAGTCTCGAATTTATTAGTCATATACATGTGCTAGTTACTTAGTTCTTAAGTCTTAAACTTAAGACTTAAGTCTTAGAAATATCCTAAGGAAAGTAACCTCCTCATCCTTGCTATATAAACATATTCAATGACTAGAACACATTCACTTCTCTTCCTCCTTGATCTCCCATAAACGAGCCACCCTTAATTCACAAAACCATGATCCTTTGATCTTCAAGTTACAAATTACATACCAAAGTTCAAGGCTTAGTTAATCTCTACATGAAACTAGTGTTTATTTGGTGATTCCATGGTTGAATTAGGAGCTACACAAGGGTACTAGGGCTGAATTCATATATTTTTACAAGGGTTATATCAAGGGTTAGCAAGGTGTATTAAAGGTTGGAAGCTAGGGACTTTGGTTGAAAGGGTTTAGGTTTTAGTGTCCTAGTTCTTGGTTCTTGAATTGTTTCATCACAAGGATTGTAAGCAAACTCCTATACTTACCTTTGATTTCAGTAATCATTAGTATTACATGTATTTAATATGTTCTATATGCTTATTATATTTGATTGTGCTTGGATAAATGAATTAAAACACTAGAAACCATCGAAGGACTAGATTTGCAACACGAAACCGGACAGGACCGTAAACGTAAATTCGGGTAAAATTCATGGACTGATAAAGTTAAGTAACAACATAGGATTGTAGATCTATGTCTTGTGGTCATTTTGCCGGGTGGCTCGTGCCGTAACTCATCCCGATGAATAAACTAGAGCCAAAACGGCTAAACGTGTCCAAATCTGAGTAACAGATTTCAAACGGGTAATACTCATAAAACTTGCATATAACCAACTGTTGGTCAAAGAATAAAAGTTGTAGCTAACACCCTAACTTGAATGTGACCGCTGGCCGTGCATTAAACAGAGTTGTAGAACTCGACTTATGATCAAAACCGTGAGACAGTTTGCTGCTGATTGAAATAACTAGTACATCCAAGGGTAAATTGGTAATTTCACATTAGTTAAATAATTTCTGGGGCAGTAGGACCCACTAATCTGTTTATTACATTTAATTACCTTTCCGAGGACATAAAAATCGAGTCGTGATCATTTACGGTTTAGAAGTAACGGGTAGATTTAGACGGGGAAAAACTTAAATAAACGAAACGTAAACACTTATACGACTTCACAAATGTTAAGTATCCAAGCATAATTGATGTAATAACTATATAAGGCATGTTTATACATTCACATCGTTATTTTAGAACCTAAGACACAACACATATTCTAGGTTGCGCGTAGAGGTTTCTCGGCTTATCCATCGATTCGCTATATATTGGATATCACATTTATTAAGGTGAGTTCGTAGCCCCACTTTTTACTCGTTTAATTATTTCATAAACTCTTTGGGGGAGATACATGTTCAACTACTTGCTTTTACTTTACATTTATATGAACTTAAATATATTTTGTTTCACTCTATGTGCGCGTAAGTAGATTATGCCCGAACTAAATTGATCACTATGTTATTAACGCTATTAGTTGAAACACTTTCCTTGATTTTGAACCCTTCGACATGTATATCTGAGCTCTTTTAAATTGATTCGGACCCTTTAACATATAAGTGAACACTTTGGACTTGATTTGAATTTTTGACGTATAGTCGAACTCTTTTAACTTGTAAAGAACCCTTTTGATATATTTTAAACTTGTTTGACGTGATTTTGAACGCTTCGACTATCTTGAACCTTTTGATATTATTCGAACTCTTTGACTGTTCTGAACTTTTGAACTCGACTTAAATCTTTGAACTTAATTACGAACTTTGAACGGAACTTTGAACTTAAATACAAACTTATAACTTGTTTGAACTTATTAAACCGGACGTGTTATGACCTTGACCTAAAGTCTCCCATGATCGAGCACCACTATAAAGTCTCCTATGTTCGGAGCATCCCTATAAAGTCTCCCATGTTGGAGCATCACTATAAGGTATCCTATGTTCCCAGATATCTTTGGGAAGAGGCACCCAGATATCTTTGGGAAGAGGCACCCAGTATATCTTTGGGAAGGGCACCCAACATAACCTTGGTAGTGGCACCTAGCATAATTTGGTTTCATCAAGCATCATTACAAAGTCTCCCTTGTTGGAGCAAAGGCAAAGTCTCCCATGTTCGGAGCATCTCGAATTATTATATACGTGGTACTATATTGTGAACTATTATGACCATTTATACTTGACTACTTGATATGCTATATTTTGGCAGTGGGTTGTAAACACACAGGTTGCAAGTTTTGTATGGGCGGAACTTGGAACTGAGTGGATTTACAATGCCTTTGCTTTGTGAACTTATTTGACAGCGTGTGCTTGAACATAAACTAGACATATTTTGGCAGTGGGTTGTAAACACACAGGTTGCAAGTTTTGTATGGGCGGAACTTGGAACTGAGTGGATTTACAATGCCTTTGCTTTGTGGACTATTCTAAATGACCAAAAACTTTGCCTTTGCTACATGAACCTTCTTTAAAATCTTTTCATAACAATACAAACTCTATGAACTCACTCAACCATTGTGTTGACACTTTAGCATGTTTTATCTCAGGTATCTAAGGCATTCACTGCATGTCATGCATTTGGACTTATCCTAGAGTCGTGGCAACGACGCGTCTCACATATATTTTATGCACTTAACAATCGTTTGATTGTAGCAATCTCATTTTGGTACATTGGAAATCTTTTGGGACCTATGCTTTGTAAACTCTGCTTATTTTACATAATCAAACGATATTTTCAAAACGACACTTTAGGTCGTTCGATATAACTGTAACTTTGATGCTATGACAGTCATCCCCGTGAATTCCATTCACGCAAAAATGTAATTTGGGGTGTGATGATTGGTATCAGAGAATCGGTTATAGAGAACTAGGTTGCATCATTGACCCTAGACTATAACTACATCATCATAGCATCTCATCATATCATTATAAGTTCATACTCCTTATACATGCGAACTTATGACTCAACACCAAACATCATATGAGACGATTAGTCCAAGCATTGCATAGTTACTCCTAAATTATACATAGCCTGATCACCTATGTCTAATTCAGGAAGAATCATGCAATGAAGGGAATAGTAGTCTCATATGTGTAAGCAATTCTATAATCGAGCCAAATTTTCAAAAGATTTTCTTCAAACCACTTGTTTCCAGTTTGATCCGAGTGACAGTTCTTGTTTGATGAGTTGCAAAGATCAAGCTAGAAACAAGTTGTTGCTCAAACCGATTTAGCCTAATCTCATGACAGTTCTTGTTTGATGAGTTGTGAGATTAAGTAAAAATCGGTTACCTAAAATCTTTGAGGGTTTCGCTCGAGAATGGGAAAGCCTGCCTCATCAAGCCTAGTCATAAGAGAGCATGTATTTAGGACGGGAAATGCTCACGATAGCACGAGAACGTACATAGTTGGGTGAGGAACCCATATACATGAACATTGACATAATCATTTAGAACATACGCACGAGCATAAAGTTTTAGACCCTTGTCGAGGATCAGACTATAGTTATGAATAATCGAATCACGAGGACGTGATTCCTTTAACAGGGGAAGAATGTCACAATTATCAATTTCCGATCATATTGCAAATTTTAAAAAAATAAAAAAAATAATAATCTATTCACTTTTACTATTAACTTCCGATACCCGCACCACCTTTTGACTAATACATTTTAAAATTTACCTTGCCAAGTCATATACCTAGTCATCAACAATATCTAGTTAAGGTGATTCATGGTTGAATTAAGCACAGACAGTGAATATATTTACAAGGGTTATATCAAGTTACAAGGTGTAATTAAAGGTTAAGTGAAGTTTGTAAATGTTAGTCTTAGGTTTAATTAGCTCTTTTATTTTCTACAGATATGCTATACTTCTTATTGATATTGTAATAATTATAACCATGAAGTAATTTAAATTATTACTTATTATCAGTAATCGTAATAACATAAAACATAAAACTGATTCAAATGGCTGATAAGATTGCCTGTAACCATAAAATTGGTAAATTCCAGTCAGATATATTAGTAACAACTAATGATATCTAGATTGTGTGAATTGTAACTGTACGAGTGGTAAATTGAACCGATAGATAATACTTCCAAGTGTATTCAAATACGTATCATGAAACTTAATTACCAAATTCGGTCAAGACATAATTTAAACGTACTATTCCAATTGTAGGCATTAAAAATGTAATATCACTAGCTTAAACGTAACGTTAAGTTCACGAATGATTAAACTAACATAAGTTTTACTTACATATTATATAGTACGAGTCAATAAACTATTGTTTGCTTACATTCAATATTTGAGAATAACATATGTGATCGACATTAGTTCTAGTACATTTCATATTTGAGAACATTAATCATACGTACATATATTAACTGTTAATTGTTTAAGTAATTGACGAACATATAAGATGTTTAATATACTATTATTAAAATCTTCTGATCAATTTAGTCGATAGAACATACGTTATTATAGTATACAACTTTAATAATACGTACCTTACTTATCTGAACTCTTTACAAATGTTATATCAAGATTTAATTGCAATTTTGCTATCTTGATTGACTATATACTTTTATCTATTGTTAGTGTTTGACGAAACCTGACTACTTAACTTACTTATATAAACTTTCGTTAATACTATCTTCAACATGGCTTATACTACTTAATGTCTATTATAATTATACTTATTAACCGAGTGTTAAGTACGTATGACCTACTATGATCTATGAACTATTAAATCTGCTAGTGAGCTCTATAACTGATTGAACTTATTCGATCTTATTGTATATCTTTAGACTCATATCTTGGAACCGATAATTTGAAGCAGTAATCTTTTGAACGGAAAACTTGGATAAATTTTATCATTGAATTTAACGGCATGATATCCATTTGATTTATTCCCTTTATACACGTTAATTGACTAATACTGATTAATTACTACTTGACGTGGACTATTAATATACTTATGAAGTTTAACCTTAGAATTACTGTGACGTGATAATTCTTGCAAACTTGAACGTAAACTACTCTATGGATGACATTCAAATTTTGTATGCGAACTGACAATGATCTTAAAGCCTTCTACTATTGAATGGCTGACATAACTATGTCATCTTAGATTTTGAACAAACACTTTAGGATCTCATGTTGGACACCTAGCATTATCTCTATCTAGCACCACATAACTATCTTGATGATCAATCCTATAATTCCATGGTACGTAGCACTACTTATTTGATCTCATTGAGCATTTAAATGCTAGCTTGTGAATGTGTATTACACAATTTTAGAACTACATATTACTTATGCAAACTTGTTGATTGAACACATATTGCAATTTGAATGGATACATTATGAACAGTCTAAGCTTTGCATAACGACTATTTCAATCCATTTCTTATACTCTGAACTTTCATTTATGTCATAAATATACAACTTTAAATTGCTAAATTTGTGATCACTATTTGCAGTAGGATCAGATAATTGAATAGGATCTTTGACATCTATGATCTGCAATGCATTTAAATCTTCTTAATGACTTGTAACAGAACTCTGAAGATTTTTCATGATTGAGTAGCAATCAATCTTGACTACGTCAACTTGAACTATATTGACATGCCATTACGATATTAGACTTTTCTCGATACAACATTTATGTCTGATGAAATTCTTAATCCTATTTCTAACGAACTGTATTAACGGAATCTTATAGAATCGTTGCAAATGATTGTCTATGATCTAGTTAACATGATGCATTCATTTGAACTATGATTTCTAGATGCAAATATATTTTAACACTCGTAGATCCTAACTTGATATAACGAATCCTGATGATTCTGGAAATCACTATTAACTATTGTCATATTGAGATTTATAATAAGAATCTTAACGAATTACATCGATACTACACGTTGACATTATAGCTTGCACATATACTATTCAATCAACTTAGAATATACAATTTGCATAAATTACACTTTAGATCGATTACATAGTTAATAGTGACTCGCTACACTATAACTCCTTGGTATGCAAAGAAATTTCATCAAGCATTAAAAAGATTATTTAAGCATGACTATTAATCAAAGATTTCAAGACATATTCGATACTTGATCAAACTTGACAGATATATTAAATTCATACTATAAGGATCGAATTACAAGTTACTTGATAATCCAATTATAGCTATAGATTACTGATGTTAGTTAATTAACTATAATTTAAGATTAAATAATTATTAATATTTGACAAAATTGCTTCTTAAGTACCTTTAGTTTAGCTTGATCGAACACTAATCAGAACTGATAGTTTAGTAAAATACATACAAAATTCATATAGTGAATCAAAGAAACTTAAGTATTCACATGCTTTAGTTTGTGAATAGATTAACTAAATCGTATTCACAATTTGCTAAGAGTTATGTCTAAATTTACATTGTTAAATAGTTCAAGAACATAATTATACTGGTTAATATCTCACTGCACCACTTGTTTCAACATTACTGTATAAACACTCTACTTCAAGTCATTAACATCAATATCTTATGTAATTCAATAGATCTGCAAATAAATAGTTCAACATACTTGCACTGATAACGAATTAGTTAGACGATTGTAATTAGGCTAACATCATTTGTAATCTTTAAGTTAAGTTAGCATTTAAAATTGTAGACTATTATTTTAGTTTACTTCCTAGTTACGAATCTGATCCACGACAATGATTAATATCTACCTGTCAATGTATATGTACAAAATTGTATTACAATCACATAACTTGTATCCAAGTTGAAATATAAGAACCTCTAATTAATTTGCAACATGATGATCTAGTATTTTAGTATTACGTTATAACTAACGAAGTTGATATATTTATCATAGGTTAGTACTGCTAGTATTAATAAACTAGCATTGCGCAAGGTCATATTTTAAGTTACTATCCTTATCTTCGCAATTATCGACTTGTAAATAACTACAAACTACGACTAATAGACTAATTAACGATTAAATTATACTTATCAAATTTAGTGCATTGAAAACTAATGAAACTAGTGATAGTGCTGATACAATTAATTTATAGTAACAGGATCACTAATCTAGTTAATCAAATTTCAAGATTATTCTTAATGTCTAATGTAGTACCGTGTCATTCGTAGACATCTGATTAGATAGACTTACTAAACTTTCAAGTACATCACAATATTGTAAGCATACTTATATAACTTATAGTAACGTATATCATGTGATTTAAGTTTACAATTATGAATTGTATCAGACTTAGTAATTAAAACTGCTTATGTAAAGATAGTTTGGAATAACTATGCCAAGCTAATCTAAATGTGATTACTTATTATAATAACGTATAGGAGTAGCATATGTTTGATATTTAGGACTTATGAACCTTTGATTAACTTGATGATATTCAGCTCTTAATTATCTTGAACTAGATTTCAACGGATGAAACTAAACTTGTATTAACACTTTCGACTAATATTAGTATCAACTTAATTGTAACCACTGTTAACTTTGACTTGTATACAATAATTAACATTTAGAACCTGACAAATTCAACCTGACCGATATTCTTGGACTAATAACATATCCATATGGATTCACATTTATAATAGATTGTACCACTACTGATTTAATTGATATTCTATAGCTACTAGCTAATATCTTCGCATAAGCTTACCATATAGCACCATAAATGGATCTAGTTATATCTAGAACGGAATAGCACTAAACTTGAATACCTAGACTGTAACATTCGATAACTGTCTAATTACCAGCATTAATGATGCCTTAATGTGATATGGCATGTTTAATACATTACGTGTCGATATTTAACATTGTAGACACTTTACTTATTGTAGCTAATGTTATGCTAACGTATTAATTTTGTATGTCATTTAACTTGTGTAAACTAGTTTAGATGCCACTTAACTTTGTAACTACGTTACTAATTTTCGTGTAACTCTATTGGATGACAATTATACTGTTTAAGTTAACCAAACAATTTTAGAGGCTGAACTAATATCAGACGACTTATCACTTGTCATTAAGCTATAATGCTTTCTAAATTTAAATCTAATCACACATATTCGAGCTTATAATTCTCACTAGTACATCACAGATTTGGATTGACAAGTCACTTTATAGATGCACATTTATATTGATAACAGACTTGAATTTAGGCCACTTATTTCGTATTTAATAACATCTTAAATTTGATTAGATCATTCGAATACTCTTTGACTCATTGTATGCTAATTCATTTTAACTATACTAACGTTGAATATTACTGAACACTTAGTACTATGTTCATTAAGCTATAGCTTGACACATTCATTCATTACGACATTATAACCCTTTAAACTTAGTTACCTTATGACATTATAACATCTGCATTTATTCTGGTAGTACAACAGTTTCTATGTGGAAGCCGATGATAAACTTGAATCATGAAATTCTTTAGCAACTTATTAATTTCTTAACATTATTAATCCTTGTGACAGTCAGTTTTCTCGACTAAGTCACGAATTTTTAGAGTCTACTAGAATTTTCATTAACATTCTTGTTGATTGTATAATATTGCAAGGACTTGTACCTGACTTCGAACTTGCTATCAACATCTTAGATTATGCCTTTATAAATATGTTAAATCTTAAATTTGTCGAAATTAATTTTGGGGAATTACGGATAATCTTGGGGATAAATGACCAAAACTTTGCCTTTGCTACATGAACCTTCTTTAAAATCTTTTCATAACAATACAAACTCTATGAACTCACTCAACCATTGTGTTGACACTTTAGCATGTTTTATCTCGGTATCTAAGGCATTATTGCATGGCATGCATTTGGACTTATCCTAGAGTCGTGGCAACGACGTCTCTACATATATTTTATGCACTTAACTATCGTTTGATTGTAACAATCTCATTTTGGTACATTGAAATATTTTGGGACCTATGCTTTGTAAACTCTGTTTATTTTACATAATCAAACGATATTTTTAAAAGCGACACTTTAGGTAGATTCGATATAACTGTAACTTTGATGCTATGACGGTCATCCCCGAGAATTCCATTCATTGCAAAGCAGTAATTTGGGGTGTGACAACGAGTTTAATGGGTAATAACGAATTCATTAATTGATAGAAGGTACTATCGACCTAATTAGCCCATGTATAGTAAAGATAGTACGTCGTTGACGAGGTGTGGGTTGAGGTAAAACCTCTTAACTAAGCTTGAGAGGCGTCTTAGCGAGGGGCGATAGAAGCTTAGCCTATATAACCTAGAGGTGGTGCCGCCTCGAATAGAGTCATGGTTTCTCTCTTGGGGTTATGAAAGGATTTAGCGCATGGCCATATTCGCGTAGTAAATTGAGAATGCACAATATAATAATGGAAGTGCGTATGTATTCGTAGGTAAGATCAAAAGGTTTTGGTTTAATCTTGGACACCATTATCTCGAGGTTCGTGGTTTAATCTTTGGACACCATTGAATCAATCTTACTTTGTGTATGCATATCTAACGAGGTTTAATCTTCGTGACACCTTGTAGCACAACATGTTCGAGTGAGTAGAGAAATTGTTCAACTGGTGGGGATTGTTGGAAATAATATGTAGTGACATTTATTTTCTAATAATGGAGTTGAACATTATAGAGAAATATGTATGTTTATAAGTTGATAAACAAATTAATTAATAAGTTTGTTTTATAAGTTGTATTAAACAACTTTGAATTAATTTGAATTAGCGAGAATAAGGATATGGTGGGGGTAGCGAGTGATATGAGTAAACATGCATGCTCTAACGTATTTGTACAAGTCATTCTTGCTTGGCTTGACTTGTTCAAAGTAGTGGGTTGTTGCATGGTTAACTTGGTCTATTGATATCACGAATAAGAAGGGATGTGGGAGTGATATTTGGAAGTGAATCATGGGAAAACAGTTGAATGTACGTGGATTCAAATCTGTTTTCTTCATCTATAAATAGAGATTGAGAACTCTATTGTAGACACACCAAAATATCACTATCTCTTTAATATCTATTACTCACATAATCTTAAAGAATATTTCTTACTCTGAAGCCGATTGTGCATTACGGGATATTGTTTAAACTTACAATATACCGTTAGTGATTACATCAATCACAGGGGTGTCTGATGCGTAGGCTCGAGCGAACAAGCGGGCTCCGTAGAAACCTTAAAAGGACAAAAGCTCTTCTTGTGCGATCGGCTGTTCTTTGTCTTTGGGGTTTTGTTTGTTGTTCTTGTAAACTATTCTGAGTTCTTTTGGATTGTTTAGTCTTGTGTTTGGTGTTTTATTATAGGTTCTTTGGTGTTGGTTAATATATACAACAACCATAAGCTTTCTGCGACTTTTCTTGTTCTGGTGGTTTTGATGGTAGGATGGTTCCAAACAAGGCATGCCTATTCTATTGAGAAAAGCGACTTTCCAAGCATTCATGGTCGCGATACTCTAGCGTTCACTTTCTCTTGCTCTGTTTTATTCAAACATATTAAACTATCGGACGTTAGACACTGGTGTGAACACAACTCGAGATGCAATTCAAAGGATGAATACTCGACATTCTATGCCATGTTGGCAATGATAATTGCATTTACAGCGAGGATATATGTTGAAATGACACCATACCTTGGTTTTGCAATCTTCATGTGTCTTTGGCCTTACTATCTCCGTTTTCTTGGACTTTATAACGGTATCATCTGAGACCTACACGGAAAGTTTCTTCGCATATGGATTATGATAGGTGATAAAAGGCGCAACATTTATTAAGCGGTTATCGGTTGCGCATGTTTTGAGCAATGGCATTTTGTTACACATTTATTCCTCTTGTAATGTAGCATTTTTGGATCTTATTGTATTACTTATTCCATTATTATTCTTTTTGTTGGATAGAGTTTAGAAACAAAGTTCATGTATTTAAAACAGGGGATGTATCACATCCAAGATCAGAGGGTATATATTGGGAGTTGGAATGTTTGATGAAGAACTTTGAAGAAGGTGGTTCTCAATGGGCCCCGGAATTTGGTTTTCATGATGTAGATGAAGAGCGAGTGTGTGTTCCTATTGGTCATATTGAGTTGTTGGCAATTTCATTTGGATTGATTAGCACGAAAAGTGGGAGTACTATTCTTGTGACTAAGAATCTTCGTGTTTGTCATAGATATGATGCTGCAAAATATCTCTCTAAAGTAGCCAGCCAGGAGATTATATTAAAGGATCCAAACCGTTTTCACCATTTCATAAATGGGATAGGCTTCTGCCAGGAATTTTACTAATTGGTTATTCACTACTTAATAATCCCATGAGTCGTAAAAAGCCTTTAAGGACAAAGGGTTATCAAACACACCCATAAGCTAAAGTCGAATGGATCTATTTTGATTGAAAATTCTGATCAAGACATGGTGAAGATGGAAGAACTACGGAGTTATGCGACAACAAGGTAGTAAGACCGAAATGTCGTGATCTGGCGAGTGAAGAAGTGAAGGTATGTGGAATTCTAAGCTATTGACTTTTATTTTCTTAGCTGCATTTCCACAACTTAGTTGCAATATATTTGATTACCACAGTTTTGGAGAACCTTTTCCAAACAATCTTCCTTGATAAGAGAAAGGCAACTTACGATTAATTTACAAGTAAACGCCATGGGGTATGTTGAACACACAAAGACCTTGATAGATCTTAAGCACTCGGAGATCGTTAGTGTTGCCTATGTAATCACAAGCAAACTAATAGAAGATCTCTACAACTCGTATTCTTTAGCGGAATGTGCGAATCAAGTAGTTTACCGTAATTCCTAACAGGGTAATTAGTGATGGCTCAAGGGTCTCGATATATAAAAGCCCTCGGTTACTAAACTGTTAAAATATTAGGGATTTTTTTTATTAGTTTCTGTTTATTATTTAGGTTCATACAACTAAGTCCATATTTGAGTTTAAGAAACACGACTAGATCCATCCATTTATTATTTTAAATGATGAATTAAGCTCATTTAATGCTACAAGTTCTAAGACTTTTAGCCAATATTGTAAAAAAATTAAACGTTTCAAGAATATTACTTATGAATAATGTGTTAATGAACAACATGAATAAGCTACTGTTCAACAAAAAAAACATGAACACTAGTGTCCGTTCTGTTCATATTAGTTCGTTTGCTCGGTTAAACCTATACTAAAGAACACTAACAAGCCTAGTTCGTGTTGCTTCAGTTCTCTAGTCCTACTTAATGATTGTCATAAAACCGAACTTCGGTTTTCTCTTTTTTATATTTTTATTTTCTGCATCTTCAATCATTTTTATATTTTGTTTCAGACCTCCAGAAGGCTTGAGCCGCCCATGGGTTGGCTTAGTGGTAAGTCACTCGGACTTGGTGGCTCTGGCTCATGATGCATTAGGATTCGGGTTTGACTCCCACTTGGTGCTACCGATATTTCTAAGGACATGTAGAGGTGGTAAGTAGGTGGTTGACCCGTAAACACTTCTTTGACCTTTTATGTATATATAATGCCTTAATTATGACTTATAAAATTAATATGATTACAATAATAATCTAACTCTTTGAATAAAACGATTTGAAAGGTTGTACCCATTAAAATCCACCAACCATGCTTATGGGCCAGAAGTCCCTAACTTTGATGAGTCAATGTTTTGGAGAAACTTTACAGGTACGGATGTACCCTATGGATTTTTAGACCAAGGTCTTCCAAACAAAACATAGACTCAGGTACAGGTGAACTGATTCTCTTTCCTTAGCTGTTCATTTTGCTTCACAACAGAACAGTGGAGAACCATGCATTGGATACCTTACATTTACCTGAATTTTCTTGACCATCATGCCATTAAGATCCCTAATCGTGCACTATCTCCCTTGCGTTCCTACTGCACCGTAATTGCATAAGTCTTGTTGGATAAACTTGTTGGTTCAATATGTAACATACGAAAGCCTAAGGGCTAAACTTGTTAGATAGATATTTTATAACCGAATAGCGGTTAAAGTTAGTTAAATAACTGAATAGCGGTTATGGGTAGTTACTAGCGGTTATGGAAGTTAGTTACAAGGTAGTTATTTTCGGTTATTACCGAAAAGACATGATGGTTAAAACATGTCGTTTGGAACCTTATAAATACGCGTCATATGTTCATTTGTAAAGTGTGTCTAATGTTAACAATGTAACCATGTTATGTTGTAAGTAATATAATGAATCAATTCTTGTCATTCTTGTCATTCGATCCTATGGAAATTCGCTATAAACCTGTGCAAAAGTGGTATCAGAGCGGGTTACAAGATTACAAGTTTTTAATTCAAGTTTTGATCAAGAAGATCAAAAGACTTAGAAGGGAAGAGACACCAAGGATTGTTGGCGACGATAGTGCACGATCAGAACCAACGGAAGTTGCAGATAACAATGACTTCAATCCACTATTGAAGGAGAAGAGGAACATGATTGAAGGAAGAAAACGTGGACACCAAACGCATTGGTGGATTAAAACTTTGTTGGTAACAACGAAGGGAAGAAGAAGGAAACTCTTGACGTGGACGAGGAAGCGTGGAACAAGAGTAGAATAGCGCTAGGATTTCTTTTGTGACTCACCGGTATGACGAGAGGAAAGGAAAGAGACACGTCGTCTTGGTTAAAAGGACGAGTGGTTGGAAAACTTTGTGAAACCGGGTTAAACAAGACACAAAGGCTAGGAAGCCTGCGGGGTTAAAACGCGAGCAGTGAACGTTGTTGTGGAAAAGGTTTGGAACATAACCAAGAAAGAGAAAGAGGCAGTCAAGGAATGCTATAAGGAGTACATAGGGATGGTGAAGAAATGCTACGATGGAGCACATAGATCCAAGCAGGGAAGCCAAGGAAAGAAATGGTCGGGCAAAAGGAACCATTTGGTTTTGTAAGGATAAGTGTTGAAGTAGGGGATGCACTAGATGTAACTACAAGGAAGAAAAGAAAGACTGCAAGAGACGGTGTCAAAGTAGGAAGACACAACGTTACAACAACAACGATAAGGAAGCAAAAACAAACATATCGTTTGTTTTGGTGAAGGATACCGTGAGGGTATCAAGGTTTGAAGACCGACAAGAAAGGAATAAGAGCATGAGGATTGAAGAACAAGACTTAAACAATTAGGGAGGAATTGTTGCAACCGTAATTGCATAATTCTTGTTGGATAAACTTGTTGGTTCAATATGTTGTTGGGAATTACGGTAAACTCTTGGATCTCTGTGAATGTCTGTAGAAGAGTTTCTTGAAGAAGAATGGATTCTCTTGAAGTTATACTTGGTGAAGTGATAATCTGAAATCGTGATTACTGGCGATAGTGCGAATCACGTGGGAGAGATAAGCGCCGTATGTAGGCCGTGTCACGAGGAAAAGTCGTGTAGTATGAAGGATAGGTTGGCGCCGTATTGTTTAGAGCTTACTCGGAATGTGTTTGGAACAAAACAATATGATTAGTAAAACAATATGATTAGTTGCATGCTTGTCTAGATGCATGCGTTGTCTATGTTTGTATTAGGAGCATCGTTGTAAATGCTCGTGAGTCATTAGGGTTTCTTGTCTATAAAAGGAACCATAATAGTTTGTATTAGATAAGTTTTCTAAGTCTTTCAAGTCTTGTAAAATATCCGAAACATAGAGTTTCAATAATCAAAAGATCCATAGAGGATCTAAGAGTTCTTAGTTATTATAACTTGTATTTACATTCCGCTAAAGAATACGAGTTGTAGAGATCTTCTATTAGTTTGCTTGTGATTACATAGGCAACACTAACGATCTCCGAGTGCTTAAGATCTATCAAGGTCTTTGTGTTATCAACAAGTGGTATCAGAGCCTCGGGAAAGTCTCTACGATACTAAGAACCATTCTCACCCCATACAACCAAACATACACTCACCATGCACGGATCGATAATGGCGAAGTCACCAACACAAACAACACCAACACCACTTCCATGCAACGACTTAGTCTTTCAAGCGGTAATGGTAAATTTCCTTATTTAAAAGGGAAGAGTATGATCTTTGGACTATGAAGATGGAAAAGCTGGATTTCCAATATTGATTGGAATCTGTGGGAGGTAGTGAAGAAAGGAAGCAGTCTAAAGAAAATGATTCGAGACGGGGATGGGAAGTTTATCATGGCTCCTCCCAAAGCTGCTTTGAAGAGGTCTTGGCTATGCGAGAGAGAGCACAAAGTAAAACTATCCTTCTTCAAGCCATTCACGAAGATCACTGTGTGATTTTCACCATATGGATGATGCAAAGGACATATGGATGGCTCTCAAAGCAAGGTTCGGTGGAAATGAAGAATCGAAGAGAATGAGGAAGTCCATCTTTGAGACAACAATTTCAAGACTTTAATATCTCAGAAGAAGAAGGTATCCACAAGGGATCTGACGGGTTCCATAGGATTTTGAGTCACTAAACCGGTGAATGCAAAACGACAATGATGATTGCAATTCAAAGTTCCTCGATCCTTGCCTCCATCATGGTTACATGTAAGTATAGCCCTCGAGGCTAAAGGTGGGTTGGACATGCTCACCTTTGATGAGTTTGCCTATGAGACTCGAACTCTTGAACACGATGTCGAACTCCTACCGTACATCTTCTTACGGCCATGCGACTTTTGTTGGGACATCTCACTCCAACATGATGGTACATGCTCCTAGTTCAAACTACTTTCCATCATCATCTTGCACTCCGCTCCACCACATAACACTCGTCCCACTCCACCATGTTCTCAAACTAAGACTAGTAGTGTGATGGAGGATGTTCTTCATTCATTTGTTCTTGATTATGATACTCGATATCTTGCATATGAAGACTTTGATCAGTTGGACCCACTTGAAATGGAGGAGATGGCGAAAATGCGGTGGCATTCTTTGTCGGTGGATATCAAAGGTTTGAAGAAGTGCGGAAGGAAGTTTGCTTTCAAGGAAAGGAACCGGCTCGCTTTGATAGGAGAAAAGTCAAGTGTTTCACTTGCCACGGATGGGGCATTTCTCGAGGAATGCAAAGGCAGGAAGAGTGGAGATGGAGCTAACTACATTTCCTATCGTGAAAGAGAAGGAAGGCTGGAGCTTGACTCTTCTCACCATGGATGAGCAGGTCAAGCTGGGTGCACATGAACACGTGAATGAGGAAGCTCATGATCTTGATAAGCTTGGATTCTTGGCAAGGTGTACTTGGATGAAAGGCATGATCGGTTTGCCTTGATGGGACTATCTCGGTACACTGTTGTATATTTGGTTGTAGTCTAAGATACAACGAACTTAAAGAAGAGTATGATGCTATGAAACCTAAGTTCGATGAATGCTATGTTGAAAATGAAGCTCATAAACTAGCATTAAAAGCAGTAGAAAGACAAAAGGTATGGTTTCAAAAGAATCAAATAGCTTATGAAGAAAAGATAAAGGTGTTACAGTTTGATCTAGAAGTTGCAAATAATTACTTAAAAGCTATGCGAGAAAGCAAAGGTGAAGGCGTATGCGAGAACCTAGAGCTTAAAGAAAAACTAGGCGAGGAAATAGCTAGGCATAATCAATGGTTAATTTCGGTGATAATCGGCTAGAAATCTATAACGATCAATCGGTAACCTCGGCTTAGGATTAGGCTTTCAAAAGTATGTAGGATTGGAAGCTAGGAATGATGGTCGTAAATCAACACCGACAAAGTTAGCTAACTTTGTAAAGAAGGTGAAATGCATCTTGTCCTGGACCTATTAGAGGTGAATTTATGCCCATTGACCTATCCATCCTTTGTTGACTTTGATGGATCACATCATCTATATGGCAAAAGTCAAAGACTTGCGGACCACGATACCTCATCTAATGACTTTGTCTCTTGCTCGGCGGTGACAATTCATCGGATCAAGGTCTACTTCCTATGAAAGTTGTGATTCAAATGAGAAGTCGACCTTCCCAAGCCCCTTTGAGCCTACACCCAAGCACTGCACCCCGGTCTACTTACAAGCCTTCTAGGGAAGGCTTGAGGAATCAACTTCAAGGCAGTTTCTTACGAAGATTTATCTTTTAAATCTTTGCATAATCGATCTGTTAAAACAATTCCTTGAATGTTTACGATTTAAGTATACGCATGTAATCAAACATCTCCTATTTGAATAAATCTTCCAAGAAGAAGACATGTTTTGTGTGTGGAAGTAAATTTCATTTAATTAAGGATTGTGATTTTTATGAGCAAAGATTGGGTGCATGTGCTACTCGTGAAACATAAATCAAAGTGGACCAATGTTGATAATATTCCACCTTATGTCCCACAAGCGACTATCTGACTCTCATTGGAGAGGTTCGGTTGCGGACCTTATGTGCAACCAACTAGCCCATACTTTAATCATGGTTATTGGCCTACATATGTTGACTCTATGTATCTTTGGGATGGGATATGGAATCTTCTTGTGAAGCCCTCGGCGAGTTGTTCTTGGACTATCAAGGGACCCAATCATCAATGGAGGACCAAGAACAATGGTGGATCCTCTAGATCTTCATGGCCTAAACTGTGATCCACAAGGCGGGTTCAAGTCGATAATGACTTGAACCTCCTTTGAATACTAACTATATGTATATATTTTGTTGTTGTTTGTAGGATCATCCCTTAAGCATAAAGATATTGGTATTGTTGATAGTGGTTGTTCGAAGCATGTGCGGGAGCAGAGATATGATGCACAATTTTGTTCCTATAGAAGGAGGAGGCAATGTGACTTTTGGAGGAAGTGATGGAAGTATCACAGGAAAGGCACCATAAAGACACCTCATCTGGATTTTGAAAATGTGTACTATGTTAAGGAACTTGACATTTCAACTTGTTCTCCGTTTCACAAATCTGTGACACCAAGAACAAAGTACTCTTCTACGAGAATGAATGTCTTGTCTTTGTCTAAAGACTTCAAACTCCCGGAAGAAACTTCAATTCTTTGAAAGTTCCTCGAACTCACAATTTATACACATTCAACCTTAATGAAGTTCAACTGCTTTGGTGACCTCACTTGTTTGGTGGCTAAAGCATCCCTTGATGAGTCTACTAAATGGCATAGGAGGATGGCTCATGTGAATTTCAAGACCATAAACAAACTCTCTAAAATGGGTCTTGTTGAAGGTCTTCCTCAAAGTTTTCACCAATGATCATAATTGTGTTGCATGCAACAAAGGAAAACAACACGAGCCTCCTACAAAGCTATCAATGCTATGAGCATCATTTACGAACCTCTTGGTTGCTCCACATGGATCTGTTTGGTCCAACTCAAGTCGAAGCATTGATCATAAGTACTTACATTTGGTTATCCTTGATGGCTATAGCGATTTTGTTGGGTTTTCTTTCTAAGAACCAAAGATGAAACATCTCAAGTCTTGTTGAATTCATCACCCTCGTTGAAAATCAGTTGAACAAAAGGTTAAGGAATTCGGTGTGATAATGGGACGAGTTCAAGAATGCTATTCTTATAGAACTCTGTGGGTCAAAAGGTATAAAAGGGACTATAGTAATCCAAGAACCCCACAACAAAATGGGGTGGTGAAAGAAAGAATAGGACCTTAATAGATTTGCAAGATCAATGCTTGCGAGACTCTAAAGCCCACTATGTTACGGGTGAATTTGTTGGCACGCGTGCTATGTGCTAAACAGGGTCTCCATTACTAGACCTCAACTCAAAACACCATATGAACTTCTCTTTGGGAAGGTTCTGTCATTCACTACCTAAAACCTTTTGGTTGTCAAGTGACCATTCTAAACACCGGTGATCCGTTGGGAAAGTTTGATGAGAAGGCGATGATGGTTATATTGTGGGTTATTGACTCATAGTAAGGCATCTGAGGTGTACAATTTGCAAGCCAAGAAGATAGAGAGACTTTGAACACGAGATACTTGGAAGATAAGCCTAATGTTCAAGGGCGAGGGTCATCGTGGTCTTTTGACCTTGACTATAGCGATTATTTGGGTTACACTAGACATTTGGCTAACCAAAATGCGGGTCCTCAAGAGTCTCCCACTAACAATGCGGTACCTTGGATGATGACTACGAAAATGAGTTTGAAGATGATGAACAACCTATACTTGTGCCTTCTTTCTCCCCAACAATATTGCGGTACCACCTCAAGGATATTCTTGATAAGAGTGATGAAGATGAATCACATTATCTTTGAGGACCTTGCTAGGCTTGAGACTCAAGAATTTGCGGCTAAGCTTGAAGCGAGGCGAATGGAGAGGTTGCTAATGAAGGTCGATAGAAACCATGTTTCTGCTGAAGTTGATTCTGTCACACCTACCATCCACAAATCCATTTGAAGGCTATCTTGTTTCTTCTCATGTTCCTTCTCAAGTGTCTTGGACTTTGGAGAACCTTATACACGCTTTCAAGACCCTCGGATCTTGGAAATCATCAACAAGTGGCATCTTCACCTCACCCTCTTATGATCTTTGAGTTTGAACCAACTATCACTAATCTTGATTCATCCATTGAAGTCATTGCTTGCTACTCGGAGGATCAATATTGCTCATCCTCGATCCAACATTATAGGTGATCTTCGGCACTGTTAGAACTCGAAGGGCTATAACAAGTCCTCGGTTTGGATGATTGCTTTTCTCTCTTATGTCTCCAACCGGCAAAGAGACAATCACACGGACTTCAAGCATTGTCATTTGCTTGTTTTCTTTCTCAAGTGGAACCAACAAGTGTTTCTCAAGCTCTTAACGATTCAAGGTGGCTAGAAGCAATGCAAGAAGAGATGCAACAATTTCACAATCGGCGAGGTTTGGATCTTGGTTCCACTCACGATGGCAAATATGCCATTGGGACAAAGTGGATTTTGAAGAATAAGAGATGCTCGGGGTGTTGTGATAAAAACAAAGCAAGATTAGTGGCTCAAGGCTTGAGACAAGAGGAGGATTGATTATGATGAAGTGTTTGCACTGTTGCTAGAGTTGAAGCCATTGAATTTTCTTGGCTTATGCTTCTTACATGGGTTTCATGGTGTATCGGATGGATGTTAAAGGTGCTTTTACGTATGGTGAGATTGAAGAGGAGGTTTATGTCACTCAACCCAAAGGATTTGAAGACCCGGATCACCCAAATCATGTTTACAAGGTTGTCAAAGCTCTCTATGGCTTACATCGGGCACCTAGAGCTTGGTATGCTAGGCTTTCATCCTTCTCTTTGAAGCATGGCTATAGGAGAGGTGCTATTGATAAAACTACTGTTCCTAAAGAAGAATTACTCGGACATCATTCTTGTGCAAGTTTATGTGGATGACATTATTTTGGCTCCTGAAGCGAAGCTTGGTGCGAGGAATTTGAGGAACTAATGAAGGAGAATTTCGGATGAGTGCTATGGGAGAGCTTACTTTCTTTTGGGTCTCAAGTTCGTGAGAAACAAGATGGCATCTTTATCATCAAGATAAATATGTGAGGACATTTGAAGAAATTTGGTATGGAAGGTGTTAGGGCGCCACAACACCTTATGAAGCTCAAAGACAAAAGCAAATAATGAACGGATCTACTGTGAATGTTCATCATGCAGGTCCATGATTGGTTCATTGATGTATCTAACGACTTCAAGACACGATATTACTTTTCTTTGTGAGTGTTTGTTCTCGACATCAAGTCACTCCACTTACTTCCCATCTCAATCTTTGTCAAGAAGATCTTTAAGTACCTCAAAGGCCAACCTCATTTAGGCCTTTGGTACCCAAAAGTCTCCTTTCAAGTTGGAAGCATATAGTGGCGGTGATTATCTTTGGTGCAAATCTGGATAGAAGATCCTGGCTGGAGGTGCCAATTTCTTGGAAGAGGTTGATTTCTTGGCAATGCAAGAAACAAACCATTGTGGCTACCTCAACTCTTGAAGCGAGTATGTTCTTCTTTGCAAATTCTTTGTGGACGGGTCCTTTGGATTCAAAACCAATTCTTTGGACTATGGGTACAACTTCATGAACACAACAATTTTATTGATAATCAAAGTACCATCTGCATAGTCAAAATCCGGTTTTCACGGTCGAACAAAACACATTGAAATCGGGCACCACTTTATAAGAGATGCATATGAAAACATTTGATAAAAGTGGCTAAAATTCATCTTGATGATAATGTGGCGGACTTGTTAACAAAAGCTTTTGATGGACCAAGGTTTCAACACCTTGTGGTCAATATTGGAATGCTAAACCCTTATTTGCAAAGTTTAAGGGAGGCATAGGCCTCGGGGAGGCATATGCCTCGGGGAGGATTTGTGCAAACTCTGCATATTTTGTGTGTTATTTTGTTTACTAACACTAACTTTCTAATAATTCTTTAGTTTGTTTGTCTTTGTGTTGTTCTTGTGTGTTTTGTATACATTTTGCGGTTATGCGGATTGCATTTTGTCTATTCCTTATGCGAATTGCGGTTTGTCTATTCCATGATCAAGATCAAATTCATCAAGTGTGGTTCATTGGTATATGGTCAAGATAGCTAAAAGATTGTTGCTTGTTTCTTACGAAATTAAAAATCTTGAAGCAAACAATTTGATTCCTTGAAGTTATAATCTTGAAGAAAAGAAATTGAAGTCAAATTGTTCTTTCATTCATTCAAAAGCAGTTCTGACTTCGACGACACAAAAGTCAACCTACTACAAATGCATCTTCAAGATACGAGCTATACACTTACGCTAATCCTAATCTAGTACATATCATCTATTCCAACATCTAAGTGAATGTTGGATATGCATTAGATCTTTGGATATGCGTTTGTGGGTCTTGCATAACCACCCATTCCGTCTATCTCGATGGTGGATATGCATGACCAATCTGACGAAGATGCTAAGGACCAAAATGGAGAGGATGGATTGATGCAAGCGTTGATGATGGCGATGACCACACATGATGATGGAGAAAATAACGTCTCTGTGTGCTTCATCTATGCATTTCAACAAAATGCAATCCATCCACCCTCCTTAAGCCCTTCTCTTATCGATGTGTGTTGATGCACCAAAAGATGGCGATGAGACCAAGAACCACCTCTCTATCTTTGGGGAGTGGCGGATTCTGGCACGAGGCCTTTGTTGAGGCCGAGTCTTTGGAGGTTGGGAGTATGATGTTCCCTCCTTATAGGAGTCATCGAGAATCATCGTGATTCACTTGGATTCACTACACTATCATCTTACGAAGAAGGGAGAAAGGGTGATTTACTTGGTCGTGGATAGGGTTGAGGAAAGTAATGTAGCCATGGGTTTGAATCACCACTTGATGATGATGAAGAGGATGATGAAGATGATGTTGTGAGATCTATGATCTCAGGTTTGGTATTCATGGTACAATTTGGTTAATTGGGGTTTGTTTTTGAATCTAGGGTTTGTGGTAAATATTTGGGGATCTTTGATGAAGAGATAAGTATGCATTGGGATCATTTTATAGGCGGGTTCGAGGTTCAATGAGAATTAATGCGAGTGGGTGTACGATAATTCTAGAAACTTACGAAGATATTCTTATCTTTGATGGTTTCTGTTGAAGTGTATAACTTGATGATTGACCATATATGTTTATCTTGAAGTGTTATTTTGGGTTTGGTCAAAGTTGAAATACACGTCGTGACGGTCAACAAGCGGTCTATTTTCTTTGACTATATTTTGGGCAAAACTATCACTCCACCATCACTCTCTTGAACAAACCAATTCCTCTCATCCTGCATCCACAAACACTCACCATTACGAGAAACATAACCCTAAAACTCATATCCTCATGGCTCTTGAATTTAAAATGATCACAACAAAGTTGCATTTACGGGAAAAGGTAAGGGATATGAATTATGCGAACCAATGGTGGAATTCTTGAAAAGGTCCAAGATTTGTTATGCTCTAACACATTCTCCGAATGAGATATATGAATCCTTGGTTACTCGGTTTGGGAATCTGTGAGAGAGAAATGAGGCAGAGATTAGGGGTGTGATTGATGGAGCAGGCACATAGTGACGAGAGGACCTAATAAGGAGGAAGCTTCGCTTGGAAGATCTTGATGGAGAATTTCACTCTAATCGGGAAGAAGTGCTTCTTGGGCTAAGAGCAATTGGCTATCGGTACAAGGGCGATATGTGGTGAAGAAGGAACTTTGCCGAAGTGGAGGTTCTGGTTCACGTTGCTTCAATGCATAAGCAACAAGTCGGGAGGATGGGACCAGTTCTCTACCCAACTAGGATGTGGTATTGTGTGTCTTTCCCGAGGGATAACTTACAATTTTTCTAAGTATATTTTTGAAAACATGGTTGAAAATCTTCAAAGGAAAAAGACTAAGTTTTAATGTACCCAAGGTTTACGCAAATGATTTTAGACACCACTACCCAAGCCCAATCCTTTTATCCCATAGGTGTTTTAAGCGCTAAATTGTTTGCAACCATGAGAACTCACTTCGGGGAACATCATCCCTTGCTTGCGACCATGTTGCCCCAAGGCAATGAGGCTGGCGATGAGGAGAATGTGACTAATAATCCTCCTTCTCCACTGTTGCTCTTGATGGTAATCCATTAGTTAACATTGATGAGGGCCCTCATCAGCTGTTGAAGCAACTCATGTTGCTCGGACCGACCACCTTGTCCCGATCCACCACCCGCACTAGTTACTCATGATGAGTCGATCTTAATAGACGCCCACACCAAGTCTGTTAGGGATCCTCTCAATGAAGATCTTCCTCACTTTGAGCATGACCATGATTCTCTTGAAAGGTCCAATGAAGCTCCCTTTACCACGAGCAATCTGCTGGTGGGTGAGGACCTATTACACTCTCATCTGTCTATGCTCTTGTCAGCGGTATCTCTTGAGGTGTCTAGTGCGAAAAAGGAGCTTGCGAGACCAAGTCTTCTCTTGGTAGTAAGATTGAAGAAGCGCGAGAATAAAGTCAAGGAATTAGAGGACAAACTTAAAGGGGCTCCAAAGGAAGCTTGTGGTTTCTTGATGAAGAACAAGAAGTACCTCGGTTTGGGTCTCTTGATATGTTGGTGATGTGTCTCTTAATGATCCTTCATCGATGAGTTCTTTGCTTCCTCGAAGAAGAAGGAACACATTCTTTACAAAAAGAAAGAGATCTTATTTAAGTAAGGTTTCTTACGAAGCTTCAAAGGAACTGGTGTTGACAAGGTGCATCTGGCGATGTGCAAATGGAGGATGTATCTTGGATCATGGTCAATCTTCATCTGTTCAAGAACCAACAGGCCCTTCACCTTGAGATCATTACGATGATGTTGTCATGACCACTCCAGTTGATAATCTGCATCAACATGTTTCTCCTCTGATTGACTTGGGTATTTCTCTTGAGGTTCCTTTCGTTGATATAGCGAAGATGAGTGTGCTAGAAGCACGATGATAAAGGGAAAGATGTAATAGCGAAGATGAGCTTGGTCGGACACGGTAAGTGAGGAGGAAAGACTAGGACAAGCAAGTAGATTGGTGAGTTTGAAAAGTCAAAGAAAAGTGAATTATTGGCTCAACAACTTGAAGCAGAGGACTTTTCATCTTTACCTCTGAGAGAAGAAGAAGCTGGATGAAATGCGTGTTCGGATGCTGCTTGAATCTTGGGATGCTCTAACTCGAGCAAGTTATTTCAAGACCTTCTCTTGCTCAAAGTATACTAGGTGGAGATTTCAACGATGAGAGTTATGTGGATCAAATGATGGCTCGGGGAAGACAAAGGAAGCAAGAAGCTATTGCACAAAGGAGAGCCATCAAAGCTCGGAAGAACAAGAGAAACCTCCTACTAAATCGAAATGAGAATGGTGGTGAAAAATCAATGCTCGATGTACAACTCGGCTTAACAATGAAACAAGTCAAGGCTTTTCACGATCATGTCTGGTTCGCAAATATAAGCAGATCATGGGGACAACTCATCATCTTGACACATTCTACCAACTTGAAAAGGATTCTTTGGAATGAAGTTGCTCGAAGCCAAAAGACTCAAGTCGATGATGCTCCACCAGGCGACTTCTCCGGTCATTTCTCTTGAAGCAACTCTGAAGTTGCTTCCTCTCTTGACAAGGGTCCATCTGTTGAACCATCTACCAATTCTCTGAAGCACACGATGTATCGGCTCCCACTTCATCTGTGGCAACCGTTGACACACAAGAAGATTCTAAAGTTAAGGAAGGCGATCTCATTGAAATAAAAACAAAAGGCGATAAAGATGCTTCACGGGATGAATGCACTACGTGAAGGTGTTCCAACTAAGTCTCCTCTACCTCTTCAAGTCTTACCACAAATGTTCAAATGAAAATGCTCCTACGGGAAATCTATAAGCTGGTAGGAGGAAGAAGAGAATGGCCAAAAGATCTCCCTTGGATCTTGAAGGCGATGACTCAACTTTCATTATAGAGGTTCTGCTGCTGATTTTCTGAGGAGATCAAAATGTGTTGGTCGATTGGAATCGAAGGATGATGAGATGAATGTCATTCATCGAAAGGACTCCACTTCAATGGAATTCACCTTTACGAAGGAAATTCTACACTTGGTGAGCAGGCGGTTGCTTACTCTGTACACTCTTGTTACCACCCATTCTTGCAACAAGGAACCACAAGGTTACGGGATGTTCTTCTTGGGAGATCTTCAAGTCTGTTAAACTCTCATTCTCCCAATAGTAAAGCACATTCCATTTGGGAGAACTCACATCGGTGGAAGGTTGCGTCACGGAGATTCTATCCTCTCCTCGTGTGCATGTGCTTGAGACTAAGGGTGGAATCCATCATGCATGCTTCTTTGAAAGAAAGTATCCATTGCCCAAGAGACTTATGGAAAGGATGCTTAGTCGAAAGTGGAGATTCCTCCGAACCGGTGGGCAATGAAAGGTATGCCTTCAACATTGGTGGGTTTGATCAAGACTCAACTTCTACAATGACAATAGGCCTCATCCTCATCCTAATCATGGTACTTGGTACTCTCTGCATTACCTTGTTTTGTTACATTTAGTTTGTGTTATTTATGTTATTTGTCAATTTCTGTGTTATTTTTCAATTTCTTAGTTAAAAAAAAAAAAAAAAAAAAAAAAAAAAAACTAACTTTTATGCGGGTTTGTTTGTTGTACAATTCGATGGTTTTAACTCACGGATATACCTTGTGTATGTCAAAGAGTTGGCTAGTCCAAAGTGCTGACTTTGGTAAAGACACAACAAATCATTGATAATTGTAATGGTTTGCTCAAAATCATAGGGTCTACAACCACCCATGCTTAGCTTCTTGAGGGTTGTATGGTCATCAATTCACCATGGTCTATTCCTTTTGGAATCCAAGAATTGGCTAGCCACATGTATATGGCATGTGGTAAAGGCAAGCTGAATCCATTATTGGTTCTCAATTCACCAATTCTAAAATTGACTAGTCACGAGCAAGCGGCTACGGTAAAGACAAGTCAAATCCGTTTATATGGTTCTTTGGTTTGCCAATAAATCGAGATGGTTATCAATGTACCATAGTTTTCGAACTCAAACATATGACTACTCCGGTAGTGATGGCTATTGGTAAAGAGACATCAAACCCATTATTTTCAATGATTCACCTCTCACGAGGAGTTAACACACACGGAAGTGATGAGAATAGTATGAAACTTATATGTTTTGATGTACATGATGTCATATGTTCTTTGCAAAGATACGGTGTATCACGATTCGGTCATCATAGAGATGTTCTTCTTACGAATCTTTGTTGCGATGTTGAATGCAATCCTCTTAATGTGAAGTATTTGTGCTCAAGCTGGACCTTCCTAGCTCGAAGTGTTTACGGAATGGGGAGGATATTGTTTGGAAATTTTCTCATAAGATGGTACAATCCTCAAAAGTATTAACGATCTATCAAGGCTGGAACTTAACCTAGTCAAATTCCGGTTTAGGGAGGATTGTTGGGAATTACGGTAAACTCTTGGATCTGTGAAGTATCTGCGAAGAGTTTCTTGAAGAAGAATGGATTCTTTGAAGTTATACTTTTGAAGTGATAATCTGAAATCGTGATTCTGGCGATAGTGCGAATCACGTGGGAGAGATAAGCGTAGTATGTAGGCCGTATGTAGGAAAAGTCGGGTGCCGTATGAAGATAGGTTGGCGCCGTATTGTTTAGAGCTTACTCGGAATGTGTTTGGAACAAAACAATATGATTAGTAAAACAATATGATTAGTTGCATGCTTGTCTAGATGCATGCGTTGTCTATGTTTGTATTAGGAGCATCGTTGTAAATGCTCGTGAGTCATTAGGGTTTCTTGTCTATAAAAGGAACCATAATAGTTTGTATTAGATAAGTTTTCTAAGTCTTTCAAGTCTTGTAAAATATCCGAAACATAGAGTTTCAATAATCAAAAGATCCATAGAGGATCTAAGAGTTCTTAGTTATTATAACTTGTATTTACATTCCGCTAAAGAATACGAGTTGTAGAGATCTTCTATTAGTTTGCTTGTGATTACATAGGCAACACACTAACGATCTCCAGAGTGCTTAAGATCTATCAAGGTCTTTGTGTTTTCAACATGCTTTTGTTACAAGAATTATCACAATTCACAAACCCTAATTGCATGTCACAAAACCCGTTTTATTATTCAAAAACCAAAACATAGATTTTACTCTATGGAAAGTAAGAAGACATCCGTGTTATCCGATTGATGATCTTGCTCGTACAACTCGCTAAGAAGAAATACGGTGCCGTTTTATTTTGATTATAAACATTGGAATTTCTAATTGGGGAATTTATTTTTTGGCAATTAACTTTTGAGAATGTCCTAAACATATATTGACATGTTTTCATGTAGTAGATCTAATATGTTTAGCATGAGGGTTCATCACAAAGGTTTCTTTAAATACTGGCCTGGTAAAATATACGTTGAAGTTATGGAAAATTTAGTTGATTGGTTGATGTTGATAGTGTGTCAGTTGAACAGTTGGATGTTCTTATGTATAAATTGGGTTACGAGCTTGGTTCAAAAAATTACTATTAATCCTGGTAGTAATTTATATGATGGTTTGTATAGCTTAAGTGAGAGTGCACATTTAGAAATATTGAAAGATCTTGTTGATGACCATAAGATGATAGAAGTTTTTGTTGAAAATGGCAAGACAACATTGGATGTTGACGAAATGTCAACAAAGTCAATTAGGATAGTTATTACTGATGTGGATGCAATAAAGAAAAAGGCGGCTCTTGCTATTGTTCCATATTGCTCAAACAAATTGTTCTTAAAAACACATTGCTAATAAGTTTGTGGTAGAGGATTTATCTCAGGTTACACATCAACCTTTCGAAGTCAATACTTTGGTATAATCTACTCAGATGCCAAAAACAGAACCCTTGTTTTCATCTGTAGAGGTCTGTCAAACTGAAGATGTTGTAGCTGATGTCAACCAACAAATAGATAAACATGTTGAGCATATCCAAACAGATAGTCCTGAAGAAGTATGTCAAAATGATCAAGAGTTAGGTCATCAAGAGGAGGAAATATGTAATCATGTTGAGCTTATCCAAAAAGGTAAATTTGTACAGGTATATGAAATTGATGAAGCTTTTAGTGATGACAATGTGAGTGAAACAGATAGTTATGTGAGTGATGATGATAATATTGAGAACAATCGAGATGGAAACATATTGTTGATGAGGCAAATACTTTTGAGGAGCCTGATGTTGTTGTAATCTGTTCAAAGTGACTAAGACTACAGAGTTACCATATATAGGTAGCTCCAGCCAGATATTAGATGATTTTTTTTAAGAAAAGTGAGTTAGATATGTTTGATGATAATGAGTTTGCAAGTGGTTCTGAGAATGAGGATGAGTATGTTATTAGAAAGAAAAAAATGAGGGCATACAAGAAACAAAAGTTAAGTGAGGCAGCACAAGTAGAGGACGAAGTATACCTTTTCTGTGGTCAAACTTTTGTAAATGCAAAAGAAGTGAAAGATAAGATCAATTTGCTTTCAATGCAGACTAGGAGGAAATTGCAACTCATTAAGAATGACAAACAGAGAATTAGGGTTAGGTGTGTTGGAACAATACCTGTTTGTAGTACAAGTAAAGGTGTTGGCCTGGGAACAGCCCCAAAGAGGAAAAAATGTCCATTAACTAGAGGCCGCGGAAGAGATGTATATTTGAGATCAGTGAAGGAGCAAGCAAAAGTTTGCCCATGGTTGTTGTATGTAGCCAAAAATACATCTAAAGATTTATGGAGTGTTTGAACTTTCAGGGATGAACACAAATGTTTGCAATCAAGAGAGATTAAAGCTTGTGACTACAAGTTTCTTTCAAAGCAAATAGTTTACCAAGTTCAAGTCAATCCAGATATTCCAATCAGGGCAGTTCAAGATCAGCTCACTAAACAGTTTGAAGTTCAAGTGTCTATGCAAAAGGCATTAAAGGCAAAAAAACAAGTCATAAATTGAGATTAGGGGTGATCATAAGCAGCAATACACCCTTTTAAGAGACTATGTTGAAGGGTTGTAGAAAATAAACCCAAATACAACAGTTAGGATAAGTGTACAAACTGCAACAGATCCAACAAGTCCAACCAGAGTTTTCAAGAGAATGTATGTATGCTTAGTTGCTTTGAAGGAAGGATATAAAGCTTGTCAAAGAGAGTTGTTGAGGTTAGATGGTGCTTTTATGAGGGGTCCTTTTCCTGGTCAGCTCCTTACAGCAGTCGGTATAGATAGTAACAATGGAATATACCCTTTAGTCTATGTTGTTGCAGAAGATCAAAGCAAAGACTCATGGATTTAGTTTCTTGAATGTCTAGGAGATGATCTTGACTTGCAACCAAACTCAAGCTACACTTTTGTCAGCAACAGGCAAAAGGTGATGTTACCTTTCAGTTGATTATATTCACTTGTATTTTCGATAATGCTACTTTTAATAGTAATGAATTGATGTTCCTTTGTTTAGGGTATCATTCCATCATTAGTATCAGTATTCCCTAGCATTGAACACAGATTTTTTTGAGGCACATCCATGATAATATGAAATTGCAATGGAATGCTAAAGCATAAAAGGAACATTTGTGGAGATGTGAAGCAGCAACAACCGTCCAAAAATTTGAGGCAGCCATGCTGGCATTCAAGAGTTTTAGCGAACCTGCCCATCCTTGGTTAAGTTAGATACCACCAACCCATTGGTCAAGGTCGCATTTTTCAGGTACTAACCAAATCTTGTGTACATCTTTTGTTCTACGACATTGTTCAACACTGTTGTTTGTATAACTCAAATATGTTGTATAAATGTGTAGGGAGGGCTCATTCTGATGTGCTACTTAATAACATATGTGAGGTGTTCAATGGGAAACTAGTGGGAGGTAGCCACCAACCCATCATTACTGCTTTGGAATACATTAGAGAATAATGTATGAAAAGAATATTGAATGTTGTGAATGTAGTTGACAAGTGTGTCGGACCATTAACACCAAAGGCAACACTCATGTTAGACTTGATAAGGAAAGAGTCTTATAAGTACACCGTTTTACGGGTAGAAGGAGATAAGTATCAGGTCAATGGATGGGGAGATAAGTGTTTTGTGAATTTTCAAGTTAGGGCTTGTACATGTAGAAAATGGGAGCTTATAGGTATGCCATGTAAACATGTTGTTGCTACCCATCGGTATATGAGCTTCAACGGAATGCAAGTATGATCTGTTGAATCATGGGTTCATCCATGTTACTTGCTTAAGACTTACGAAGAAACTTACAAACACCACATCCAGCCAATAAATGGTTATCAACATTGGAAAAAGTCACAAGTGCCTACAATCATTCTTCCACCTAAACATCATAAATCATTAGGTAGGCCATGAAAGAAAAGAACTAGGGCTTTTTGTAAGCTCCCGGAAAATTTCAATGTACTTAACGCTTTAATCAAAAATTAAACACGATCTATTTCATCATGAAATTTTCTAAACATCACATTTGCATATCATTTGGCATATGCATGATCAACGCAGCTTGAGCGTTCATAAATATACCGTTGTTATCAGAAAAAAATTCCCCACGATCTTGATAACCTTAAAATACGTAACGAATACCTAAAAATTAAAAACACGAATTTAATTATAATAAAAATATATTCAAATTCGTATTGGGCCTCGGAACTCATTGGACTTGATACCACCTCGTAAAACAACCCAATTCGTTAATAGGCCTTACAACCGGGCCAAACTCACACTATTTTTATTTGGGCCTCGCTAGCTAACCTAAGCCCAACACCCTTGAAAACCATTTCGGGCCTAACCTTGGTACCCGAATAAACAAAAGGAGTCCAACACCTTTCTTTTCTTTTTCTGGGCCTCGTCCACATAACACCACCCAAAGCCCAATGATACTAACATGAAAATATGTCTAGTTTCCCTTCTCGTGTGTAACCGGTCGAGAATAATGAAACACAAAACATCACAAAGTATTAGTTGAGGACTAAGTTAAATACTTTCCCATTATTTGTCCCTAAACATTGCGTATGGATGCAAGAAATGGAGACAAAACATGCTCCTAATTCACATTAAAATAATGTCTAGGCACCCTTGACCATCTTTTGACTTCATTACATAAAGGTTAACAAACTTGCTAGACAAACTTGGATTTGACACAACACACACACACACACACCTAATCCCAGCCGAACCATGCACGCCTAGCAACATTTCACAAACATGACCAAATTCAATGTAACATGTGACTAATAAATCCTAGGATTAGGAAGGCTAAGAGTTAAAATATAGGAAAAACCATGCTTGCAGCTTCCTTAAATACCACTTCCAACACTTAGCCAACTCTCACACAAACCACTCAAAGAAATCTCACTCATACTCACTTTGAAACTCAACTCGTCCACTGTGGAGCCTTAGTACGAGGGAAAAGGGAAAGAAGCAACAAGGAAAACAAAGGAAATCTTAAGGGTAAACGTGTTAGCATAAGGTTATAAGGAGAACACGGGGTTCTCGGAGTCCCATATATCTTCTCGCTTGCTCTTTTATCACCACCACTCCTAGTGAGTGTAGTAAGTTCCCTTTTCATAACTCATTTACTCATTTTGTACATATATATCACACGTTAGGATGTGTTGAATGCACCTATGTCTCGACACTATTTGTTAACACCTATAACACGAATTGAACTACTTTCTAACACGAATGTTTGATTATAGTGTCTTGTAAATACCTCATGTTTACCCACACGACATTTATAAACAACCTAAGAAACCCATGATTCTTCCCCCATGCCTCGTTTCATTTTAAAACCCAACGAAAACACTAATGGGTCTAAAGCCCAAATCCCAAGCCCAATAAGCCCAAATAAAGCCCAACGAGACTCCAACCCGGCCCAATAGATTAAAAATAAGTCGATAAGCACTAATTATAAGCTAAAAATAAGTTGAGATTATTTTTACAAAGTTTCGTTCTACAAAAATGTTTTTCGGATGTGTTTTGCAAAATGAGTTACACTAGGGGTTAAATCCATAACCTTTAAAGAGTAAAGGGGTCATTTTATACGTGAAATAAGTATTTTAATAAACTTTTCGGTTAAATGTGACAAGTGTGAAAAGTAAAGGTTTTAAGTGTATAAAGCTAACTAAAGGGACTGTTTTCATAAATTCAGTTTTACCAAGGGTTGAAAGTGTCAAATTCTGAAAGTTTTGGTATAAAATTTATTTCGGGTAAAAAGTGTAAGCTTCTCAAACTAGAGGGACTAAACTCGTACTTTTTATAACTTGAGGGTAAAAAGTGTAAATTCGGGAAAAGTTTAGAAAAACTTATAAACCCATCATAACTTCGTAAAAACGAGTATTTTGATCATATGAGTATTTTATTTTCGGATAACGTTAAATGTATTACGTATATATATATATTTATAAGATTATAATTATATATATAAATCCGATAAAACACACGGGGAATCTAAACACGTTAAAATACACAACAAATCAATTAAGATCACAACGGGGGGAAAACATTTCACTTATGCGTAAGCGAGGATCATTAATTAAGGCAATGTAGCACGTAAATTAACTTAAACGTTAATCACGCACGCACACTATTGGATTGGACAATCCAATGATCTATTGAATAAGAATGTTCAATGCTCTATTATTTTGGTCGCGAACCAAAATGTTCATTTACTGAGACTCGCCATCTCATCATTTTTAGGTTTCGGTTTGGAACCTCTGCTACATTGTGCTTGATCTAATTGTGCGTGTTCACTATCATCAAGGTGAGTTCATAGCCTCGCTTTTACTTTTATTTTCAAACCCCGCGAGGGAGATACATGCTCTAAACTAGAACACAAGGTTTTTCATAAATGCTCTATCCTCTTGATTATTGGTACCGCCTAAGTATTTAGCCACAAGTCCCCGATCATGAACCATTAGTCACCGCGAGTGAGCGAGATATCGTGAATAGTACTATGGGGATTAACGACCCGTTTGGTTATAGAGAAATAACAAGGCGCACCATATTAATTTCTTTAGGTAATTGGCTATTACCTCCGTTGGGGCATACTTACATACCTTGGTAATTTGGTGTATCTTGGTTGAGTTTTGGTTTCATGAGCTTAGCGCATAATAACTGTGATTTTCTTATGATATTGTTAGTTTATAATGATCATGATCTTATACTTGTGTTCAACTATTTTAAACCTATGAATTTCACTCAACAATTTTTGTTGACTTTTTAAGCATGTTATCTCGGTAATCGGTGAAGATTATGACCAAGGCGGAGCGGGCATGGCAAGGCTTATCTGGTGGTGTAAAACATAAAAGTTGTCATTTCTTTCAAACTCATGATCTTTCTTTTGGGAAAAACACTTGATCTATTTACAACGTTTTGTAACAACTATGAGTTTTCGATGAATGATAACTATTTTAATAAAACGTCTCTTTTGAGTCGTTTTCTATAATTATTGACTATGATCTCCATTCAAGTAACACCTGAATTAGTCTTCCGCTGTCATTAAGATTTTCGAGGGTGTTACACTTTTACTGAAAATGATGATAGTGACAAAACCAGTAAGTTGTCACAGTCTAGTAGGAATGTAGTTTGTGGTATATGTAGCAATGTTGGACACAACAAGAAAACATGTCTTGGGAAAGGAGGTGTAAAGGAAGTCAAGGCAGTACACATCAGTCTCAAAAAACAGGTTCATCCCAGCCAAAAGTTATAGCAAAGAAGAAGGCAAAGGTTACAGGTCACAACTTTGAAGCAAATGAAAAACCTCAGTGTCAAACTGATACTCAATCTCAAGGTGATTTTCAACCAAGTGTGGTCCGGTCTTAATCTGGAAGTCAATTTGATCTTCGCTCGGTGGGTCTCCAAAACAATTTTGGACTAGGAACAAGATTATAGCGACAGATTTGTTTTCACTGAAAAAATTGTTGGTTAAGCATTTCAAAGCCAATGTTTTCCATCGAATATGTATTCCCCTAAACATTATTTGTTGTCTTTAAACAATGTTTGTTTCTGAACTTTGTAGACTACAAAATTTTATGCATTTGGAAATATATCCATTTGCATTATGTATGAAATCATGTCATGTTGTCAATGGTGGATCCGACCACCCATTGATCGGACATATAGATCCCTAAAAAGCAGAAATCAAACGTTTGAAAACACTTAAAAGCTTAAACCAAGATTAAACTATAAACATAACATGTTAAATTAAAAAAACACAAGCATTATTATATAAAGACTAGACAACCTCAATTGGACAAGCAAAGTAACGCCTGTCAGCGTTTACATTGTTCCATCATGTCTTTACCACCGCCCGCCTACCACAACCATAACGCACCATTATTACAATTTGATCGAAATTATTAAGGATAAGATTTTTATTTTTATTTTTAGAGGAGACTCAAGGGATGAGTGGTGAATAAGAATTTGCTTTTATTATCCACTGATCACTGTAGCACCCACAGAAAAAGAGTAAACCACACACGGTTTGATTAAAATATCGAAATAAGGAAATGACATTTGTGCCCTTGGACTAAAGACAAAGCAAACGCCGACTAAGGTGGTTGGCGGAAAAGTGGTCAAGGGAGCAGTTTAGCCAATAAAACTTGGAAAAAGGACCTTTGACGATGAAAATGACATGTTTTAGTTTAGGGACCAACAGTGTATTTTAGTCTAAGATTAATGAAAAGATATAACGGTACCCGCGCAATGTAACAACGACATACTTAGTTTTCATTGTTTTTTTTTTTTTTTTTTTTTTTTTTTCGGTACGCGATGTGAGATATTGGATTTTAAAAGTTTACCGTTTTCATAGTTTGAGAGAATGGATTTGTGTTTAAATTTGTGCAAAATATAAATAAATAAAATAAAATAAAATGAATAAAAACTAAAAAAATAAGTCGCAAGTTAAACAATAAATCTATGGTATAAAAGAACTAAATAATTTGTTTTTGGGTACTTAGGCTAGTCACAGAGGGCTCGGTTGAGGAGCTAGGTGATGGTCGGTCATGCCATTGTGGGGAAGAAGGTTGAGCTCGGTTGGGGGGAGAGAAACCTTGAAATCGGTTGCCTACTCAACCGAGTTGTAAAACCACAAAAATCCAAACAATATTCCCTTTTGTAAAAAAAAATAATAATAATAAAAAATAAAAATAAAAATAAAAATAAAAAATTAAACTTTACCACTTTTACAACTTTATAAATACCAACCTCAAACACATTTTTAAACACACAATTTTAAACATAATTTAACTTCAAAATTCACACTTCTCTTTCATAAGATTATTATGGCTTAGTCTCCGCGATCTCGCTAAAGATATGCAAGCGACGTTCAAAATCAATGCAATAACATGAGGCTCGAAAAGACGCTATTATACGTGTCATCCAATTGTTTGAGCAGGGGATGAGGGAGAAGCTGCAGATGAGAGACAACTACAAGAGTTGCAACGACATCAACACTGAACGAAAAGGTGTGATCGAGAAATTTTTGAAGGAGAAAGCCCGCAGAGATGACGATTGACAAGTTGTGGCGGTGTGTTCAAAGGGTAACGAACAACATCAACACCAAAGTCAATTGGAGCTATCGGTGAACAAAGATGATGATGCAGGAGTCTCCGGTGAGGAATCTCCGGTGAGCGAGGAAGCTTTGTCTCGCCGAGGATTATATACCTCCAGCGTATGATCCCGTGGACGAGGAGTATTGATTAGGATTTAAGATTTAGGATTTATGTATTATGTATTTCAGATCGTTTAATTTTTAATATATGGTAATGTTTTTATTTATTTTAATGAATTTTAATTTTGTTTTAAAATATTTGAATTAAAAAAATAAAAAAATAAAAAAAATAAAAATTCTCGGTCATATTGTAAGAATTGGTAGGTCGTCGTCGGTCGTCGGAGAGAAAGGCGATGTGCATTTAACCAGCTGTCAACGCATGCTGTCTAATTTTATGTGTGGATGATAGTTTGTCGATGAAAATGAAAGGTGTGATATACCTGAGGCTTTTGTGCAAGGCAAGATTCAATACGACTAATTCTGTATTTTTAGCAAATTCATTTTCTAATTATCCTCAACATTAAATCGACAATTACAAGTTAATAAATGTTACACGTTTAATTTTTTTCAGCAATATTTAGACGTTGGTTAAAAATTTATTAATACTTGTTATATAATGTCCACCGGACAACGTTTAAAACACATTTATTGACACTAGAAGGGTACTCGCGCAATGCGGCGGCGGGTACCCGATGACTATAATATGATTGGTATAAATAAAATAAATGTTAAAGTTGTAAAAATTTGAATTAAAATAAAATAAACTCATTAAAAATATAAAAACTAAAAACTCATAAAAATATATTAAAATGGATGTTGAATTAAAGAGCATAAAATTTTAGAAAATATGGTGAAATTAAATTATAATATAAATAAGTAGATAAAAGATATTTTAATTTGAAAATAAAGATGAATTTTAGTTGAGAAGTCGATATATGTATTTTATAATTTGAATTCCTTATCTTAATTTTTGGTGGTTAGGAGTTAGAACTTGGAGTTTGTTAAGGGTTTGGATTTGGATTTGGATTAGGATTTGGATTTGGATTTGGATTTGGATTTGGATTTGGATTTGGGTTAGTTTTTTTTTTTTTTTTTTTTAAATATGAGATATAAAATATTTAAATGATATAATATTATTATTTTAGAAATAAATAAAAGAAAATTATTATTTTTTAATTAGAAATCAAGTTTTAAATTAAAGTTTAAGGTTGATATTAAATTGGTCCGTTTGGTTTGTTAAGGGGTTTGGATTTGGATTTGGATTTGGATTTGGATTTGGATTTGGGTTAGTTTTTTTTTTTTTTTTTTTTTTTTTAAATATGAGATATAAAATATTTAAATGATATAATATTATTATTTTAGAAATAAATAAAAGAAAATTATTATTTTTTTAATTAGAAATCAAGTTTTAAATTAAAGTTTAAGGTTGATATTAAATATGGTCCCACCACTTGTAGAAGGAAACAAAAACTTTGAGTAAAACTTTTCTAATCCAGCCACTTATGATGGGAATTCAGTATGGCAATATATTCATCCATCATGCCAAACCGTGGGTCCCATTTTTTTAACCAAACGTGACTTTTGATTGTGTCAGACTGAAATCCCATGGTAAAACCGGTAACCAAACGGGCCCTTATACTAATATTTGGTTATATTTGATCTCAAACTAGATTTACATAGCTTACGTTATTTTGTTAAAATTAGATTGTAATCCTCCTCATTGTTTCGTTGAGCGTTTCTTGATTTTTATCTTATAATTTTGAAACTGATATTACTACAAATATTTATTAATCAAGATAGTTTGTTTGATAGCTAATAATAATATCTTAAATGATAATATATTTTTTGTATTAAGGATGCTGATCAAACAATCATTTTCATTCAGAATCATATTTCATTCAGCGTCTTTGATTCATTCACCATTATTATTCACTCAGCGCTAAATCATATTGTTTTGTCAAACAGCCCCTTAGCCTCCTATTTGACGCGTTTGCGTTGTGCCACATCAATCACCACACGACAGAGCACAAAATCAACTATCATAGTTTGCGTCAAAGGCGAAGACCCACTCGGATCCACACACACATCAAGCCCTCCATCCCATGAGTAAAGTAACGTATCTGTTGGATGTAAGGGTTTGTCACGCCCCCTATCCAACATAATATCAACATCATTACCAGTTGAAATCTCCGATCGGTAGCAGATATCGACAAGGGTGTTGTTGTTGCTTAAAAAAAAAAAAGAAAAAAACATTTCAACAATGCAAATCATTGGTTTAAATTGAATCAATATATGATTGATTTACGATATATGTTGAAGTCACGAAGTTGCAAAACATTTTTAGTTAGTTTCATGTCTGAAAAACAAAAAGAAAATATATATATAAAAAATATACTTTATAAACATGTTTAATTAGAAAAGAAACGAAATTAAAACGAGTATAAGAGGCAATGAAAGTTTTCCTCTACCTCTTATTTGAGTAAGACTTCCTACATCTTACCGTCTTTTAATAAAAAGGAAAAACCAAACAACTAAAAAAACCTCTTACCGTCTCTTACGAGGTAAGTGGCATTAAGAGTCATTTTTTGGTAGATTTCAAAATGCCTTCAATATGGTGGATCGTGAGGTTTTGCTACAAGAGGTTCATTCGTTGTCCCGCTTATTTCATACTGGTGGAATTTTGTTACTCCAAATTTCACCGGGTTATATTATGGGAACATACCTTATGGTCACACCAAGGTGTGCAACAAGGTGATCCACTTGGACTTCTGCTTTTTGCCTTAGTGTTACATCCTTTGGTGTGCAAGATTAGAGACTCCTTTAGCCTTTCCTTTTAAGCTTGGTATCTAGATGATGGCACTATTATTGGCGATACTTTGGTTGTGGGGAAGGTTTTAGAGCTTATTATGATGGATGGACCTCGTCGTGGTTTGCACCTCAATGTTGATAAAACTGAGATTTTTTGGCCTAAGGAAGACCCAAGAAGCAGGCTTGCATGTGTTTTCCCACCTAATATCGCCCGACCTTCGCATGGTGTTAATTTAATGGGTGGGCCTGCTAGTGTGGACGTTGATTTTAGTAGTGATCTGGTTATGAAAAGGGTTGCCAAAACTATTGAGCTTATGGGTGCTGTTGCCAAGATTAATGACCCCCAGTGTGAGTTGTTGCTCCTTCGTGCTTGTGTCGGTATTTTCAAGTTATATTTTTTTATGCGCACATGTTCTCCCCGGGTCTTTGGGCGTGCTCAGATTTCTTTTGATGCGGCACTTCGTTCCTCCTTGGAGCGTATTGTCACTGCTTCTGGGCCTGTTTTTGGTGATTGGCAATGGAGGCTTGCCACCTTACCCTTTTGTGTTTGGGGGGCTTGGTGTTTACTCGGCAGGTGATGTCTTGAACTATGCATTCCTTGCATCAAGACTCCAATCTGCTAGCTTGCAGACTAAGCTGCTCCAAGATTCTGGTATTGTAACATCTGGGATTTCCTTTGATGACGCTTTATGTGCTTTTAATGCTAAAATGGAGATTGATCTTTTGAGTAATCCAAGCGAGATCACTGCCCCCAAACTTATGAAGAAACTGGCAGATATATATTTCACGCGTGTTACTCAAACGGCTGAATCCTCTTTTTCTCTATCTACTCGACAAATGGCTTTATGGAAATCTCAGATGGAGGATCATACTTCTGACTGGCTTAGGGTGATCTCGATTTATGGGTTAGGGCAGACTATGAATGCTAGGACTTACCGGTGTGTGTTATGCTATTGATTGGGTGTTCCTTTATTTTCTATTCAGATGCCCTGTCCAGCTTGTTCCAGGGTCTTTACCGAGGATATTTATGGGGACCATGCTTTATCATGTGCTGGCATTATTGGTATTAAACATCGGCATAACGTGGTGCGCGATACCTTGGTTGACATCTGTTCTTTCTCCGGGATTTCAGCTCGTAAAGAAGTTGACATTGGGCTTAGTGGAGAAAGGGACAAACCCTTGCGTCCAGCTGATATGTTGCTCTACTCATGGGACGGAGGGCTTGATGTGTGTGTTGATTTGACTGGGTCATCGCCCTTGACGCAAACAGGCATGGTTAATTGTGTGCTTGGTCATGCGGTGTCTGTGGCCGCACAACGTAAACGAGTCAAGTATGAGGCTAAGTGCGCGGACATTGGATATGGGTTCCTCCCCTTCTCATTCTTTTCTTTTGGGGAACTTGAGAAGGATCTTGTGACCTTATTGAGCGAATCCGAAAGTTCTCGATGACCCAAGATATTGAGCACGTCGCTTCTCATATCTTTAGTACGATTAAACTTTTCATAGCTCGAGGGTGGGAGCCCGGTTAGTATCTCGCTTTCACTAACTTCTTGTAAATCTTTTGTGTTTCTAATAAAGTGATGTTTATAATAATAATAATAATAATAATAATAATAATAATAATAATAATAATAATAATAATAATAATAATAATAATAATAATAATAATAATAATAATAATAATAATAATAAGAGTTAATTGCAGAAATCGTCCCTAAGGTTTGGCCAAATTGCAGGTTTCGTCATAAATAGTTTGAAATTGCATAAACCGTCCCAAAATCAAACCTTTTTGCAAATTTTGGTCCCTGGCTTTAACTACCGTTAAGTTTTTTTCGTTAGAATTAACACGTTAGCCCTTTTGGCCAAAAAATCTTGCATAGTTCATCCTTTTGGCCAAAAACTTTTGCAGAGTACATCCTTTTGGCCAAAAACTTTTGCAGAGTTCATCCTTTGGCCAAAAACTTTTGCAGAGTACATCCTTTTGGCCAAAAACTTTTGCAGAGTTCATCCTTTGGCCAAAAACTTTTGCAGAGTACATCCTTTTGGCCAAAAACTTTTGCATAGTTCATCCTTTGGCCAAAAACTTTTGCAGAGTTCATCCTTTTGGCCAAAAACTTTTGCAGAGTTCATCCTTTTGGCCAAAAACTTTTGCAGAGTTCATCCTTTTGGCAAAAAAACTTTTGCAGAGTTCATCCTTTTGGCAAAAAACTCTTGTAGCGTTCATCCTTTTATACATTTTCATATGTTTTTAATCGTCTTCATCCATTTTTATGCGTTTTTATCCGGTTTTATACGTTTTTCTTTGTTTTAATACACTTTCGTTGGTTTTTATACGTTTTCATTCGTTTTTATGCGTCTTTGTTCGTTTTTAACCGTTTTTGTACTATCTCAACATAATGAAATTTTTTTCAAAAAGAAAAAAATTTTGAAAATAAAAAAATTGGAATTTTTTCGCAAATTTGGAAAAAAAAATTCCAAAAAATTTTGAAAAAGAAAATTGGAAAAAAAAATCCAAAAAAAGAAAAAAAAAATCCAATATTTTATTTGGCCAAATTTGGAAAAAAAATTCCAAAAAATTTTTTCAAAAAGAATTTCGAAAAAAACAATTTAGAAAAAAAATTCTAATTTCTTTTTTTTTGAAAAGAAAAGTATTCTGAAAAAAAATTGGATTTTTTTTCCAAATTTTTTCGGATTTTTTTTTTCAATTTTCTTTTTCCAAATTTTTTTTGAAATTTTTTCTAAATTCTTTTTTTCGAAATTCTTTTTGAAAAAAAAAAGTATTTACGAAAAAAAAATTGGATTTTTTTTTCCAAATTTTTTTTCGGATTTTTTTTTCCAATTTTCTTTTCAAAATTTTTTGGAATCTTTTTCCAATTTTCTTTTCAAAAGAAATTGAAAAAAGTATTCTAAAAAATATTGGGTTTTTTTTCTTTTTCGGATTTTTTTCCAATTTTCTTTTCAAAATTTTTGGAATTTTTTTTTCAAATTTGAAAAAATTCCAATTTTTTCTTTTGAAAAAATTTCAATATGTTGAGATAGTACAAAAGCGGTTAAAACGAACAAAACGCATAAAGCGGATGAAACGATAAAACAAACGCAGCATATTAAACTAAGAAAACGATAAACCTGATAAAAACGCATAAAATGGATGAAGACGATTAAAACATATGAAATGTATAAAGGATGAACGCTTACAAGAGTTTTGGCCAAAGGATGAACTGCAAAAGTGTTTTGCCAAAAGGATGAACTCTGCAAAGTTTTTGGCCAAAAGGATGAACTCTAAAAGTTTTGGCAAAAGGATGTACTCGAAAATTTTTGGCCAAAGGATGAACTCTGCAAAAGTTTTTGGCCAAAAGGGCTAACGTGTTAATTCTAACGAAAAACTTAACGGCAATTAAAGCCAGGGACCAAAATTTGCAAAAAAGTTTGATTTTGGGACGGTTTAAGCAATTTCAAACTATTTGGGACGAAACCTGCAATTTGGCCAAACCTTAAGGACGATTTCTGCAATTAACTCTAATAATAATAATACTCCTAATAATGAAAGATTCATATAGTTATTTTCCAGTTGAGGGCCTATATATACGATGAGCACTTCAACAATTTTCACCAAACTTAATAAATTTCCCTTAATTTTGCCCTTGTAGTGAAACACGTACCCCCACTACGTTACATACTATCGCCCTTCAGCATACTACTAAGAAAGTGCCATCAGGTAGTAAAATGTCAAACGAATTAGATGATGGAGTCTTGGTAAATGTACTAAGAAAGGGAGTCGCATTATGTGGATATATCATAATCTGTCTGAGTTATACTTTAATTTGGTGTATATGTCCCAACTACATTGCGTCATATCAGCCAGGGGATACAACATTAATAAAGGCGTCGCGTCTGGGGCATGTGTCTGTTGTTCGAAGTTTACTAAAATACAGAAAAACAGCCTTTGATGTGGAGTACTTTCAAAAGTTCATGTGGACCCCTAACCGGAAGAAGAGAACAGCCTTTGATGTGGCAGTTGAAAAAGGTCATGTTGAGGTAGCAAAGCTACTATTGGAAAATTTATCTCTCAAGTATTTGGTCTCAAAGAGGAACCGTGAAGGAAAGCTTCTGATTTCGATGTTGAACCCTAAACATGACAAATTTATTTTGGATACTTTGGACAAGGCAACAAACGCAGTCATGCATCCATTTGCGATAACATCAATCACTATTCACGTAGAAGATCCACGACAAGGTACTAATTCTTTTGTATAAAGAGTTTATGTCATCAAATAGCAACTTAATTCAGAAGATTGTTTATTTTAATACTTGCACTTTCTTTTATGTATAAGGATTAGGTTGTAGAATAGCAATTTACTTTTTTAAATATAATGATTTGGCATATGAACTTTAAAAAGTTGTATAAATGTAATGAACTTTCATAAGTGTTCCAATTTGGTACGTGATGATGACGTGTCATGCCTGAAAGTCTGACACGTGGCACCATTTATAACGTGACACGTCATCATCATGTATCAAATTGGAATACTTACATAAGTTCGTTACATTTATATTTTTTGAAAGTTCACATACCAAATCGGTATATTTGAAAAGTACATTGATATTCTACGATTTAATCCCTTATTATATTTTTAATGACAAAAAAAAGTGCTAATAAATCTAATCAATTAGTGACATTTTTTAAAAAATGTGGGTAAAAACTTTAAATAGTAAGATTTAATGACACTTTATGAACAATCTCAAAAAGCAAAAAATATATCCTTACTCATATTTCTCCTCCGACACTTTTACGTACGCTCTTTAAGTGTAAGAAAATAACATTAAAATTTTAGTGACATCTTGTGTTAGCCTCGCTTTTTAATAAAGATAACGTCACTTACGTGAATTGGACTAGATGTGTAGTATACTTTGCCCATAGAGACTAGTATCGTTTAAGTGGCAAAGTTATGGTTTGTTGAGCCTATAAATACCCCTCATGACTCTCCATGAGGGTGAGGTGAATCATTATGTGTGTGTTTGTTTCTTGTGTTAATAAAACTTATCTTGTTTCTCCTCACTCTCACTACTTTCTCTCTCTAGAAAGATGATGTCTTTCATCTTCTTTCACCAACCAAGACCTCCCAAAACCATATAAATCATAAGTTTTTTGGTCCTAACAAGTGGTATAGAGCCATGGTTATGTTTTGATGATTTATGTTGGTTTTGATACTTGTTTTAAACTGATTTTATATCATTTTTTGTGTGTCGGAAAATTTTTTTTTCCTACTTTTTCGTGACATCAGTTTTATAACAATTTTTTTATGTATCCTGGTCTAAAAAGTCATATATTCTATCACTGTTTACACATATGTCTTGTGTCAATATATTTTGTACAAACAGATTTGTGTCTTATCCCTTTTATGACTTTTTTTATTCATATCCGTGAAACTCTTGTGGTCAAATATTGGTCAAGCGGCAAACTATGAATATTCATATGCATTTTCCGGGTTTTTATGAAGTTGAGCGGAAAATATGGTCGGAATCTCATGGGAAAAAGTCATTTGGGTCAAAACCCTAGTTTTCACGTCTATGGATATGCTTACGGCGTATGGAATACGCGTAAGTGCTCTGATAAGAAAAACTTAAGCTACGCATAAGCTACGCGTAAAGGGATTCTTACGCGTATGAAGTTGCGCTTATGACCATGTTTACGCCTAGACTATGTTTACGCGTATGTTTACGCATAAACAATTTATCTTACGCATATGAAAGAGCAAAAATGTTACGCGTAACAAAAAGTTATGCGTAAAACTGAAAAAGACACAAGATGGTATGCGTAGACTTGTACCAAAATGCTACGCGTAAACTCGACCACATAGTACAAATACCACATACCAAAGACTCCAGCTCACGACCTCAGTGTACACCCATCATCGGTCCGTGTGTTCCATAACCAATTCCAACTACTCCTAATCTAGACTCACCAATTTACCCTCACTATCACTCCCCATCTCTCATTCAAATCAAGACTCAAAAAGAAAAATTACAAGTAATCTCATATCGATTCGTTTTTTTTTTGTAATCTTTTATAGATTATTTCAAATGAATCGTTATCATCATCGACCTAAACTGTGATTCATATACGAAGTTAAAGACATGAGGTTAACAAGGATGTTCCATCATATCTTTGATTCGTTTCATTGACTAAACCAAAAATGAAATTAATATCTACAACCTACCCAAGACCCGTGCAAGGATCTTGTTGCTCAAAACTCTTGTGTTCTTTGTGGGTTCTTGATGTTTATGTTGATTGCTAATGTATGAGAAGTCTTTGTAATTCACTTTCTATGTTGATTTGATAAGATCTGAGATAAAGTGATGGTTTAAGGATTGAGTGATGGTGGCGTATATTTTCTCTGATCTGAGGTGAGAGGAAAATAAGTTTGTTGGTAGGCGTATTCTTTTGAGATATATCTGTTTTTTAGTTTTAGGGTAAGTTGTGTGGGAGACACATTTATATCCGGTTATGGAATGTGCGTGGATTGGGTTTACTATATGGATCGGATTTTTGGATTTGGTTCCGTGATTTGGGCCTTTTTGCTTAAATTCAACTTGGGCTTCTACGGTGCATATCTCAATGGTATATTCGATTTGGGCCTTTTTGTGGACAAATGCTCTAATAGATTAAAAAATGATACCCGAATTTTTTGCTAATGTCTTTTGCAATAATTTGGATGTCATTTCATAAAATGAGTGGTATTTTGGTATAAAATTTCACGGATGGATACATATATTCACGGCTTGAGCAAAAATTGAAAAAATGACTACGGGGTTTTTGTATGATATTGCTTACGAGGAACTGAAGTAGCGTTTCACGGGTGTACTTCTTTATCTATGAGACGCTGGTTGGTTGGTTGCATGTCTCAAGATAACTTGTTGGGGTATTACTGTCACTTTAAGTGATTTTGAATTGACAATCTGGTTATAACTGATGTAAGGAGTTACGTTGTAATACTCACAGTGTGTAACCATCACTTTAAGGAGTTACGTTGTAGTGCTCAGTGACACACCGTTGTGGATTGTTCAAAAATTTAGAACAAGCAGTAAGTCACAAAGTTGGAATGTTTACTTCCTTTTCAAGTCAATCGTATTGGGTTTACTCCATATGTGGTCATTACTGTTAGCCGGTGAATTCAAAGGAGGTTCGATTAGAGGTTGGTTTGAGAGAAGTATTGAGAGTATTTTTGCGACATATTTTTACGGGAATTTTGATCAAGCTAAGGTTTAATATTGCATCAAGAAAAAGGTAATACGACATGTACGCAACATTATGATGATTCCGATAGCTCATGACCATCGGGAGGAGAAGTTGGTATTTCATCTTTCGTGATTGGATTACGAAGGATTTGTGCTTAAAGCGAAGAAAGAAGTAGTGTGTGCACATCGGGCTTTTACCAACTTGGATGCAATACTAAGTGAGTTATGTTGTTACGATGTTCCCGAGCGACAACCATTGTGCTACAATCAAGAGTCTACTTTCTTGTTGCGTGTTGGAAGAGTGTTGTCGATTCGGGAGGAGCGAGAAAAAGAAAAAGGCTCACTAGTTGGGAGGAAGTAATAACCTAACTAGACCGTTACGATTGAAGTTCGAGCTACAAGGATTTGTCTTGTCGGTAGCTAAAGATCAAATGCCGAGATCGTCGGAAGATAGAACTTCAAGTTTGCCTCGATATCTGAACTACAGAGACTCTGCGCTTCAACAAAGTCAACATTGTTCATTACTATTGTAATTTACTTTGTTTTGTATTTATAGGTCTCATTGTAACCATTCACGTGTGACGATATCTTGGAGGGAGATTGTTAGCCTCGCTTTTTTATAAAGATAACGTCACTTACGTGAATTGGACTAGATGCGTAGTATACTTTGCCCATAGGGACTAGTATCATTTAAGTGGCAAAGTAATTGTTAGTTGAGCCTATAAATACCCCTCATGACTCTCCATGAGGGTTGAGGTTAAGCATTTGGTTAGTATATTGTGTGTTTCATCTAATAAAAGTATCATTTATTTTCTCCTCCCTCTCTCTACTCTCTCTCACTAGAAGATGAAGATATTCATCTTCTTCCAGCAACCTAGACCTCCAAAACCTCATAAATCCATAAGAAAATCGATCCTAACATCTTGTTATACTTTTAGTAACAGTTTTACTATGTTTAGCAACATCTTTTAACTTTTAGTGACACTCTTTTTTATGTCACTAAATGATAATTTTTATATAGTGAATGGTATATTATATTTTTGCCTCATTTTCTTAATACACCGGCTAAAATTTTGACCCGGCTAATTGCTTTAAGAAAGTTGAAAAAACGCAAGGTTATAATTAGCGTGAGGTGTGGCGTGGCGACATGACCATGCTTCAAGCCTTAGAAGCCATGACGAAGCTATAACGTTTTTTAAGGCGTCACTTAAAGCGGCATAAAATATGAAAATATTTATAGAATTATATATGTGTATTATATATCATATATATCGAGTTTAAAAAAAGTGTTATACATAAGAAATAAAGTTAAGAAATTATCCTTATATGTAGTCTTTTTTATTTCTCAAAAAAAAATAATAATAATTCTTCGCCGGAGTTGCATTCAAAAAAGCACCATGTCTCGCGTCTTATCGCACCTTTTCACGCCTCATCTCACGCCATGCCTAGAGCCGACGTCTTGGTCTATTTCGTAACGTGAAAGTCACACATCGCGCCTGTCACACACGGTCAATGGCGGAAACACGAAATATAACTGAAAAAGGCACATTCCATAACATCATAGATTCATACCTTACAATTGTTACAACAATAGTTTACACCATTATAAAACGTTCCTCGACTAAAATTTGAAAGAAAAACATGTCTCTTTTGAATCCAATTTTTCTTGAAAACATGGTAGCAAGATAATATATATTCTGACTCCAATGAAAGTGCCTTCGAATACCTTAATAATGGTCACCTGAAAATGGTACTAAAAAACGTCAACATAATGTTGGTGAGATCGAAGGTTTGAAAGTAAAACCACGGAGTTGTGAATAATGAAATACAGAACAATAGTGAACATGAATACCAATTCCAACACTTTAGTACAAACAATAACAGTGTCGCGCCAACTGAGCCTATTGTGTTCATCATACATATAACCAACCGTGTGGGGAGCTACCCTGATAGAAAAATCATTAAGGTTGCACCTATGAATGGAAGAACGATTACCGTCTATGAAGATTGAAGAAATAAAAATGGAGGCTTCACAATGTGAATAAGGTTTTTCCAAGGAAATAAGGAGGAATATCCAACTCGTGGCACGGAGTTGGCAGTCATAGTTTTGAAGTAACATCATGAAGGAAAAGTTTTTTGATGTAATCATCTAGAAAAAAGGGGTAGAATCCAATAGAGTTTGATTAATGAGGATGGAGATCATTAATAGCCTCACATCGGATAAAAGGATTTGAGAGGAAAATCCCTTGGTGTGAAAACATTAGGGAAGAACGTGTCGTCAGGTATGCATGAACAGTTGAAGATGATTGTGTATGAATCAAAAGGTCTATGGGTAGAACCTGATGACAATGATCTGGAACGCTCAAATATCATTATTAAGTGAAGCTCTTACGTCTAAGTGCTCAATTCCTCTAGGCCGGACTAGGATATATGATGAATCAAAATTGTTGCCAAGTGGATATTACGTCGAGAGATGTTTATCTTGATAAAAGTGAACGACAAAGGTCTTACGGTCCGGTGCAACTTTTTGATATAAAAGTGTAGGCATGCTCAAATGTGACAAATTTATCTAGGACTCCGAAAGGGCACATTGTCCTTTGAATAATTGCACATTGATTCTTTAACTCGGCAAAATCTTAACAAATGCGGGTATCTTATCATACAAAATGAGCGAAGAAAATTGTACTTCGAATGAATGGTGTCAAGGCATGTCATATTACTTTTGATAGTCTCGGGCAAATGTGTTTTTCTTTGCTCCTAATGGTCGATTAGCGTATGGGTATAGTGTATGTTCCTTCTCGGATGTATGGTTTTGAAATTTGTTAACGACATTTATTTGAACAAAACATTATAAAATTTTTAACCATAAATGCATTATGCAGCATCATTGTTTGAAATATTTTGATAACTATAATCAAGTGAAAAGATATGACTACAAAAAAATTGTTTATTATTAAAGCGATTTTTCGCATATGGTTTGGGTAATAACCTTCAAGAAAATTGTTGTTTGAACAAATAGTGAAAACGTTTATGTATTTATTTATTGTTAATACCAAAACAATCCAACCCTTTGAGAATCGTCAAATTTTCCAAAAATGTTTTAAAACAATTTCGACTATCAACAAAATTTTGTTTGAAGAAACATTATAATACAGTCCAGACACTGAGGGTTACCAATTCATCGTACTTTATAAAGTTTGCAAGAAAATCTTTTATTTGTACAAAAATTTTGAACAAAAAAAATTTTGACTTATCTGAATCAGTACCATCTCTGGAACACGAACACTAGGGCAGACATTGTTGTTATGGTCAACACAAACAACTCAACTAACAAGCTTAAGGTCACTATTTTCTCATGAGTCCTATTATCCTACATGCAGTCTCCAAGGTCGTAATCATATGACTAAACCATTAATGTATCCATTCTGGCTGGTGGGATGCGTCTTAAGGCAACTAATGATATCATCCGACTCCTCGGCTTATAATGCGATGTATTCAGGCTTTCTCACAAAATGAGGGGTAGGGGAGACGAGGCATGTGACATAATAGCATATGGCAATAATTGTGTAGTCATGTATCCAAAATCGTATTCAAAATAGTATATCAAAGTAGAGTATCTAAAATAATGTATCCAAAATAGCATATTATTTTCAAAAGTGTAATCAACATTGACCTTCCAACAAGTCAACACTAAGCTCGACTCCAAGCTAGAGCCAAGACTATTAGGATGAACAAAAAATAACGTGTCCAATATTGGTCTTCCAAGAATGCATTGTTGGGATGCACCCAAAATAGTATCCAAATAGCACCAAATTATGAATCATCCAAAACATTAAGCCGAGTAACGACTTGGATTTAACTTAATTTCAGAACTCATCAAATAAGAATTGTCATAAAATTAAGTTAGAGATCTTTAGAAGGCTTAGGGCCCGTTTGGTTTGTTGCTAGGAATGACAATGGGAATCAGATTTGGTATTAGGTAGAATGACAATGGATATGAAAAAATGGATCATTACGATTGTTTATGTTTGGATGACAAAATGTGGTATGAAAAAGTGTATAGATATTTGAGTTTTGTAGTGGAAAAAAGAGAGGCCCACGGGAATGGATTTCATAGACACCAAATTGGTGTGTAATGAATCTATGACTATGATATACCTATTTCATTAATGGACCCACAAAACAAACACCTTTAATGACTTTCAAAGTCATAACCTCATTCCCATTAACCCCAACCAAACGGGCCCTTAATGTCTTTTGTTTGGCCCTTAATGTCTTTGATGATAAACAAATTCCAATATAGCATACAACTCAAATCAAATCAACCAAACCAAACCAAAGGACATCCTATCAAATCAAATAAAGGCTTTAGCACGCAGAATGTATAGCAACACAGTCACAACTACAGAAACACATAAAGCAGATGCAAACACATAGACTAATGAATTTTCAGGTGATCTAGACTCCGAATTCAACCAAACATGATCTAGGGTAATTACTCCCATCATCCCATGATCCTCTTGAATTAAGCATACTTGATCAGGCTATACATAATTTAGGAACAATGATGGAATGTTCGGGCTAATCGACTCATACCATGTTTGGGGTTTTATATAAACTTTAGTTTGGTTATAGTTGAGGTTTTTATTTTAGAAAAACCGGTATTCTCTATAACCTTAGGCTTTGATACCATTCAGTCACACCCTGTCAATGGCGGAAATACGAGATGTAACTAAGAAAGACACATTGCATAACATCATAAAGTCATACCTTACAATTGTTACAACTATAGTTTACACCACTACAAAATGTTCCTCGACTAAAATTTGAAAGTAAAACATGTCTCTTTTAAATCCAATTTGGCTTGAAAACATGGTAGCAAGATAATATATATTCTGACTCCAATGAAAGTGCCTTCAAAATCCTTAAAAATGATTACATGAAAATGGTACTAGAAAATGTCAACATATAAAAACGGGCGAAAATGTAAAAAAACAGACAACAACTTGAAAAAATGACGAAAAGGTAAAAAAAAATGGACGAAAACGTAAAAAAGCATACTAAAACGTAAAAAGATAGACGAAAACGTAAAAAAAACGTAAAAAACAGACAAAAACGTGAAAAGCGAATGAAAATGTAAAAAAAATGACAAAAACATAAAAAATCTAATTAATACATATAAAAACGGGCGAAAATGTAAACAGTGGAAGAAAATGTGAAAAACGAACGAAAACGTAAAAAATTGACGAAAACGTAAAAAAATAACGAACACGTATAAAAACGGGTGAAAACGTAACGTGAAAAAACAGTTGAAAACGTAAAAAAAGCGGTTGAAAACTTAAAAAATAGACGACAACATAAACAACGGACGAAAACATAAAATGGTTAAAAACGTAAAGAAACAGACGAAAAAGTAAAAATGAGCAACGGATAAATTGGCATATATACATCCTAGATTAGCGAAAATAGACGCCCAGGACTAACGACGCAAATCATTTCACTTGAGTTAGGAGATAACAGAGAAATAATTTGCACCGTTAGTCCTCATATCGATTTTCTTAGCGGAGGGATGTAATAATCAGCTTTCTTGGCGAAGGATGTATATGTGCCAAAAAAAAGTAAGAGGATGTAAAGCGAGCCAAGTGGCAAACAAACGAATATTTGTTATTTGTTTAATATATTTGGTCCATTACTAGTCTAATATATCAAATTCGTCACGAGTCTAATATATTATATTCGTCTCGAGTCCAATAGTCCAAAATGAGTCAAATGTCCAAGTAATATCAATCCGGTGTAGTTCAATAATAATAGTCACAATCCAAGTATTTAATCCGTTTAAGTATCCGTAATATCCAATATCAATTATCAATTCGAAAGTAACCGAAACGTACCAAAGATCACCAATGTCAAAACAAATTAAACACGTTAGTCAAATACCAAAGATCACTCACTATAAAAACCAAACGCATCCTATCATGGGCTTCTGAGCCCATTTCTAACAAAACGCACCCATTTGACTGAAAACACAAACAAAACACATGTTAATATTTCAATACCGAAAATCTCAAACACACATGTAAAACACAATCCGAACACCCCTTGGCGTTAACTGAACCAAAGCACACCCTCTCGATTACCATTTAAAACTGAAAGTCCAAGCACCGCCAAATATTTATCAAAACCAAAATATACTAATAAGACTTCAATAATAATACACACTTTATTTAATAAGCCAAAAATATAAACTCAAAACTAACACCCTTTGTGGGATTCTAGTCGATCCAAAAACCAGAATCAAACAAACACCCTGTTCGTGTTCATTTCGCATCACGACTAAATAAACACCCACCTCGGGTTCCCTTTGTTTACACTGCAACAATTAAACACTCAAAATAAGCTAATAAATAATATAAACTAAGCCACAATGAACGAAAATAAGCAAAACCCAATTTTGAACTCGAAACCCAATTGGGTTTCTTGACCTGAACCCTCACGGTTTTAACTCGATCCGAGAACAACAACAACAAAACAAACATTTTATCTAAATTTTATTATTCAAAACGTTTCTAAATCAATTAAAGCCATTTAATCTTTTTGTAAAAATTAGTTTCCAATCGGATCCGAGACAAAACAACAACATCATTATCAACAACAACTACTCAAATATAAACTAGATCCAATATTAGTCAGGTCTAACCCGACCCGTATCCAAACCGACTCAAAACAAACACCCATTTCAATAGTTTTCTACCACACGATTCATAACCAAAAACGTTTTAATCAACTTTTTAACCACGGAAACTTATGTATAATCGTTTTATATTCGGTTTTAAATCAAAAGAGAAATAATATGGGTTTAACGATTTGACTACCACAAAACGAGCGTTGGGAGAGGGATACAGCGACGGTGGTGGCGGTTGTGGTGAATCGCGAACCAAAAACACAAGCAAAGCACCTAAATACAACCTTAATCGTGATCCAAATCAACCTCGCGATGCTCTAACCTTCATGATTCCCTTGGTGGTGGCGGCGGCTAACAGTGGTGATGAAGTCGGCGTAGGTGGTGGCCGGAAAAATATATAGAGTGAGAAATGATATGGTGCTAGGGTTTGTGTAATGGAAATGAAATGAAACCCTAGTTCCTTTCTTATATACTAGTCGGATACAACACTTCGAATGTATATGTGTTAGTTGTATGTGTTTGTTTGGGTTACACGTAGCTTTCTCGTAAGCTTTCCCGTGATATCATTATTCGCGTATAAAAATCTCTCATGATTCCTTAGCGCATCAAACACTCTCCCAAAAGTATATGATTTTTAATCAAGATTATATTAATTGAAATAAAGGTTAAAGTTGTAAAATTTGAATAAAATAAAATAAACCCATAAAAATATAAAACTAAAACTTATAAAATATATCAAAATAGATATTGAATTAAGGGGCAATTCCATATATACCCAAATCAAACACCATAATTCCATATTTCCTCAATACATGCTTTAAAAGCATTGTACTTATGCACTAAAAACTTATGTTTTGGGTAAATATGGAATTTTGATATTTAAGTTGGGTAAATATGGAATTATCCTTCGAATTAAAAGCGTAAAATTTTAGAAAATATGGTGAAATTAGATTATAAAAAATAAGTAGATAAAAAGATATTTGATTTGAAAATAAAGATGAATTTTTAGTTGAGAAGTGACATACGTCACTTTATAATTTAATTCCTTATCTTAATTTTTAGTGGTCGAGTTAGACTTAGAGTTTGTTAAAAGTGGCATGTCATCCGTGATTAAAAGTTCCTTATCTTAATTTTGGTTCGAGTTAGAACTGGAATGAGGTTTGACTTTTACATCGTTATAAATTTATAATATAGTATAGATATCTGAAAGTTTTAAAAAGAAATGAAAGTTTTATTAAACTTGAGGGGGTGCTGAGGAAACATCACCACAGGGGCCATTGTTGTAATTTTCATAAATTTAATGCTCGAGACTCGTTTAGGCTCGATAACGAATGATCAACGACTCGAAATTCGCACGGTTGCGTTTAAATTATTTTTTTTACGAAAAACGAGTATACACACAACTAGTATCTCACGTATAATATAATAATCATGTTACTTTGTTTATTGACTTTCGGTTGTGCCAGTAAGCATTGTGTGCAGTTTTCACATTTTGTGTGATAACCTCTCGTTTTCAATTCAAATAAGTTCGAAATATTTGTAAACGAAAATAGGTAATAATAAATATATTTTATTATTAAAATGAGTACTGAAAATCACCGTTTGTCAAAATAGTTTCGAGTTTTATGAACAAATATTGCCCCAGAATTGCCAATTTAACATATACAAAGTTTAACAAATATAAAAGAATGAGAGATATGCAATTGCCCTTTTTAATTAATATATACTGATTATAATATTTATAAATAACAATAACATATGTTGTAAATTTATACCGTACATAAAGAATATGTGATATAAAATTTAACAAATATAAAGTTCAGAGGATGTTTATTGAGTTTAAAAAATAAAAAGGATAGGGGTTATAATGTTTAAAGAGTATAAAGTTTTAAGGGGTAATTGAATTTAAGTCAATTTTGACTTTTATTGACTAATAAGAATACTTTATTTCACCTATGTGGCAAAATCAAACTTTCTCATTGGTCCAACTAAAAACTCGTCAAGATTGGATAGTTCATTTGTATGTTCTCTCGTTATATAATGTATATTGATGCGTGGTTAGGGGTCGAAAGATTTTCTTTTCCAAGAGCAAGCTTTACAACCCAATAGGCTGTGTACATAATCGTTGTAGTGTAGTATGGGTAAGCCCAGGGGGTTGATCGTTCTTTATGGGAATAGAGATGCTAGTCGAGATGTATGAAGAAAAGGCAAGGGTGATGGTGATTCTTTTTAGTCTTTTTATATTTTTTAGAAATCAAATTAAATCTCGGGGTTTGAAAAGTGGGGGTTTTGTCTTTTACAAATTAGACTAATAAATGAAATAAACTAAAACTATTTAAACTAAATAACTAAACTAAAGCTATGGATTGTAGGAAAGGTTCTTATGATAACTAAAAGCGTGTTTACTTAGATTTACTTACACTCTAGTTATCTTTTATTGGTCGATTGAATTGTCACATCCTTGTTTAATTGGTGCGTTGTATTTCATGTTTTAATTATAGGGCGGTGCCAAATTCCCTAATTTTATGAGTGTATAAGTCTCATGTAGAACACTCGGGATTGCCAAGTACCGAGGTATCTCCCACGAATATCCTCGTATCTACAAGCCGCAACTCATGCAAAAAACTGCTACTGTACTCTAGGGCTAATAATCGCTATTTAGAACGTTCAAGCTCACAACAATGAAAGAAGAAGCCAGTTTTTCTTAATCTAGCGTGACAGCCAATTAAACAAGAAACAACCTAACAATAATTAATAATTAGGTTTCATTAGATCTAAGTAAACACTAATTAATTTAGTTACACATGATAGATAAGCAAGAACACAAGCAAACAATCATAAAATAACTAAACATGGATAAACAAACTTATCTTTGATTAATAATGAGAGTTTAGAACCCTAAGGAACTGTCCAAGTCAGACTAAAAATGTTTTAGGGTTTGCTCTGCAAAATAACACACAAAATACATAAAATTCAATGTCTATATATAGATTTTACAACTACGACGGCGTCACCTTTTGCTGATGACGTCGTCTGATCGCCGCCATTAGGGTTTCGTATTTGCTAAGTGATCATTGGGACGGCGTCACGAGGGAGCTTGTGACGCCGTATGGGTTGTAGCTGACGCCATCTTGAAAAAGAGTTGGTCGTCTGGTGTAGAAAGTAAGTGCGATAGGCATGTGGAAATACAAGTGACGCCGTTACTTGTTAGGATCAAAAAGTGACCTGAGCCGTCGCTTGAGAGAGTTTGAACCATGTAGAAGGCGACAACGTCACCTTTGGATTTGGGACGCCGTCCTGACCACTGTTTCAACCTTGTTTTCTCGACTTAGCCAATTTCTTCATGTTTTTGCCCCTTTTCATCCAAATATGCTTCATTCCAGCATTTTGCTTCCAAATGACCTAAAATGTGAAAAGGAACGATTTTAAGCAGCAACGGATATAAAATGTAACGATTTAGGGCTTAAATGACCCCCAAAAAATGTATGTTTTAAATCCTTGTCAAATATCCATACGCTTGAGATTTGCTTGTCCTCAAGCAAATGTGCTTTTTGGCTAATCAATTTATGAGTTAGGGGTCATTTGACATTGGTTTAAAATAATCTACAACAATTACAAGTGCCACAATAATCATAAGATGGACGGAAATTATACACTAGCACCTCACAATTGGTGTTTGGATTCTCTCATCTCTCGGGTGTATATGAAATATAACATGTAAGAAAATAGAAAATAAACACTCTCTACCTGACATAGTACATAGATTACCATAGCCTTGAGACTAGATCAAACCTCCACCGCTTTGACGTAAGCCCCTAGGAATAACTATCAAAGAGGTCTTTATAAAGGGTTATAATGTTAGGCTTCGGGTAGGGAATAAAAGGGTTTTGTTGGATATGGGGAATTTTTAGTGGTGGCAAGTCAAAAATCTAAGTTATAGATGCATTTAAAACGTGGCGTTGCTAAGCCAAGACTCGACTCACTACACTAACTTCTAATGACTTGAAATGAAAACAAACATAAGCATAAAGATATATGTAGGACGGTAGTCCGTATATTTCTCTATTTTTTTTCTTTTTTTTTTGCATACACTTTTACCCTACCATCCTCTAAGATAACATCAATGTAGAGGGATTTATATGAGCTTCCCTAAACTTGAGTTTTTATTTCTCTAAAATTATTGACCCAAATTGAAAAGATTAAAACACTTAGAGTAATTAATTACATAGACAAAAGGAATTTGAATTTAACATTTCTTCCCGTTATTCCATAAAATACTACTTAACCCATGAGTCCCAATCGTCCCAAAACTGTGTACAAAAGATATGACTCGATTTAGCAACCATGAAAGTAACTAGATAATTGAACTAATAGTTAAATAGTAGTTACAACAATGCACTAAAGATGAGTGCATACAAGGTGGGCTAAGGTGATTTGGGTGTAACATTTGGGGGTGGATTGTAAACAATGCTCTTCATTGATATTCCGTAAACTGGAACATCACGAGAACCGCGAAAACATAGGCTCGGAAGGGTTAACAGGGGGTATCATGTACTAAAGATGAGTACATCGTAAAGGTGTGAGAAAAATTACTCAACCAATGTGGTCGATGTAATTAAATTACAGGTTTCAAACAGGGTTATCCTAATACCTCTTATCATTTAGTTAAACCTAACTACATGAATGTAGTCTCACTAGTGATCTCGAAATGCATCACAAAAATAAGTTCTAGAATCTATTATACTACCGGTACACTCAATAAGCATTAACGATGAATGCTTTATTCCTAAAGATCTAGGGGCGAACCTCATATTTTTGGGGTGGTATAACTCCTTTCCATGAGACGCTTTATTAAGACTAAAGTTTTACTTGTAAGTGTCATAAAAAGTTAAAAATTTGGTTCTAAAATTACCCTGACAGATATTTCTCATAGTTTATTACACAAATTACTAAGGACAAGGAAAAAATCAAGTGAGTGAATAGCTTCTAAGTTCCCGTTTTATTCTTCCTCCCTACACTTAAACTGAACAATGTCCCCAATGTTCCCTGAAAGTATCAAAGTAATGATAGAGAAATGTAAAATAAAAGAGATAAACTAATACTCTCCTGATTAGCTCGGTAGAACATGTGTAGGATCGTAGTTAAATCCTCCACCAAGAAGAATTAGTAAGTAATAAGTGTTGCTTCCATCTTGCACTTCATCTTCTTGTCCAATATAACCTGCAAATTCTAAGAAAAAGGAGACGAAACCTCGCGTAAAATCGGCGGTAAAAACTATATAAAACGAAACTCTACTAGAAAGCAAGTAATATATAATGCTTGTTAAATAGATGTTTGCAGATTTCTGGAAAATTAAGAATTCTGGAAATTTCTGAAAATTACAGATTAGACAGAAAATAAAAATCTAGAAACTGTTTCTACATTGCCTGACATCATCGTGTACTACTTCCGACGTCGTCAAGTTGTCCTGATAGAATGAGTCACAGTCGTTTTCTAGAAAAATTACTTCTTTAAAGACCTGAAAAATTACTGAAAAACATCCATTGTGACTTGATACAAGCATTTGACTCAAACAAACACATATATATACAATTTCAAATATTGTTAATCTCATGTTCATATTAGTTCTAAAAACACATGTGATCTTCCCTACACTTATCCTTTTGTAAAATACCTTTATATGTGATTAAGACGAAGTTAAAAATAAAATAAAACATTTTCAAAAAATAATGAAAGAATGAGAATTAAGCAATAATGAAAAAGATATATAAAATATACAAATAAAAATGAAAGACAAACATTCAAAAAATTAAACATGAGTTGCCTCCCAAGAAGCACTTTTCTTTATTTACGAGTCTTGTAGCTATACTCGAAGCCATACTACGTACCTATGTGAGTTAGTTCATCCTTAAGGAAATCGGTAGGATCGAACTTCTCTTTTAATTTACTACTAGTACGTCTAGTCCGGTATGCCTTCTCAAACTTCTCACAATTGGGATCGTAGAACGTCATTCTAATGTGCCACTCTCCATTACCATCACTAGGTGGCTTATCCCAATTCCACTTATGCCTAGGCTTATCGTTCTCAACCTTCCATCTATTCATGCAAAGATTAATAGGCAAGGCTCTTAGGAATCCAGTCATCTTCCTAAACACTAAAGTATCCTCGAATGGATTATCCTCAATGTCCCTAGCCAATTTTTGCTCTAAGTAAGATGTTTTATTCACAAATGCCTCTTCTAGATAGAATAGTCGTTGAGGGCCTATGGAATCTTCATTAGTCCAAGGTCCATATCTAGACGGTCTCCTATCTAAAGTAATCAAATGAGGTTTTTATTCATCCTCATCGTCATAGGAATGTTTCTTGACATCATAGATTGACCTAGCACTTCCTTCTCCTACCACTATTTTGAACATCTTAGAATCAGTTATAGCACTAGCGGTAGCTAAGAATCCTCTTCCGACCAACAATGAACATGTAGTATCACTAGCCATGTCTAGTACATGAAAATCCGCCAAAAGATTCAACTTTCCTACATGTACTACCATGTCCTTCATTATCCCTACCGGATATGCAAAAATTCCGTCTGCTGAACCTATGACGGTTTCCGTTGGTTCTAATTTTCCTAGGTTAAGGCTTTTGTGGAGAGACAACGGAAGAAGGTTGATGCTTGACCCTAAGTCGACTAATGTGTCAAAATCTTTGGAATTTCTATTGCTACATGGAAGAATGAATAGGTCGGGATCATCTAACTTCTTAGGTAGTTTGTTTTGTACAAATACGGACCCGTGTTTTCCCAACTTTAGTATTTGCTCAGTTTGGCTCTTAAAGCATGATAATAGGGCGCATGAGTCAAGACATCAAGAACCAGTTTCTCTTGGTAGATCTCCTTAAATTCCTCTTCTAGAGTAGGTTCTGGTTCTTGGTTAGTTGGTGTTTCAAGGCTTGGATTGACCAATAACTTAATTTTAGGTTTTTGGTATTTTGGCGTGTTAGTAGTTTGCTTGAAACATGTTTTGATAGCATTGGCCGAGTGGACTTCCGGGTGTAAGGGGCATGGATATACGCCTTCCCTTGGTGGACAAGAACATTGGTTCGATGAAATTGAATTTACTTATGGGTTCTTGACGGTGTCACGTGGGAGTGCTCCCACAATTCGATCATTAAAGATTATCAAGAGGGTGTCGAGTTTATTCGTCATCTCACCTTGTTGTCGTTTGAAATCGGCTTCAAACTTGGGCAACCGAGCTTCTTGAGATGACATGAAGTTGTACACCATCCCCTCAAGATTTTTGGGATTGTTGGTGTTGGAAGGGTTGTTGTACTGAGTACGGTTCGAGGATGAATCATTTGGTTGGAACCTATTGGGTGGAGTGGAGAAGTTGTTTTGAGGCAGGTTTGGGTTTTGTTTTCACCTAAGGTTAGGGTGATTTCTCCAAGAGGGGTTATAGGAATCACCTAGGTTGTTTTACTCGGGTTTGAAAGTGTACCACATCTTTCCCACTCCATCGACACGCATGTAAGCGTACTCCGCAAAAGCTTGTTTGGGGAGTTTCGTGCAATCACGAGTGTCATGGGGACCACTACATAACTCACACGAGGAAGTGAATTTATTCACTTGGCGTGAAGGTGTAGGAGCCTCGTAAGAACTTATGAGCAATTTGACTTGATCTTCAAGTTCAAGTATCCTACAATTGAAAGGTTGTGAGTCGTTTGAAGGCAAGGATATTTCCTTGAAAGTTTTGGGCAACTCATGGGGGTCATTCCAACATTCGTTGTCATAGAGGGCAAGGTCCTCTATAGTGCCTTGCGATTCTTCCGCGGTTAATTCACTAAGCTTACCATCGGCCGCTTGGTCAATGGATTGCTATGTGGGAAGATTGACATGATCATAGAAGATTTGGAATTGGAGTCAAAGATCAATGCCATAGTGAGGGACTTTGTGGAGTAAGTCTTGAATCGAGTCCATGCCTAAAAAGGGTTTCACCTTGTTGTTTTTGGAACATCAAGATATCATTCCTAAGCTTAGTGGTTATCCCCGGTAGGAAAATTTCGCCGAGGAAACGGGTAGTGAGATCATCCCAACTTGAGATGGATCCTGAGGGAAGATGCTCAAGCCAATTACTAGCTTGGTCCCCGTAGAGAGAAATGGAAGAGACGCAGTCGCGTTGTCTCCAGAGTGGCAACCTCAAGGTCAATTGAGTCAACAATTTTTAGGAAATTCTTGATATGCTGATTTGGATCTTCGGAATGAATTCCATGGAATCCACATCCGTTTTGCACTAACTGGATGGTGTCGGATCGCAGATCGGTAGTTTGAGCTAGACGGGGAAGCTCAATAGTGGCTATAGCCTTGATGGCTCGGCCTAGAGTATTCACCCAGAGTACATCCTCTTGGCGGGTCTTGTGGTGGTGGATTTTGTAGTGCTAGTTGATGTTGTGGTGGATTGTTGTTGACGGGTGGATTGTCACCGTTCATGATGAAAACTGACAAGGTTACGAACAAAAACACGAAGAGATAGACTAAGAGAAAACTCATAAAAAGAAGAAAAAAAAAGCTCACTTGATAGGAATCAAGCGAGTGAACCCACTCGAGATTTAACCGAACTAGCTATTTTATTCCCCGGTAGTGGCGCTAAAAACTTGATGCGTGGTTCGGAGTCAAAAGACTTCCTTTTCCAAGAGCAAGCTTTACAACCCACTAGGCAGTGTACCTAATTGTTGCAGTGTAGTATGGGTAAGCACAGGGAGTTGATCGTTCTCTAGAGGAATAGAGATGCTAGTCGAGATGTATGAAGAAAAGGCAAGGGTGAAGGTGATTCTTTTTAGTCATTTTATATTTTTTAGAAAACAAATTAAATCTCGGGGTTTAAAGAGTGGGGGTTTGTCTTTTCCCAATTAAACTAATAAATTAAATAAATTAAAACATATTAAACTAAAGCTATGCATTGTAGGAAGGGTTCTTATGATAACTAAAAGTGTGTTTACTTAGATTTACTTACTCCCTAGTTATCTTTTATTGGTCGGTTGAATTGTCACATCCTTGTTTACTTAGTGCATTGTATTCCATGTTTTAATCATAGGGCGGTGCCAAAGTCACTAATTCTATGAGTGTATAGGTCTCCTTTAGAACACTCGGGATCGCCAAGTACCGAGGTATCTCCACCAAATAACCTAGTATCTACAAGCCGAAACTCACGCAATAAATATAACGGGAGCCTACTAGTGCACTCTAGGGCTAATAATCGCTATTTATGACGTTCATGCTCACAACAATAAAAGAAGAAGTCAGTTTTCCTTAATCTAGCGTGACAACCAATTAAACAAGAGACAACCTAACAATAATTAATAACTAGGTTTCATTGGATCTAAGCAAACAATAATTAATTTAGTTACACATGATAGAGAAGCAAGAACACAAGCAAACAATCATAAAAAATTTAAACATGGTGATATAATGGATAAACAAACTTATCTTTGATTAATAATGAGAGTTTAGAACCCTAAGGAACTGTCCAAGTCGGACTAAATTTGCTCTGCAAAATAACACACAAAAAACAGAAAACTCGATGTCTATATATATATATTTCACAACTGCGACGGCATCGCCTTTTCTGGTGATGTCGTCTGATCGCCGCCAATAAGGTTTCGTCTTTGCCAAGTCATCATTGAGACGGCGTCACGTTGGATCTTGTGACGCCGTATGGGTTGTAGCTGACGCCGTCTTGAGAAAGAGTTGGTCGTCTGGTGTAGAAAATAAGTGTGACAGGCATGTGGAAATACAAGTGATGCTGTCACTTGTTAGGATCAAAAAGTGACCTGAGCCGTCGCTTGAGAGAGTTTAGATGAAACTCCAGCAATTTATTTATTTATTTATTATTATTTTATTTTTTACTTTTTTTACGCAACAGAAGACATTTAAAAATGCTCGACTTTAAAAAGATACCTATTTGAATTTCATGAAAAATACTTGACTTTGTAAATGGACATACTCATGATTTAAGACCAACCTGGTACATGTACTTCATCTATTTTATACCATAAACTGTAGACCTGCACTTCTTTTCCTTTACCACAACTAAAACAAAGACCTATGAATTAAACTTGAAACAAGGACTAGGCCGCATGATACTTGAAACTACAACCAAAATACTTTTCATTACTAATTTACAAATACCTGCTATAAACTGTTTTATACATAACCTGATGTTTTACAAAATCTCTTAACCAAGTAGACACATGATCCTAACATGGCCTTGCATTTGATGAACAAAACTAATATCTTGACCTTACATAAACGTGACACATAACTACTCAAAAGACTTGTTTTGACTACACTTTACATCACATAATTACAATCTATGCAACTACTATGTTGCATACAAAATAGGGTGTTTCATAGTTAATATCATAGATGGTTCAAAAGACGGCTTGCTACCACTAATGAAAAGTTAAGCCACTAGCTGCTAATTGACATCTTGCCTAAGTCCTGCCTTGACCCACTTCCTTCACTTAAAAACATTTTAACATGAAACCGTAAGTATAAAACTTAATGAGTAAGAGCATTTAACATGTATACAAGGCATAGATAATACTTGCTTCGTAAGGATCCTTAACTATCATAACATGCCATAAGTAACTACAAAAGTGATTCTTGACTATCACTTATACTAGTCTTGCTCAACATAAAAACTTGTTCAACATGCCAATTCATCTATGCCAAAAGAATACTTGCACAAAATACAACCACAATATACAATATAACCTGAATCGTAAAACCCGCGATAAGGTAAATGCACACCATCATACTCAATCTATTAGGCGTATTCCGGGTGTCGTTTACCCATTTCTTGCCTGCTCGTTACTCACCTTTTAACCTGTTTGCAACTTGCTCCAGAACCTATACACATAAACATGCATGTGCACATATTACGCTTAGAAAACCGTTCACTTTATATCTTATCTAATTATAAATCATATTTTTCTGTATACAACCTACTGGATCACCATGTATCCAAAACATGATTCTTTTATTAATTATAAAGTCATTATCTTGATTAATAACTTCAGTCAAACACCTTGCATACATTATTTGTAACTTGATAAATCTCTTTTCTTTAAACAAAACACACTTTTTTTTTTTTTTTTTTTTTTTTTTTTTTTTTGCAAATTACTAGTTTTCATTAAATTTTCTTTCAAATACTCAAAGCATTAGTTAAGGTTTATTTTACTAGTTAATAATTAAAAGCGGCCTCAAAGATATTAAGGTGTTCATAATCTACTTGTAATTCTAACCATAATTTACCAGGAAATATAACTATACTTACGGCACTTATACACGAAACTGATTACAACACTACTTTTCACTTGATTTTCGTATCAAATCCACCAGCATGTCCTCTTCTTGTATCTGAGTTCGAAAGCTTGTTTTATTAGTGTAGTCTTGGTCTGGTCAAACGTCTATACATGTATGCCTTATCCCAGTGATGACACCGATTAGTATGTTAAGACTAAAGTACCATAGGTTTGTACATGAATGACCCCTTGGTTACCTAAACTTGTACACATTTGACCTTATTGATATTAAAACTAACTACACTTAAGAAATATCATGGACTATATCATGTAACATTTAAAACAATTTCTAAAATAAAAGAGAGTATATATTTATATTAGCTCTCATTTCGGGTCGTTACAACTCTCTTCCCCTTATTCAGGATTTTTTCCTCATAATTTATTCTTGAAACAACGACGGGTAATATTTTAAGATCTCCTCCTCCGATTCCTATGTAAACTTAGAGCCTTTCTTATGTTTCCATTGCACCTTAAATAACTTGATTTCTTTATTTCGGAGTTTCTTGATTTTCTCATCAAGAATAGTGACAAGTTCTTCCATACAGTTTAATTTATTATCAATAACAATCTCTCCCAACGGCACATAGGAAGCTTCATCAACTAAACACTTTCGTAAATATGACACATGAAAGGTGTTATGTATGCCGTTGAGTTCTTTAGGTAGCTCTAAACGATAAGCTACCTTTCCGACTCACGCTAAAATTTTGAAAGGACCAATAAAACGAGGATTGAGTTTACCACGTTTACTGAACCGAATGATGCCCTTCCATGGAGACACCTTTAGCATCACCTTCTCTCCTACTTGAAACTCTATAGGCCGCCTACGTTTATGAGCATATGAATTTTGTCTATCTTGAGCCATCTTCAATCATTCACGTATCTAATTAATTTTCTATGTTCTCTTGAGAACAACATTTGTGCTCCCAAGTTCACGCTAGCCTACTTCACCCCAACAAATTGGAGTACGACATTTCCTCCCATTAAGCATTTCATACGGTGGCATCTTGATACTCGCGTGATAACTGTTATTATAAGAAAACTCCGCTAAAGGTAAATGAGTATCCCAACTGCCACCAAAATCTATAGCACAAGCCCGAAGCATATCTTCCAATGTATGTATCATACGCTCACTCTGGCCATCTGTCTGTGGATGATACATTGTGCTTAAATTAATGCGGGTGCCCATATCATACTAAAATTTCTTCCAAAATCGAGAAGTGAATCGACTATCACGATATGAGACCATAGAAACTGGAACTCCATGTCGAGCTACAACCTCACGCAAGTGTAACTTAGCCATTACTTCAGAAGATGAGGCCTCGCTAATCGGTAAGAATATGGCACTTTTAGTCAATCTATCCACTATCACCCATATTGCATCATATTGGCGCGACGTCTTGGGAAGTTTGGTGATAAGGTCCATAGTAATATGCTCCTATTTCCATACAGGAATCTCCAAAGGCTGGATCTTCCCATAGGGTTTTTGATGCTCTGCTCTGACCTGTAAACATTTAAGACATTATTCAACATACTTTACAACGTCTCTTTTCATACCCGACCACCAGTAATCTTGTTTTAGATCGTGATACATCTTTATAGCACCAGGATGAATGGAATACTTGGATTTATAAGCTTCATCTAACAACAATATTTTAAGTTCCTTAGAACTTGGTATCCATATTCTACCAAATCGAGTTATCAAGCCACGAGAATCTGCAGTTAAGTTGTGAACTTGACCTATCACGCGCTCTAAGTAAATGTCACCACTTGTCCACGTCTCTTGCTGGACAGTTTTAATCTGATTCAATAAGTTGAGAGTTACTACAAATCTTAAGGATTTAACCTTAAGAACATAGTGTTTTGCCTTTCTACTCAATGCATCTGTGACCACGTTGGCTTTACCGGGATGATAAAGGATTTCACAGTCATAATCTTTGACTAAATCAAGCCATCGCCTCTGTCTCATGTTAAGATCACGTTGATCGAAGAAGTATTTGAGGCTTTTATGATCTGTATATATCGTACACTTAACACCATACAGATAATGCCTCCATATTTTCAAAGCAAAGACGACTGCTGCAAGCTCCAAATCATGAGTTGGGTATTCTTTCTCATGCTTTTTGAGTTGTCGCGAAGCATAAGCAATAACTCGACCATGCTGCATTAACACACAACCCAATCCAGCGTAAAAGGCATCACAGTAAACCACCATATCATTAGTGCCCTCAGGAAGTACTAAAATAGGTGCTTGACTCAACTTTCCTTTCAAAATTTGAAATGCGTTTTCTTGTGTAGCGCCCCATTCAAACTTGACATTCTTTCGTGTTAACTTCGTGAGAGGAATTGTAATCTTTGAAAAATCTTAGATAATAACCTGCTAATCCAAGAAAGGATCGCACCTCAGTGGGAGTCTTGGGCTGATCCCATTTCATTATTGCGTCAACTTTAGCTGGGTCAACCTTAATACCGAGCTCGTTAATCACATGCCCTAGAAATTGGACTTCGCGTAACCAAAATTCACACTTAGAAAATTTAGTGTAAAGCTCCTCGGCGCGAAGCATTTCTAGCACTTGTCTCAGATGAGACTCATGCTCCTCAACTGATTTAGAATATACCAAAATGTCATCAATGAACACGATCACCGATTTATCAAAGCATTTTCTGAAAAACTCGGTTCATTAAATCCATGAAGGCTGTGGGTGCATTCGTTAGTCCAAAAGGCATGACAACAAATTCATAGTGACCATACCTCATACGAAATACCGTTTTTGTTACGTCTTCTTCTCGAACCTTCAACTGATGGTAACCTGATCTCAAGTCGATTTTTGAGAAGTAATTTGCACCCTGAAGTTGGTCGAACAAGTCATCAATTCGTGGTATCAGATATTTATTCTTAATAGTTACTTTATTCAATTCCCGTTGGTGGAAGCACATCCGCATACTACCGTCTTTCTTTTTAACAAATAAGACTGGTGCTCCCAACGGTGAGCTACTAGGGCAAATAAAACCCTTATACAGTAGTTCCTGCAACTGCTTCATCAACTCTTGCATCTCTGACGGTGCAAGGCGATAAGGAGTCTTGGCGATTGGAGTGGCACCCGACATAAGATCTATGCGGAATTCCACTTGCCAATCTGGAGGAACATCAGGCAACTCTTCTGGAAATTCATCTTGGAAGTCTCTTACGATTGGAATGTCACCCGACATAAGAAAAGTACTTGTTATCATGTCAGGAGTCTGTTGGGCTTCTTCTTAGTAATCTGGAATGAACGTCCTTTAGGTCTCATCATATTAGTTGCCTTTTTTTCAAAGTTCCTTTTTACCTTTTGAACTCCCCCTGATTTCTAAGCTTGGGACATTCAGATTTAATATGTCCCGGTTCCATACAATTGAAATAAACACGTAGAGGGTCTGGACATTGACGACCGATGTGATCCGACCTACCACAGCGAAAGCAAGCCTTTGTTCCTACACGACATACACCAAGATGTCTTTTGCTACAAGTTCCACATATAGGGAAATCTCTTCGCTCCTCCTACTTGCTACTGCCACCAGTTTTCTGTTTCTTGAAAGAGGTGTTCGGTTGCTCGGCCTTCCTTTTTAGAGAATCACCATCATGTCTCTTTGTTTCGAGCTCTCGTTCTCTTGCCTCATTTACCAGCTGATCAAGGTTCTGCCAACGACGTGGATTAACAAACTCGCGTATATCCTTCTTCAACATCTCATGATAATGATTCATAAGCATTTCTCGTTCTCCATATATTCCGAACAGAATCGAGCTCTATCCAAAAAGATGCCCGTGAACTCATTAACTGATTGAGTTGTCTGCTTAGTGTAAAGAAAGTCACGATGTATCTTCTTCAACTCTGCTTCAGGGGGAAAGTTCATAGTGAATATATCTTTAAATTCTTCCCAAGTCAACTTGTCAAAAACTTCTGACCCCTTAGTGAGATTTAAGAGGTCCCACCTTTCCTTTTCTCGCTTCCGTAGTAAGTTTTAGGCAAAAGTAACCTTTAACTTGTCATGACATTCACAAGACTTGAATGCTCCTTCCACCTAGGATAACCATCTCAGACTTATTATTGGATCCCTTTCTCCTTCGAATTCTGGCGGTCTACAAGCTGAGAATTCTTTGTAACTGAATCTATCTTTGGCAGCTCGTGCATCTAACACGGGGATTTCCAGCTGAGTTGTTCCCCCCGGTGATTGTTGCACGAGTCTTTCCTCATCCCGCTTTCTGAATTCATCATATATAGCTTGATTTATCGCCTCATTTATTCTGACAAGAAAAAGAGGAATAGATACTTCTTGTGCCCGACCCATTTCCTCGTCTATTAAGGCTCGCAAATCAACTTCCATTTCTCGTGACACATGTATAGGTTCACGAAACTGAGCTTCTGGATGTTCGGGAGTAACCTCCCTTTCATGATCATGATGATTATCTTCGGCCTCCTCATGGTGACTTGGCCCACCAACATATTCTATTCGCCTGTCAGCCATAACTAGCTACTGAAAGGGACACATAAAAAGAAATAAAAATTTATAGCAAATTAATCAAAACCTGATTCTTCCTTACTATCTAACACATAAGATCAATGGTCGTCTGGGCTTAGTCTTTTCGATGCCCCTTGACTTCTGTAAGTAAGTACATATCATATCTAATAATTATAATGACGTTGGCCAGGCATCATTATGATTATAACATATTATTATGCCCTTATTTCAGTCACGAAACATCTCTATTCGTAAGCAAAAGTAGCCCTTAGCTACATCTATTACATAATGACACTAATTCTTCCAACTCTATATAAATTTCGGTTTAAGTTTAAGTATCCTACTAATAGAGGCTACTTAAATCTCTTAAACTACCGCTCTGGGACCAACTTGAAACACCCGCAATTTTTTTATTTTTATTTTTATTTTTATTTTATTTTATTATTATTATTATTATTATTATTATTATTATTATTATTATTATTATTATTATTATTATTATTATTATTATTATTACAACTAAAGACATTTAAAATGCTCGACTTTAAAAGATACCTATTTGAATTTCATGAAAAACACTTGAATTTGTAAAGGGACATACTCATGATTTAAGACTAACCTGATACATGTACTTCATCTATTTTATACCATAAACCGTAGACCTGCACTTATTTTCCTTTACCACAACCATGACCACAACTAAAACGGAGACCTGTGAATTAAACTTGAAACAAGGACCAGGTCGCATGATACTTTAAACTACAACTAAAATACTTTTCATTACTAATTTACAAATACCTGCTATAAACTGTTTTATACCTGATGTTTTACAAAATCTCTTAACCAAGTAGACATACGATCATAACATGGCCTTGCATTTGATAACCAAAACTAGTACCTTGACCTTACATAAACGTGACATATAACTACTCAAAAGGCTTGTTTTGACTACACTTTACATACACATAATTACAATCTATGCAACTACTATGTTGCATACAAAAGAGGGTGTTTCATAGTTCATATCATAGATGGTTCAAAAGACGGCTTGCAACCACACATGAAAGTTAAGCCACTAGCTGCTAATTGACATCTTCTAAGTCCCGCCTTGACCCACTTCCTTCACCTAAAAACATGTTAACATGAAACCGTAAGTATAAAACTTAGTGAGTAAGAGCATTTAACATGTATACAAGGCATAGATAATATTTGCTTCGTAAGGATCACTAACTATCATAACATGCCATAAGTAACTACAAAAGTGATTCTTGACTATCACTTATACTAGTCTTGCTCAACATAAAAACTTGTTCAACATGCCAATTCATCTATGTCAAATGAATACTTGCACAAAATACAACCACAGTATACTATATAACATGAATCGTAAAACCCGCGATAAGGTAAATGCACACCATCATACTCAATCTATTAGACGTATTTCGGGTGTCATTTACCCACCTTTTAACCTGTTTGCAACTTTCTCCAGAACCTATACACATAAACATGCATGTACACATATTACACTTAGAAAACCATTCACTTTATATCTTATATAATTTATAACTTATAAATCATAATTTTCTGTATACAACCTACTGGATCACCATGTATCCAAAACATGATTCTTTTTGATTAATTATAAAGTCACTATCTTGACTAATAACTTCCGTCAAACACCTTGCATACATTATTTGTAACTTGATAAATCTCTTTTCTTTTAAACGAAAAGCACCCATTTTTTTGCAAATTACTAGTTTTCATTAAATTTTCTTTCAAATAATCAAAGCATCAGTTAAGGTTTATTTTACTAGTTATGAATTAAAAGCCGCTTCAAAGATATTGAGGTGTTCATAATCTACTAGTAATTCTAACCATAATTTTCCAGGAAATATAACTATGCTTATGGCACTTAGACACGAAACTGATTACAACATTACTTTTCACTTGATTTTCGTATCAAATCCACCAGCATGTCCTCTTCTTGTAACTGAGTTCGAAACCTTGTTTTATTAGTGTAGTCTTGGTCTGGTCAAACATCTATACATGTATGCCTTATCCCAGTGATGACACCGATTAATATCTTAACTCTTAAGACTAAAGTACCATAGGTTTGTACACGAATGACACCTTAGTTACCTAAACTTGTACACATTTGACCTTATTGTTATTAAAACTAATTACACTTTAAAAATATCATGGACTATATCATGTAACATTTAAAACTATATCTAAAATAAAAGAGAGTATATATTTATATTAGCTCACATTTCGGATTGGACCATGTAGAAGGCGACGGTGTCGCCTTTGGATTTGGGACGCCGTCACGACTTTATTTGACCTTGTTTTCGACTTAGCCGTTTCTTCATGTTTTCGCCCTTTTTCGTCCAAATATGTTTCATTCCAAAGATTTTGCTTCCAAATGACCTAAAATGTGAAAAGGAAGGATTTTAAGCAAGTGGTTATAAATGTAACGATTTAAGGCTTAATGACCCCAAAACGTATGTTCCTTATCATACATGCCGTATGAAATCATCATATTGCCAAATTGTTGCGGGGTAGTTTTGATCTAATGCACATGTATTTAATTAACAGGATCACCACAAGCCTATGTTAATAGCATAATGGGTCCTAAGTCGTATCCACAATCACACAAAAATAATACTTATAATTCTTTGGAAAAGCTTGATCAAGGTGAAGTTGAATTGACTCCAATCAATAACACGATTCTTCACCTTGTATCCCATATAGGAGACATAAAGTATGCTCATAAAATTCTTGTAAAGCACCCTTCTCTCGTTTACCATTATAACTCTGAAGGGGAGACACCAGCTTATATTGCTGCAAGGGAGGGACATGTGGATATTCTTGCAATTATAATCAACTATTTTAGAAGAAACAATGATGACATTGAATCACTAGTAAAAAGAAGAACGGATAACCACAACGCGTTGCATGTTGCCATACAAAATCATCATGTTGGGGTAGTGTTTTGGCTGATAAAAGAAGTTCCCCAGCTTACAAATCTTGTCAATAATTTCAATGAAAGCCCGATTTACCTTGCTGCGGAAAGAAGATATCATTATCTACTGAATCATATGATCACCAAGTGTGAAACAAAAAGTTTTGAGGGACCTGAAGGCAAAACAACATTACATGCAGCAGCCATATCAGGATCAAAAGGTAATTCTAGAAACTTCTTAATAATTCTCAAAATATTTCACAAGATGACGGAGTTGATGGATAAAAAAGTTGTTAAAGAATTTTTTTTTCTAAAAGTGTGTTTTGATAAAAAAAAATATATGTGAAAAAGCGTTTGCGCATTAAATTTTGTAAATCAACATTATGTGCATAAAATTTTTGCTTTTGCATTCAAATTCTTTTAGCATATGTATAAACATTTTATTTTGCATCAAAACCTAACAAGTCGGAAATTTTGTCCATTAAAGTTTTGTTTTTTGTGCATTAAAAACACCATACAAAACTTTGAATTAAATAACTTACTGCACAACTTTTTATGCACCAACATCATCAACCTTCCGAAAAAATTTCATAATTTTTCGAATTATGTTTATCTTTTTAATTGTTTTTTCATTTCTTACAATATTTGTTTTTTATTTAATCTCTTCCCTGATTTAACATTAGCAAATAATAATCAAAGATTCATAATTTTTAATGTGGATACCAACAAAACAACCAATTCCATACAATATTCATGAAATTTCAAACGAAAAAGATGTACCAATGATTGCACTACAACTTGGAGTTGTTTGACCCTTCTTCTATCCAAAAGATGAAACTATTTTGGTTTTTCAGTCGTTTTAATACAAAATTTTGTGATAGAAACTTTTCTTGTGGATGAATTTCGAACTTTTGGTTCTTCAAGCTTGATTTAGGGTTTAAAACTTGACTGATATGGGGATAAATGAGTTTTCCGATTTTTCTTCCTTTCTATACAATTTAGATCTTGTTCAATTTTGACTTATATTATCCAATCAATTTGTTTAATTTTGCCATGTGTCAAATTAAAGCAATGTGATTAGTTGAATTTTTTTTCAATAAGATTGTTATTGCAAAGGGTTCTGAAATAACGTAATTCTCGTATTATATATAAAAGATATATTAGCCTAAAAGACCATGTTTTTAAGAAATATTTACGTTTCACCTTTTTCGCATATATTTAGTTATTTGTGTTAAGTTTCTTCATTCTCATTTAACATTTAATCCCTTGAACAAATATTAAACGTTAGAACTTACTCTTATTTTGGCTGCCCAATAAAAAATTTCTTATCTCACTTCGAAGTACTGTATTTTATATATTTTACTATTACATATTAATGATAGTCCCATTTTTTTTAGAATATACTCTAAGTAACTGCTTTAAATTACCTTGGATTTCTCTTTCAGAGTGCATTACATACTTGCTACGTGAAGAGATTGATCAAAAAATTCGAGATGAACATGGTTGGACACCACTGCAATATGCTGTTCATCACGATAATGCATCAGCAACAGCAGAGCTAGTAGATGCAGACCCTTCCATTGTCAACGAAATAATGAAAGAAGATGATATAAATACTTTTGCTGTTCACATTGCAGCTAGCCGAGGCTACTGTAAAACATTGGAAGCTCTTATGTCTCATTGTCCTGGATGTACAGAGCTTGTAGATGAGAAAGGAAAGAACATCTTACATGTTGCTGTTAAGAACAAGAAAACCGAGGTAATTGAATTACTTTATCGACATGGATCATACACAAGTCTCGTGAATAAAAAGGATAATGAAGGGAACACTCCTATCCATTTACTTATGGATTCTGAACTTGAGATGATGGACTTGGTTATGGATAGCAGGGTCAACATTAACGCCTTGAACAATGAAAAGCACACTCCTCTGGATATGGCATCTTCAGACGATAAAAGAAAAAAATTGTTGGAGGTACACGTTTTTCTTCTTAACTCTATTAAGGCCTAAAAAAATTAATTTTTTTTTCAATGCAAGGCTGGTTACGAAATAGATACTGATTCTTTCATATAGTGTCATCCCAAGCACTCTCTGCACTCAATTTGTTATTTTTATTTTAACTTATTTAGCGGGTTTTCTATCTAAGAGAGTTCGTGGTTGAAATCCTAACAACTTAGATTTCAAATCCGAACATCTCAAGACAACTGATTAAACCAATCAATGCAATTTCAACCCAAAAGGGCACAACTAATAACAATCATAACCTAACCGCCATTGAAATCGAATTTGTAGATCACAGACTTGTTGATTCCTGATACCAAAACCATCGACTCCTTAATACCAACATCTCTTTCTAAACTGAAATTTGGCTGACTTGGCTGCCCGGTATTTGAGATGTACTAGATTATGCTCAAAATATTTTATTTAGAATAAAGCAATATTATATATATATATATATATATATATATATATATATATATATATATATATATATATATATATATAACATTAACATTATCTTTATCATTTAAGTTGGCCCATAAAAAATTTAAGATAAGGTTTTCAATCATCGAAATGAAATACGCCACTTCTCTAACTAAAAATAACAAAAGGAGGAATTTCTAACAAACTAAAATAAGGAGCTCTAATGGGTGACATGTGACACATCTTAACTAATTAATCACCTTTATTTTGAAATTTAAATATCATTTAATTCGCTTAATTTTTTATTATCTAATTTCACTATATTTTTAAAAATTTATCTCTTTAATTCAACATCCATTTTGATATATTTTTATGAGTTTTTAGTTTTACATTTTAGTAGGTTTATTTTATTTTAATTCAAAATTTTATAATTAACTTTAACCTTTATTTCAATCGATGTAAACTTTATCTATACTATATTATAACGCACGTAAAAGCCAAACCTCATTCCAAAGCTCTAACTCCTAACCAAAAATTAAGATAAGGAGCTTAATCATTGTGATTTATTACGTGTCACTTCTTAACAAACTCCAAATCTAACTTCTAACAAACTCCAAACCTAACTCCTAACCATTAAAAATTAAGACAAGAGCTCCAATTATAAAACGACATATGTTACTTCCAACTAAAATTCATCTTTATTTTCAAATTAAAATATCTTTTATCTACTTATTTTTTTATAATCGAATTCTACCATATTTTCTAAAATTTTATGCTCTTTAATTCAACATCCATTTTGATATATTTTTATGAGTTTTTAGTTTTATATTTTTAGTGGGTTTATTTTATTTTAATTCAAAATTTTACAACTTTAACCTTTATTTCATTTATTTCAATCAATATAATATTAATTCGTCAAAATCATATACATTTGGGGAGTGTTTGACGCAGCAAGAGATTGCGAGGCTATTTTATATGGGGAATAATGATGTCATGAAAGCTACGGAAAGTTACGGGTAACCCAAACAAACACTTACAACTAACACATATACATTCGAATGTTGTGAAACGAATTCACTAAGCAGATAAGGAAACACATATAACTATACTTTATCACCGCACACGCTGTGGTATCCCACTATCTATATATAAAGATTTAAGTCATGGCCCCACAAAAAATTAAGATAAGAGCTCTAATCAAATGAGTGACATGTGTCACTCTCTAACTAAAAAATAACAAAAATGATGAGTTCTAACAAACTAAAATAAAGACTTAATAATGGGGTGATACACGTACTCTTAACTAATTAATCACATTTATTTTTAAATTTAAATATCTTTTAATTGCTTAATTTTTAATGATCTAATTTCACCATATTTTTAAAATTTTGTGCTCTTTAATTCAACATCCATTTTGATATATTTTTATGAGTTTTAGTTTTACATTTTAGTAGGTTTATTTTATTTTGATTCAAATTTTATAACTTTAACCTTTATTTCAATAAATACAAACTTTATTTATCAAAATCATTTACTTTTGGGAAAGTGTTTGACGGAAAAAAAATTGTGAAGGTCTTTTAATATCGGGAATAATGATGTCACGGAAAGATACGGAAAACCCAAACAAACACATACAACTAACACATATACATTTGGGTGTTGTGAAATGAATTCACTAAGCGGGTAGGAATTGCGAGGAGAGTGGATTATCCATTCATTTACTATATTTATCGCCGCACATAGCTGGTATCCAACTAGTTTATCAAAATCATTTACTTTTGGGAAAGTGTTTGTGGGTAAGAGATTGTGAAGGTCTTTTATATGCGGAATAATGATGTCACGGAAAGATTCAAAACCCAAACAAACACATACAACTAACACATATATACATTTGGATTGTTGTGAAATGAATTCACTAGCGTGTAGGGAATTGCGAGAGTTGAGTTAACAATTCATTTACTATATTTATTATATAACTATATTTATCGCCGCCGTTGTGCGCGGGTATCTAACTATACTGTATAATATGTAAAAGTATGTTGGGGGAATTTCATATATACCCAAGGAAACTTCAAAAATTACATATTTTCCCAAAACACAAGTTTTCAATGCATGATGTACAATGTTATTAAAGCATGATTTGGGGAAATATGTAATTATTGAAGTTTCGTTGGGGATATATGTAAATGCCCCAAATATGTTAATGGCCATTAACCAAATGTCCAAATATTACTCATATATAGTTTGAAAATTAATAAATTTTGTAGGGCATAGCATTTGGTAGAAAAGTACATAAGAAAAAGAGGGCCAGAGCAGATTAAGCTTGTGGAAAACTTTCTTATAGTGGCAACTCTTATAGCAACAGCAAGCTTTGCAGCAGCTTTTACAATTCCCGGGGGTTTTAATAGCAACGAGGGTTCCAAACAAGGCATGCCAATTCTATTAAGAAAAGCCGCTTTCAAAGCATTCATGATCAGTAATACAATAGCGTTCTCTTGCTCTGTCAGTGTTCTAGTATCACGCGTCAGAAGTTTAGTCCTAGATTGGGAAGAGAAGCATATTCATACATTAGTTCACGGGATGTCGTTTTGCATATCCTTTGCCATGTATTCAATGATGGTTGCATTTGCAACGGGGACATATGTTGTGCTAACACCATACCTCGGTTTAGCAATCTTCTTATGTATACTGACCATAGTACTTCCATTCTTTGTGCTCCACAGAGGACTTCGTCCCTATCATATTGAGCGTCGTAAGAACCAATAATTGATTCATTACCGGTCTACATGTTTTTTCAATAATAATGTTTTGTGACACAGTTATTATTGCATTGTAATGTAATCCAAATGATGAATCTTATTGTATCCTCTTTTACATTATGAATAATAATATTTTATGTACTTATTTCGTTATTATATTTTTAAGGGTCAAAATGGAAAATTAACAGTCAATTTTAAATCACAACGGATATGCAAAATTTGATCACTAGAACCATATCAACTACATTGTCTAAAATTTATAAAGAAAAAACAAATGGATTTTGTCTATTCATCAATCCCATCTCTCAACACCCTTGACCCTTCTAACCAAACCCAAAATAACCCATCACAATGCAAGAATTTGTGCACTGAAACTTAGTCAACCCGTTTCAACCCGCCAACAACATTATCCAAACCCATTTAGGAAATTCTGATTTCCTTAAGGCAGTGTTGACGTATAACAAAATGTTAACGCGTGGGGTTCGGCCTGATAGGCATACGTTTCCTAGAATGTTATCGGTTTGCAGGCTGTCGCGTAGCTTGTGTTGGAATTATATATCATGACAATCAAATATAAAACACAAAACATCAAAGAATACAAGCGGAAGCGTATAGGAAAGATTAATGAATAATTAATTAACAAAACATAAAGTATGTGTACCTTTATTGATTCTAGCCGAACAAGAATCAAATCCACAAAACTAGCAATTTGATGAACCCTAATTAGGGTTTATAGGATTATATATATGAAATACCCCTCCAAGAATACTAACAATAATGTGTTAGTACCACTTTCTTGTACACACGTACTATAACAAATTAAAGTAATGCTAGTTTTAATTAAACGAAACAAATTGGATTTGGAAAATCAATGTGTCGACACCCTTGAGGTGTTAGTCGACCGGTTATAGCAAAAACACACACAAACACTTTTTAGGTTTAAGCTTAAGAGTACAAGAGATGCAAAAACCAAGACCCCTAGCCTTGTATATATACTCAACATAACTTAGTGAACAAAGAGAGTTTGGGTTGGGTTGGGATACCCTCTTTGGCCGATCGGTTAGACAATCCCAAAGGGATTCCGGAACCTTCCCAATATTAATTTTGCAATCTAGTCCTTTCCAATTACATTTAACGACCGTTAGTCCATTACAGTTAATTACATAATGTCCGATACATTATTTCGTTTAATTAATAAATAAATATAACATTTACATTTAATTATTAACTTTAATTCTCATACGTAAAGTGTGCAATCCCGTGGTCTCGAGTTCGATCCTAACTCACGTCAACTAATTTATATCCATAAAACCAACAACTTGTTATTAGGAAAATAGCTTCATGGGCAGGCAATGATGTTAGGTGTTTGTAATGATATGTTGGGGGTTACGAGCCCAGAAAAGGGTGAAGATACTCAATAGCCTAACTAATTACCACTGAATGGTTACCGGATATCACTTAGAATCGTGTTATCACTTTCCAAAGTAAACTTTTCGACCCTAATGCCTGGGTATCACGAATATCTACTTAGGATAAGACCAAATGTATGTTAGTGATTTAGTCACAAATCAATAACCCTTTTGCATCCAAATGTTTATTTTTTCTTTATCTGTTTCATGCATAATCATGATTTCCTATTTATAGAAAAATACTCATAGCCAATCAAATTGAATTATGAGGATTAATCGGCCCATTAATCGCCTCATAATTATCCTCATTATAGCTAATAGTGGTTACACGACCAATTACACGTGGTCATTAGTTATAACTGCCACTTGAATAGGTCAAAGCCTATTACAAGTTAATTCCAGCAGTAGTAACTCTGCCAACAGTAGTAATGTTAGTACTAGCAGTATTAACTTTTCCTAACAGTAGTAACATTAGTACTAGCAGTATTAACTCTGCCTAATAGTAGTAACATTAGTACTAGCAATATTAGCTCTCCCTAATAGTAGTAACATTAGTATTAGCAGTACGAATGTTGGTACTAGCAGTATTAACTCTGCCAACAGTACTATCATGCTGAACCTTACCACTATAGAGTCAAGGTGTTCAGGAACCTTATGGGTGTACACTCCATACCTCCTGACCCATTAGGGGTGTGAACTAATCTCACAAGTGCACTAAATTTTCCAACAATCCTTCCTAAATTTAGTTCACTTCCTTTGCTTGAAAAAATAAACATTGAACAAAACATGTGCATAAATGAAATATTGAAGATTGAATTTTCATCTTAGTACATTACACGTTCAAATATTAGAGAATTAGGGTGTTTTAAGAATTGAACCCTTCAACTCATTTGAATACCTGACGATAAAATACACACAAGTTTTCAAACACTTAAACGCTCCTGACACTATACAAGCCATGTGTCCATATCCAATTCATAAATGTTGTAAAAGCCAAAAGTCCAAAGCTCCCTGAAGCGGCAAAACTTCAACATTCACATAGGTGTTTTCTCTTTATTCATGCTCCTGCCAAACACTTTTTAAAAAAATTAACCATTAAGAAGTAAAGACTTCATTATCCTTTTCAGCAGGTTCTGAGCACAATTTTGGGATGTAAAATAAAACATGTGCTCTATTCTGCTGAATGTTCAACTTTCCACATTAAACTCAGCTCCCAAGTTTCCTCAGGAGGGAGTTGGGTGTCTTAGCATTCATTGACTAAGTTGGACTTAGACCCATCCTTTTAGAAGACTTTATAACCAAGTCTCTAGCCAAACCCTTCGTCAAGTGACCAGCTAATTTTTGTTGAGATCTAACAAACTCTATAGATACCACCCCATTCATGATAAGCTCACGAATCATGCTATGTCTGACACCTATGTATCTAGACTTTCCATTATACATATGGCTATAATCCTTTGCCAATGTAGTTGCACTATCACAACAGATAGAAATAGGTGCTATAGGTTTAGGCCACAATAGAATCTCAAGAAGCAAGTTTTCCAACCATTCAGCTTCGTTACCAGCAGCCGCTAAGGCCACAAATTCATATTCCATTATTGAACTGGTGATGCAAGTTTGCTTCTTAGATGCCCAAGAAATTGCACCTCCACCAAGTAGGAATACCCACCACCGGTAGAGCGAATTATCTTTAGTGTTATCGATCCAACTTGCATCGGTGTATCCTTCTAATATCAAGGATAACCGGTATATGAGAGACTATAATCCATAGTTCTCTTTGATACTTCAAGATACTCTGATCGCTTTCCAGTGATGAGTAGTAGGATTGCTAGTATACCTACTCAGTTTACCCACTACAAATGCAATGTCAGGTCTTGTACAAGTCATAGCATACATCAGGCAGCCAATTACCGTAGAATACTCTAGTTGAAATACAGCCTTGCCATAATTAGGCATCAGTTTCTCACAAGTATCAATAGGTGTACTCACTAATCAAAGTAATTGAATTTTCTCAACACCTTCTCAATATAATGAGACTGAAAGATAAAAATTCTTTTACTTTCATTTTTAATCCTTATACCAAGGATAACATCAGCCTCCCCCATGTCCTTCATGGAGAACCTTGATGACAAAAACTCCTTTGTTAAGTTAACCTGATTTTGGTCAGTGCCAAAGATCAGCATGTCAACAAAATATAGACAAATGATGACTCCTTTACCAGATTCATCAAATTTGCTATACACACATTTGTCAGCTTGGTTAAGAAGATAAACATTTGACAAAACCACTTCATCAAATTTTTATGCCATTGTTTAGGTGCCTGCTTTAGTCCATACAGAGACTTAATCAGTTTACACGCCTTGTTTTCATTGCCAGGCATGATGAATCCCTAAAGTTGTTTCATATAAACCTCCTCATCTAATTCACCATTCAAGAAAGTCTTTTTACATCCATCCGATGAATAATCGATTGTGAATTGATGCCAAAGCAATCGAAATCTTATGGTATCGACACGAGCCACGTGGGCATAAGTATCAAAATAGTCTATCCCTAACTTTTGTTTAAAGCCCCGAATGACTAGTCTACCTTGAACTTTTTAATAGTTCCATCTACATTCATTTTCCTTTTGAAAATCCATTTGCAACCCAGAGATTTGCAACCAGGTGGTAGATCAACCTACACCCAAGTGTTGTTGCCTATGATGGAATCCATCTTATCATTGATTGCTTCTTTCCATAAAGCAACATCCTGGGACTTCATTTCTTCTTCAAATGTCTTGGGATCATCCTCAACAATGAAGCAATAGGAGTATTGGTATGAGACCTCATCCCTTGTTCCTTCAATTAAATATAATTGAAGCTTAGGTCCAAATGACTTTGGAGTCCTAACCCTTTTGCTCTTTCTAAGCTCAGGTTCAGGTTGTTGAATCACAACCTCATCAAGGACCTCTGATGGCACTTCATCAGGGACCTCTGATACACCAATGTCATGAGTTCCATTAATAATCCTCTGACTTGGTCTAGGGACTGATGAGAATCTATTCTCATCAAAGATTGCATCCCTTTGATTCAATTATAGAGTTAATTGAAATACTTTCATTAGGTTCTATAACATGAAATCTAAAAGCCTTGGAATGCTCAGCATATCCAACAAAGATGCATTCAATGCTTCTTTCACTCAAAGTTTTTACTTTTGGATCACAGAGTCTTACAACAGCCCTACAACCCCAAACCCTGAGAAAGTTTAGGTTGGGTTTCCTTTTAGTCCAGAGTTTATAAGGGGTAATCTTGTTCCTTTTATTGGGAACCCTATTTAATAAATAGCAAGTTGTTAACATAGCTTCACCCTAGAACCCTTGACTCAGTCCTGAAAAGGACACCATGGAATTAACCATCTCCTTCAGTACCCTATTTTTCCTTTCAGAAATACCATTTTGTTGAGGAGTATAGTGAGCAGTCGTTTCATGGATAATACCAACAGATCGAAAATACTGAGTATCCATGTACTCACCTCCTTATCGATCCTTAATCTTTTGATCGGGGACCCAAGTTGCAATTCAACTTCGCTTTAAACACTTTGAATTTATCTAATACTTGTCCTTAGTATGTAATAGATAGACATAACGAACCTAGAAGCATCATCAATAAATGTCACAAAGTACTTATTCTCCAAAGAGGAGTGGCATGCAAATCACACATGTCATCGCTTTTATCGACTCAAGAGCTTAGTTTCACGATTGACACCCTGAAAAGGTTTCCTAGTTATTTTGGTCAACATGCAAGTTCCACACTTTTTAGTGTCCATGTCAAATGTTGGGATTAACCCATCCTTAGGCATATCTTGCATCCTTTTAGAGTGTACATGGCCAAGTCTAGCATGCCAGAGGGTAGATTCAGTATGTTCAGAGGTGGTCATAAAGGCTGAATTATCACAATCATTAACAGTGTTCAACCTGAACATTTGATTACACAAATATCCAAAACCAATAAATACACCACCTAATCAATGGGGTTGACCTAGTGGTAAGAGCTTAGCCTCTTAGGACGAAAGTGCCTAGAGGTCGTGGGTTCGAACCCTAAGGAGAAACTTAATCCGCCATTGGCCACGGAGGTTCACTAGCGTCGACTCCGGGCTATCCAAAAGGGTAGTCGCCGTGGGATTAGTCGGCTCGTAATGTCGAGTCAGAAACCCCAATATACCAAAAAAATACACCACTTTTAGACAAAACAAATTTATCAGATTCAATAACTTCTTTAAAACCATGATTATTCAAAACACTACTTGAAACCAAGTTTTTCTTTATATCATGAACATGAATAACATTAAACAAAGTTACAATATTTCATGAACTAAACCTATGATTTACACAACCACGTCCATGCACCAAGGCTGTTGACTCATTTCCTATGTAAAGAATAGAACCATCATTCAGTTACTCATAAGTCTTGAACCACCTTCTATCTTTGCGCACATGAACAGTTGCTCCAGATTCAACCTACCACGCAACATCATCATCCTGCACATAGTTAGATTCAAATACATATGTAACATAATAAACCTGAAGAGATTTATTAAACATATTCTGACCTTTCAGAGGAACTGAACCATTCCTTGATCCACTAGTGCATGATCCATTTGTTTTACCACCAATCTTAACGTCTTTTCAATCCCTTTTAATGTGACTAGATTTGCCACCTTTCCAACAAGTAGGTGTTGCCTTCTTGATATGGTCAGCCCTTGTGTTATCATGATGTTTACGCTTTCCCTTGTTGTCATTGTACCTGGTGGAGTTGTTATGCTCCACTATTAACAACAGATACACTAGCGATATTGTTGCTTTTTGGCTTGTCATTATCCTGCGCCCTGAGTGATTCCTCAATGCGCAGATGATTGCCCAACTCAACAAGAGTTAACTCAACCTTCTTATGTTTCAAGGTATGCTTGAATTCCAAAAAGGAGGGAGTTTGTCAATGATACAAGAGACTAAAATAGCCTCATCCATGTTTATTTTGTGTTGTGTAAACCTTCCAAGTATATCAAGAAGTTCATTGTATTGTTCCATAACTGGTCTTGAATCAATCATTTTGTAATTTGTGAAATTACTTACAAGGAACTTCTTACTTGATGCATCCTCACCCATATATTTGGCATCTAAGGAATCCCATAGTTCTTTGGAAGATTCAACATTCTGATGAATATCAAAGAGAGAGTCAGATATACCATTGAGGATTAAACCTCTGCAAATGTAATCATCATTCTCTCACTTGCTCCTCTTCCTGATCTGTTCCACAGTAGCATCATCCCCATCATCTGGAATTTGTGTGCTTAAAACATACGCCACGCTCATGCTTGACCACAGGAAATATGATAAGGATTTAAAACATACGTTTTTAGGGGGTCATTTAAGCCCTAAATTGATACATTTTATATCCGTTACTGCTTAAAATTGTTCCTTTTCACATTTTAGGTCTTTTGGAAAAAAATTGCTGGAATCAAACACTTTTAGACGAAAAGGATCGAAAACATGAAGAAAACGACAAAGTCAAAGAGCGACGCCTGACAGCGTCCCAACTCAAAGGGCGACGCCGTCACTCACAAGGTTTTTTAAAAAGTCTCAAGAGACGGCTCAAGTCATATTTTGGTTTTACAACATGACGGCGTCAAGCCTTATTCCATAAGGGTGTCGCCCTTTATTTTACACAAGACGACGACCTAATGAAGCCAGACGGCATCTGATAATGCTCAAATTGTGCATGTTTTTAGTAGCATTATCCGTGCTTTTATGTATGTTATTTGGTTATAATCAAATGCTTTTGTTGATTAATCGCATAAAAGTGTGTATGTTAGTTCATTTGTATCCAAGTACATGAAAGTAGAGAAAAAGACGGAAAAAGAAGTAAAAACAAAGATTTATTCATGTACAAAGAATTCCCGTCAAAAGCAAGTCTCTTGGAGTATATTTGAGAAAATAAAGTCATCAAGATAGTGGTCCAAAGACTCAAGAATAAAGTTCATGAAGGAAAATGAGAAAGAAATGAAGAAAAGAAACTCAAATGAAGAAATATTGGAAGACTCGTTGTTCCCGACATACCTTCACCATTTTGGCCATATCTTGAGCATACGGACTCTGTTTGACCCCTCGTTTGCGGCCACAGAAAGAGAATTCTAAGGGCTATAACTTTCACTTTTGTCATTTTCTATCAAAAGGCTCCAGCCAATCGGTAGGGCCCCGCAACCGATTCGGTTGGAGGGCAGTCGAGAAGACCAGCCGATCGGCTGGTGGCTAAACCGATCGGCTGGGAGGCCTGGTTCTGCCATTTCTTCAACAATAAGATTCCTAACATGTTCTATCCGGTTCTAGGTCCTTCAAGACTATATTCTAGGTCCTTGTAAGCTCTTGGAGGCCAAGTTTAGCATTGATGACCCCTAGCCTTGGAAGTAGTATAAATAGAGGCATTTGAAAGCATTTTTAATCATCCTAACTTGAGAGAACTTCTCTCACACAATCCCTCTCAATCCCTCTCCATCTCAAGGTGTGAAATTCGAGCCTCCACCCTCAAGGACGAATTTCCACCAACTTACCTTCCCCAAATGACCACAAACCTCTGCCATTTCCAGAAGTAATGCTCAAGTGCTAAAGAAGGTGTTCGGGTATAATTTTCCAGATTGGTTAGAAGTTGTAGTTGATTGGAGGCTTGAAGGTTGCTATAATCCTTCACCTTTTCCTATTGCAATCTTACTTTAGGTACATCTTTGTTACTTTTATGATGTTGAATTCTATTATTTATGTTTGGTTCTTTGGTTGTGTTGATTATGTGATTCTTGTGATGTGTTCTTGTCTTGTGAATATTGTCTTGATACTTGTTTATTTCATATGATAATTTTTGATAAAGGGATGTTTGCATAATTGTAGTGTTTGTTTGGAATATGTTGATAACATCATATTTGGTTAAATTGAAACTTGTTCTTGTTTATTGTTTTGGTTGATCATTGTTGAGTTTAATGTCGAAAGGATTCTCAATAATGGTTAGTTTCAATTCATTAGTCGGCGAATGTGTTGGTCTTGTACTTTGTAACGATTGTATGAGAAACTTAATAAACATAACAAGTAAAGGTTTAATTTAGATAATGGCCGAAGGGATTCTTTGTTGTTGTTGGCATAAGGCTCATGACATGACCATTTGATTGAGGCTTATGCATATTTGATTTATAAAACACTAAACTATTATTATGGGTTCTATCTTTGATAATATGTTTTCCAAACTAAACATCCTAATATTCTTGTGATCATTTGTCTAAATATGTATGTTCTTTGTGTGCTTGTTCTCATATTGCTTTTCTTATTGGTTTGATCTGTGACAATCATAACCATCAACTTGTTACTTGCTTAAACAAACAAACGACACTTGAAGTGCAACCAAGTCTCTTGGGATGACCTTGACTTACCAACTACTATACTACAACTTGACTAAGGTATACTTGCCCGAATGTGTTCCTAGTTAACTGGTAATTCTTGATTATAAATTTAAAACCTCGTGTGAACACATCAAGTTTTGGGCGCCGCTGCGGGGGACTTACGTTTGTATTATTGTGTTTGTTTGTTTGTTGAATTGTTTGCTTGAATTTGTTGCTTGTTTGCTAGTTTGCTCGAATGCTATATTGCTTTTGCTCTTGCTCATGAATGATTTACTCTTGTTTGATTGCTCTTGATTGCTTTCTTGTTACTAATGATGTTTGCTTGAATGCATGTCTTTTTCTTAAAATCTCAATTTCTCATAATTGCTCAAATGATCTTGGCATCAAAATCAAGTTTTTGATGTCGTGATTTCGTTCCATGTGTTTTAAAAATGCTGATTTCAATGATTGCTTTCTAAGTGTGCTCGAAAATGTTTGCGAAAAAACCTCCAAAACCACCCAAACCACTTCAACCGAATCGGTTGGAATCCCAACCGATCGGTTGGAGCTCTCGGTAAATATTTTTCAAAAGTCATTTTAGAGTCGTCTAAAAAAATCTTAAAAATCGCCTCCAACCGATCGGTTACCGCCCATAACCGGTTCGGCTGTAAGGTTGGTCACATTTGATTCATCCCAACCGATCGGTTAGAATCCTTTACAAGATCGGGTATGATGGTGCATGAAAAATTCCATAAAAAGATAAAAAGATTTTTTTTAAAAAAAGTTCTCGAAAAATTCCCAAAAAATTCCACAAGATCGGGTATGATGGTGCATGAAAAAGTTGTGAAAACATTTTTTATAATTTTGACTTTTGAAACGTTTTTTAATGCACAAAAACAATTTTGATGCTAAAAAAATTTGATGCACAAAATTTTAACTTGTTTTAGTTAGATGCGCAATATTATTTTGATGAAAAAGTCAAAATAAGTTCGGTGCAAAACCAATTTTGATGCACAAAAAACGATTTAATCTTAAAACCAAATATATATATTATTTTTCCATCTTTTTCTATTCTTCGATAACATCTACGGTCTTTGATTTTACACTCTAAGAACGACACGGGTCTTTAGATGAAGTTCGATTGTACATAAACTTTAAAAAAAAAAAAAAAAAGGGATGGAGAAAATGGTGGTTTATTGTCATTTCAGCAATAACCGTTTTAAAAGAAATAACGAGCCATGCTTAATCTTATTTTTCAAATCTCATGCTTTGCTTCTAAAAACAAATGTTTGTCACCAAAAAGACAAATGTACAAATATTTTTCCTTCTATAAATTTTTCTGAAAAATATTGGTCATCTAATAAAAACTAAATAGCTTTGAAAAATAACTCGGACTCAATTTTTGAAAATCATCTGGACTTGTCATTTGTCAAAATCTCTATCTCTCAATCAACAACTTATGTCATTGATTGAGGGGGAGAATGATTTCAATTAAATCAAAAAGGTTATTTGTCAAACAATTGCAATCTCTTATACAATTGGTTCAAGACCTTGGCTAATGTTATGTTTTCATAAAATACTTAAGCATGCTTGAACATTGGAGTTTAAAGTCTAAAAATATGATCCTTATCAGTTAAAATGTCTTTCAAAAAGCAAGTCACTATTCTCCTCAAAGGTTTTCAAAATTAATTTAAATCAATAGAGATTACAAATCTCAATGGATTTGAAAATTGTGATCGGGGGAGAATTTATGATTTAAATTGGATTTAAACTGATAGTTCGATAAATGGTTTTGTAATTGATTAGCAAGATCTCCTCCCTACATATGCCAAATGATTTCAAGTTTTTCCAAGCATATGTTAAGGGGGGCATCTATATCAAACCATAAAGGATTAAAGCATGATTGATTTGTCACTAAGTGTAGGTTCTCTCTAATATGTGCAAAACTCTTTCAAATCTCGATGCACATATTGAGGGGGAGCAACTTTTAGAAAACCACATCCTTTCCCAAAAATTATCTTTAACAAAGTATTTAAAATAATAATTTTGATCGGGAAAGTGATGTCGATAGTTTTAAAAAATGTTGATCAAAGAAGTGAATTCTTCATTCTCAATCTGAGATTTTCAAATCCTCTTGCCTCCATGTGCAAAAGCAATTTCAAACATACGATGCACATGTTGAAGGGGAGCTTTTTCTAAAATATCAAAAACAATTCAGGTACAAAATGCTTTGATCATATATCACAAGTACATGGATTGATTATTCAAATGGTTTTCAACTGGTTTCAATGGCAGAAGAACTATACCAAAAAGACTGACCAAATTTATTTTATGCATGGAGATATAAGGATAGTTAGGTTAGGTATTCGTTCCCACGATCCCGCTTGAGAGGAGGATCTACCAGTGGACAATCCACTAGATAGTGTAGAAGTCCTTAGGTATGATGGAAAAGGAGAAAAGTGAGAAATGGGAAGAGTGCGGATCGAGATAGAGCTAGGCTGGAACAAACCCAACAAGGTTCTAGTTATGAAATTTTGGTAAGCATGAAGGGTTGAAGAATGAAAAGAAATGAATGAGAAAAGGGTGAAAAGAAATAGCCCTCCTTATTTCAACTTTAGGCGTAAACCGGGTTCAATTCATATACTCTTGGTGGTTACCTAGGTAACACCGGTATTGAAGACAAGACGTCATAGACCCGGTGGACGCTTGCACTACAACTTCCCAAGCTACTCAAGTTCCTCTTAAAAGGACTTGTTTCATTCTCACGGGAACCTACATTATCTATCGACTTTCTCTTAGAGATTGTTGGTATTGAAGAAGGAGACCCTCTCCATAGTCTCCGACATAGGAACCAAATGTGCACTATTGAGTCTAGAGCCACGAGATCATCAATAAATCTCTCTAGGACACAATCAATGAAGACTCACTGTTTCACACAATGTGGAAAGTGAGATTATATCTTAAGAGTCCTACGCATTATCTTTGAAGTATTGCCAGAACATCTGAGTGATATGTAAAATATTCACGATGAAGATGGAAATCCTTCTAGAGCCAACATCAAACAAGCTCTTGGTGGGTAACATGTGAGATCTATCCAATAGATCAAACTTGTGACAACTGGATAGAAACGATGGGGCAATTCAATATTGAATCAAACTTGGTCCAGGAAATGGATTGACGGATACCTTTGAAAACACCAGTCATTGTGCTTAAAATTCCTTTCTCTAGCACATCGACTGCGTATTAATATTTTAAAATAAAAGATGTTTATTATTGATAATTGATTTTCCTTAAAACCTTCATTGAATTGCAAATCACTTTATATTAAGCAGTACATGATTGTTTTTCAAATCACTTTTCATCAATCGGTGAATATCAATTCGCTAGTTCACTCACTCCGTGTTGTCTTCTTTGAGGCGTTACGGTTTGAGAACGACTAGAGCATCTGCGAAACCCCGTCAAGGAGATTCTTAGAATTCTACGATCACGGGCAATACTTGTCTTGATCAACGGGGAACCGTGGGCGTGTACCTTAATTCAACGAAAGTGATCAAAGACACTTTTGTGCGCTTTATTGCTAGCTGTTGTATGCGGTACACCCAACGTTGCGACTAATCGAAATGTGAGGTCAATCCATAGCGCATGCTCACACTACACATTCATTTCTAAAGAAATCATGATAAGTGCATCAATGACTCGATATTCTCACTCCATGCTTACGCTTCTGTGCCGCAAATATCATGAATCAACTAAAGCTTCCGCTACTCTGATGAGAAGAAATCATGATCCAGAATGTGAGCATGACGGTCCAATGTTACAACATCACATAATGTCAACTCTATAAAGGAAGAGTCAGATATTTATGGTAGCTGATGATCTCAAAGCTGGCTCAAAACTCATCATCACGTGGATCAGTTAAAGACCTCCACTTGGATTAACAAAACATGCAGAACATGAAGAATCATTGACTACGGACTACAGAGCAAAGAACTTAATCAAGAATCCTAGAACAATCAAATGTAATATCTGTTTGTATTCAATGTAGGTGGCCTCCCTTAGGGGGAGATTGTTAGGATTTATAAAATCCATTGGTTAAAGTGTCGGTCACCTCAAGTATATGTATTCTTTAGAAAGCTCGTAGTCGTAGTCAATTTATGTTAATAAGTAGTTAGTTAAGTAACACCGTGGAAGACGGAAGGGTCTTTACCCATGTATGCACGATCCACACCAGATGGAGGCGTATCTTGTGAAACTATAAATACCCTCTACCTCCCAAGGTAGAGGGTTGGAGCTTCAATACCATTTTTCTTTGTTTCATCAAGTTCCCACTTCTCTCTCTACTTTCTCTCTCTAAACCATACACCCACTTTGATATTATTTGATGTGTTTATGAAATCCAATATGTTACAAGTTTCTCAAAGAACGGTTACAGGCTGGCGTATGTGTATCGACTGTATAAAATTAAACGATGCCACACAAAAAGATCGCTTTCCTTTACCATTCATCGATCAAATGCTCGAAAGGTTAGCTGGGCATGAGTACTACTGCTTTCTTGACGGTTTCTCAGGGTACTTCCAAAACCCCATTGCCCCTGAAGATCAAGAGAAAACTACTTCCACATGCCCCTACGGGACTTTTGCGTACAAACGAATGCCTTTCAAGCTATGCAACGCCCCTGCTACCTTTCAATGATGTATGATGGCCATATTCCATAAATTGATTGAAGATAGCATGGAAGTCTTCATGGATGATTTTTCAGTGTTTGGGAATTCCTTCGACCTTTGCTTATCCAACCTTAGTAAGATGCTAAAGCGGTGTGAAGAAACCAACCTAGTCCTGAACTGGGAAAAATGCCATTTCATGGTAAGAGAAGGGATTGTCTTAGGACATAAAGTCTCCGGGAATGGGATCGAGATCGATAGGGCCAAAATAGTGGCGATATCCAAATTACCATATCCTGCTACCGTTAAGGCTATCCAAAGCTTTCTTGGTCATGCAGGCTTTTATAGGAGGTTTATTAAGGACTTCTCAAAAATTTCCAGACCAATGACACAACTTCTCGTCAAAGACGCCCCTTTGGACTTTTCAGAGGAATGTAAGGAAGCATTCAATCACCTAAAGTAGGATCTTACCCAAGCTCCTATAATGGTTACTCCTGATTGGTCCCAACCATTCGAGATCATGTGCGATGCTAGTGATGTTGTAGGCGCCGTTTTGGGCCAAAGAAAAGATAATCATTTTCAGCCAATCTACTATGCTAGCAAGACCATGAATGTGGCGAAAGAAAACTACACAACCACCGAAAAAGAGCTTCTGGCTGTGGTTTTTGCCTTCGATAAATTCAGGCAATATCTGGTTCTTTCCAAAATTTTCGTCTTCACCGATCATTCCGCCTTACGATACTTGTTCTCCAAACAAGATGCAAAACCCCGACTTATTAGATGGATTCTATTGCTTCAAGAATTCGACATTGAAATTAGGGATAAAAGGGGGCTGGAAATCTTGCTGCTGATCATCTTTCGCGACTGGAAAACCCGGACTTAGAGAAATTAGACAATGACGAGATTCGTGACTCCTTTCTTGAGGAACGGCTGATGGCCATTAAGGATATTGAGCCATGGTATGCGGATTATGCTAACTATCTATCCAGTAGGGTCCTACCGAATTACATGACTAGGCAAGAAAAGAAAAGATTCTTCACTGCGCTAAAACACAATTTTTGGGACGAACCCTTTATATTCCGCATGTGTCCCGATAAGGTCATCCGACGTTGCGTTGCAGGAAGGGAGGTTCATAGGATTATGAGAGAGTGTCACGCGGGACCATCGGGGGGCATCACGGTATAAATTTTACGGCACAAAAATTTTTCGATGCCGGATTCTATTTGCCTACTGTATTCCGCGACGTTAAGAGATTAGTTCAAACGTGTGATGCATGCCAACGATTAGGAAACATCTCAAGAAGAGATGAAGCACCTCAAAAGTACATCCAAGTCTGCGAAATATTCGATGTTTAGGGTATCGATTTCATGGGACCTTTTCCATCGTCCGGGGGAAATGAATACATTCTGGTTGCCATTGATTATGTGTCCAAATGGGTGGAGGCACAAGCCCTTAGAACCAATGATGCAAGGGTAGTTATTCATTTTCTCAAGAAGCTCTTCGCGCGGTTTAGGATTCCCAAGGCATTGATTAGTGACAGAGGGATCCATTTTTGCAATGCTCAAATGAAAAAGATAATGAAGGAGTATGGTGTTCCGCACAGGTTCTCTACGGCATATCATCCCCAAAAAATGGGTAAGTGGAAAACAAAAATAGGGAATTAAAATGAATACTCCAAAAAACGGTCCACCAAAACAGAAAATATTGGTCATTCAAACTAGATGAGGCACTCTGAGCATTCAAAATGGCTTATAAAACGCCCATTGGAACAACCCCTTTTTGCTTAGTGTACGGGAAAGCATGTCATCTCCCTATTGAGCTTGAGCAAAAGGCATATTGGGCACTTAAGGCTTGTAACATGGATTATTCTGAGTCAGGGTCAAATAGGTTTTTGCAGCTTCAAGAGCTAGACGAACTAAGACTCGAGGCCTATGAGTCTTCAATCACATACAATGAAAGGGCTAAATGATGGCATGATCAACGAATAAAGAACCCTAAAGAGTTTATGGAAGAAGATAAGGTGCTCTTATATAATTCAACGTTAAGACTATTCCCGGGAAAACTCAAATCAAGATGGTATGGGCCCTTTTCGGTAAAGAGGAAAATGAGTGGTGGAGCCGTTGTGTTGATAGATAATGATGAAAGAGAGTTTACCATAATGGACAACGTGTGAAAAATTATCAAATAGACATTGGTATGTGCTAAAACACATACCTTTTCTTTATCAAAACTGACCCAAAATAACCAAGAAAGAGCCGTTTATTGCTAATATCTGTGGTTTTCTTGAGTTTGTGCTTGTGCAGGTACAGATATGTAAAACACGCAAAAAGGAACCAAATCAGACGTAAATCCGAGCACGAGAGATTAAGAGAGCTTAAGCTGAGCCAGAAGGTCAGAATTGAGCATTTATGAAGATTTTATTCTCCGAGGATGATTTTTGGAAGTCTTAATCAAGTTTGATGAATTGGCAAAAATGGCCCCTCAAGTTTCAACAATTGGCAAGAATGGCCCTTGAAGATTCAAAAAGTGCAAAATCAATCCCTGAATTATTTATGGTTGACAAGAATGGTCCTTGAAGATATTTTAAAATATTACATCTATGGTCCCTTGGAAATCCGAATGTACAACATTGGTCCCTTTGGTTACACTTTGGTTCAAAAGATAGTCCAAGTACAATCCAAGTTATATCCATTATCCAATCCTTCAAACCAATTCTTGGCCCAAATTACTTGCACCTAGCCCAAACCAATCTAATAACCCCACCGTCCAATAAATACCGGCTAAACCAACGACCGACCACCCTATACCATTTACCGACTCATTACCCAAGTCAAACCCACCCTAACCGGTCAACATTTTTAAGTTATATTAAAATAAAACCAAACGCTACTGTTCTCACCTTTGTCTTCCCCCAAACAACCCTTTTACCACCATTCACCACCCAATCCCAAACACCTATCTTTGTACTAAGCATCTTATCCAAACCTTCTAGACCTCACGAAGTGTCATAAGATTGCTCACGTGGACAAAAGGCTCACTCCCGTTGGACGAGACACATCAAATGGACAAATGGTGCTCTATGATTGGTTGAGGTGATCATGGATTGATATGTGGCTGCTATTTGCCTTCTAGGCTCTTCTCTAAAGGATCCCATGGCCTCTCCTCACATCTGCTATATATAGGACCCTTGAGTCACATTGTAATTTCGTCCAATTCCTTATGTCTTAAAGGAATTTTGACCTTTTAATTTCCTGTTAATTTATATGTTTTCAGTAGTTAATTGTCTTGTAATCTCAGATTTAAATTGTAGCTTCAATTCCTTTAATGTAACTTTCACTTTTAATTGATAAATCATTGTTGGTAGTCTTAAGCACCATCTGTTTTAAAGCTCTCATTTCCTGCTCAGTTAAGCTCACATAAGCTTGTTTCAGCTTATGTGAGCTTGTTATTGTTTAATTTAATCTTAAACTCAGTTTTGCATAAAAGTCAACAAAAGTCAAAGAATCAAAAGTCAATCTATTTCCTGTTAATTTCTGGTTTTAGTTTGTCAAAATGATGAGTTTTATGTTTATATAAGTTTTTAAATCGTCTTAGATAGAATCTCATCGAGTTGTAGTGGTTTTAATGCATTTTGGAATTTAAAGGGTGTTTGGTTTAGCTTAAAGATGCGTGTTAGAGGTTGAGTAATAGCAGTAGTTCACTTGGTTTAGGTTTGGTATAGATCTCGAGTTCACTACATCTTTATTTTGCATCAAACTTCATCTATAGTCAAAATCATATTGCCTTTGTCTTGTATGCATTTACTGTTGGAATCCAGTTTCTTAGATCTGTCATATAGGTTTAAGAAGTTAATAAACCAGCTTGCTTCAGTCTTATTTCATCATTTTACATCCAAATCAGTCACACATTTGCATTTGAATTTCATTTTAGTCAAAATGCTAATTTGTTCTTAAAAGTCAAAGTGAGCCAATAAACCAGTTTTAGCAGATCTTGCAGTCAATGCACAACCTTTATTTTAGCTAGTGAGGTTCTCATTCTTGGTACATTTGCAGTAGGCTAGGTGGTCTTTAGGACCACATATCTTGTTTTAGCTTTAGCTCCTTGAATAAGCTTATAGATAAGCTCAATCTAGGGTACCTGTTTTACTGTCTGCTGCATATCAGCCTTCTTTCCCACTTGGCCACTTTTGTTTTGATCTTTATCTTCTTCATGAATAGCCCTTATTAGCTGAAATCTTGGATAATTAATCTCTGGCTGGTAGACTAGAGAACCACACTTTTGTTTTTAACTTTAGCTTATTAAATAAGCAGTTGCTTAAGCTAGAACTAGGGTACCGCTTCTGTTTTGCTTGTAGTATCATTAAGCTTAATCATAAGTAGTATGTCTTTGTTTAGCGATTAGGAGTATCTTCAATTGGTCGCCTTAGAATAGTTATAATATATCTTAGCTTGTGTAGAAGTTTGGTTCATTTGTAGTGCTTTTTAGCTTATTTTCATAATGCTTATTTAGGATCAGTTACATAGCAGCTCTGGTTTCTTCCACTTAAGCCCTAGTTTTTATACTTTTCTCTGCTTTAGAATAATATTTTAGGTTTTCCCTGAAGTTTTCATTAATTTTGGTCACTGTTTAGTATTTTTCTTATTTAAATTCAGTTTTTAATCCTTTTTAATTAGCTTAAATTGCAATTAATTGAGAAAAAGTTCCAAAAATTAATTTTTCAATTTTAACAGTTTGAGATAAATATAAAAAGCATAAAAAATATTTTTCCTTATTTTTCCCCTTTCATTTGGTATTTTTAATAATTTAAATTAGATTTAAATAGTTTTAAATTAGTAGAAAATAGAAAATTAATCTGAAAAATACAAAAAATAGTTTTGAAAAGTCTTTTATGTTATTTTAGATTTTTGAAAAGTAATTTCATAATTTTCCCCTTTGTTTTGATAATTTCTAGATAATTAATTTTATTTTTAAAGTTAATAATTAGTTTTTAATTCTAATAAATTCAAGAAAATTCCTAAAAAATAGTTTTAATTCATATTTAGTTTTCTCATATCATTTTTAGAGTAAAAGTATTTTTAGGTTATTTTTAGGAGTTAGTTTAGTCGTACTTGCTTTTTATTCGCGTTTCGTTTAAATTCCCGTTTTTGCGTTTTAATGTAGATTTGCGTAGTTTGCCTTAGTTCTTAGGATTTCCCTATAGATTTTAGTTCCTTATGCTTTTCTTATCCGGTAGTTTAGATAATATCATTTTATGCCCCTTTTCTCATTCGAATCCCGATTATCGAGACGTGAGTTGGAAATTCCATTCAACCCTCGTTTGGAACGATCTCGGTGCTCAAACCTAACACGTTTGAGTTACCCCACATACTACACTTCTATTATTGATCAGTGTCTGAGCCGTTTTAAGTTTCTTATGGTTAGCCATTCACAAGTGGCTAGCTTGTGTGAGTCAAACTTGACGTTGCTTTGGCTGTGAATCAATTTTTGGCGCCGCTGCCGGGGAGGGCTTGTAGCGAGTTTTCGTATTCCGTCTCGAATCGTGTGCATTTGAAGATCCTTCCTCGTGAAGTTATCATTGAAATTTGTACATATCCCTTTTATAAAAACCCAAAAAGATTTTCCTTTTCAAAATTTGTTTTAAAAACCCAAAAATATTCTTCTTTATCCTCTGAACCGTCAATTCTTTATCTCTTTACCCTCTTATTCGTATAATTCTTCTCGATGTCTTCGTCTTACCCTTATGGTTGTCAATGGTGTGGGGGACCTCAAAATGGTGGGAATTGTCCCGGTTGTAGCATTGTGAATACGGGAAACGAGTTTGTCTACGACCAATATCCCTACAATGATACGACTGATTTCCTTAACCAATCCCCATACCATGAGACGGAGTCATACTCTTGTGAGTACTGTGGAGGTCCTCACCAAGGTTTTCAATGTCAGGACCAATTTAACAAAACAACCTTTGGTTATGAACCTTATCCAAATGCTTCACCAAACCCGTCACAACAATTATATTGTTGTGAGTATTGTGGAGGTCCGCACTTTAATTCCGATTGTCAAATGCAGAACCCGCTTGTTTACGAGCAAGTTCCTTGTGATAATTATGACTATTCTTTTGACCCACCTCCACAATACCAAGAAATTCAACCACAACCTCTGATAATTTCTCCAGAAATTCAAAGATGTCTCGAAGAATTTGTTAATGAACATGCCGAAGATCGAGCATCTCGCAACGAAAGATCGATGATAGAATTACTCGAAGAAGAAGAGCGAGCAGCTCAGATTGAAAAGTGCCTTGAAGAAATACGAATTGAGGAGCAAGCACTTGCAAGACGTGCCCGATGGCTCGCGACTTACATCGACGATGATGATGAGGATTCCATCCAAATGAAAGAATACTATGCAAGTTTGTCGGATGAATCCCCTCCCGTTTCTGAGCCTTTCATTTCCGACCCTTCCCCTTCACTCACATCGGATGAGAGAAGTGATATCGTATTGGAAGAGGTCGATGATTCTATTTCTTCAAACATTGTTGATCCGTTGACTCTCTCATAATGGGGGACGAGCCTCTTAGCACTATTCCGGAAACGGAATCGTCTTGTGTTGAGAGCCTTGACCCAATCCCAAGTGAGTCCGAGGATATATCTGATAGTGATTGTGATTTGCTTTTATGTGATTCTCTTGACATCTCCGAGGTTACTTCCGGGATTTTCTCAAATCCACTTTTTGAATTCAAGGACGACTACACCTTTTGCGAAGTTAATCCTCTTTTTGACCAAGATTTTGAGTCCGATTCAGAGACCACAACGGAAGTGGTGGATATTGCTAGCTCTCAGAGCACACCACTTGTCCCATCTCTGTGTTCCGACCTTTCTCTCCCGTCATGTGATGTTGAAGAAAGTATTGAATCCGACACTGAAGATATTATGGAGATTGATGAATTGGTTAAAGTGGTTGAAGACGATATTCTTGATAAGCCGCCAAGTGATTCTAATATGGAAGAAATCGACTTACCCATTGATGACTTGATACCACCGGGTATTGAGGATACTGATGATGATCCCGATGGGGATATGGTTGTTCTAGATGATTTTCTTGACTCCCCTTCTTCTGATGAGTCCACCATCACGTATCCCGATGAGCCCGCATGTGAAGACAAGATCTTTAAACCCGGGATATTCATTGATGAGTTCTTTGTTAAAACCGTTATTCGTGATAAGGATCCTCATTGGATGCCTTCATGTTTGAGCCGTCACCTCTTATCTCTTACCATAAGCTCCCGTCTTCTTTGGAGTTTTCTCACTTTGATCCGTCATTCCTTCGTCCACCCGCAAAACCACCGGATGATGGATCATTCTTTCATGACATACCTTTTGTGCTTGAGCCGACACTTTCTTCACCACCCAACCCACCTGGGCCTCATTCCTTCGGAATGAGGACACCGTTCTGACCACGGTATCTCTACCACTTTCTTCCCAAGGACAAATGAATTCGGGACGAGTCGGGGCTAGCGACTCGGTGATCAAAAACAAGAGCGCGTGGGAGGCACCCCATGCTTATCCATCTATCTTCTTTCTATTTTCTAATAAGTGACGCCAAGGGTGCGCTCTTCAATTTCTCGTGTTTGGTTTGTGATGTTGTGTGTAGGATGTTCCCGATATGAAGACTCTCGTGCTCGAAGTTTGTCATTTCTCCACTCGAGTCTCATGATCGATCTCGATGGAAACCGATATCCTAATCTTATCAACTAACGTTTATCTTCTAGCATACTTAATAAACGGCTTTTAGATTTTCGTGATACCCTTGCTTTAAACATTGAGGACAATGTTTCGTTCTAGTCTGGGGTAGGGTAATCTTCGATTTGATTTGACCGCACTTGCTTATTTCATTGTGTTTCTCTCGTAACCCGTTTTCCTTAGAAAATGAAAAATTGTGCAAAATGAGAAAAATTTAAAATTTTGAATCTTTTGTTAAGTCTTTTGATTGAAAAGTTTTGCTAGTCTCTTAGATTAGAAGCTATAAAATGCGAATTCTAGCTCACAAGGCCAAGATTTTGCAAGTTTCCTGAGTGACTTTAAATATGCATGACTTGATTTCATTAGGCGAAACATTTGCTAAGTTAATATATGTTTTGACACCTTGATTGACTTTCGGTTGGTGAGAGTAGGAATAGAATTACGACTTGACCGGCGTGTTGAGCCCTAGCTTGTTCCTTAACCATAGATAATCTAAAATTATCGGCTAAGCATCTCATGGATCTCATTATTTGGGATTTTAAATTTGCAGAGATCGAGAAATGATAGAGTTACTTATGAGTTTAGATGCTAAGCGTGGAGTAGTTGGTTCTCTTTAGAGCCCATCGAAGGTACTTATGGCTTTTTGTTCCCACAAAATTGTTTCACCCCATATCTGTCTAAATAATTAGAGATGTCGAGTTTTTGGCGATTGTTAGTTCTTTATCTTCTTAAAAGAATCTTTGTTTTAAAAATTGGGTACACATCAAGGATCCGTAATAAATAAATAAGAAATCAGTGATAAGTGATAATGTAATAAGTAAAGTTGTGAGCTGCGGTGTCGAGATCGGACCCTTGGATCTTTAGCCGGGATTGAATGAGGTCTTAGCCTAGCCAGCCCGGATCCTCATCTCATGAAGCCTATAGTCTTGGAATTACCCCGTGAAGCTCCGTGGTTCACAGCTCATACAAGTTAAGGTATAAGTGCAAATAATAAAAAAAAAAAAAAAATGATGTTGAAAATGATGAAAATGAAAAAAGTCAAAAGTTAGTAATAAAATTCCTTGATGTGGACCTCATTTTTACGACAATGGTTCTTGAGAGAAGGCGGATAACTAATTATCGACTTAGCTTTGTATCTTTATCGGAATAATTCTTATCAAAACGAGAACTTGAAGAAATTCATTTCTCACAAAAATAAAAAATCTAGAGGAAATAGGAAAATGGGAGCAAAAGGTAATTACATAAGTAACTTCCATGGGTAGTGTTAGCATCTAGAATCATATTTAACAATGATTTCGGTTTTACGCTTAGTTTGGGACTTGGGAAAAATCAGGGACGATGTATTCTATCCGTATGGTCACTTCACGCTGTGTTGTGTTTTCTACTCCGTGATCCTAACGTGTCGTTTGAAAAATGTTGGAGTTATTAATCGACATGAAAGTTCAACAAACCGTCATTCATAATCGGAATGTGCTTAATCGTTATATCTATACATGAAATAAAAGGTAAACGGGGCGTTTTTAGAATTAAGGCTTTCTAAATCTCTTTTGAGGAACATTGACTACTTCTTCTCTAATTGGTTTGTCTGAACAGTTTTAAGTTTCTTACGGTTAGTCATTCACAAGTGGCTAGCTTGTGTGAGATAACTTGACGGTTTGGACATATCAATGGTTTAGTAGAAAGAGATTGAAATCCTTGGTTTTAGAAGCGTGAGTTGATTGCATTGCGTGAGGACACGGCAATAGTTTCGTCTGGTATTTTGGTATGTGCTAAAACACATACCTTTTCTTTATCAAACCGACCCAAAATAACCAAGAAAGAGCCGTTTATTGCTAATATCATGGTTTTCTTGAGTTTGTGCTTGTGCAGTACGGATATGTAAAACACGCAAAAGGAACCAAATCGACGTAAATCCGAGCACGAGAGATTAAGAGAGCTTAAGCTGAGCCGGAAGGTCAGAATTGAGCATTTATGAAGATTTTATTCTCCGAGGATGATTTTTGGAAGTCTTAATCAAGTTTGATGAATTGGCAAAAATGGCCCCTCAAGTTTTTAACACGAACTAATCAATGATGAAGATATTGTTTTGGAAGATGAGATGACATAAGAGCACGACTTCGATTCTAGCTACAAAACTCATAAATAAAGAAAAGCGCTTCGTGGGAGGCAACCCATGCTTAATTGTTTGCTTGTTTTGTTTTTCAATTTGTGTATTTTATATCTTTTTCATTGTCATTTATTCTCATGTTAGACTTTGTGAAAATGCTTTGTTTTGTCTTTAACCTTGTCTTAATTACATATAAAGGTATTTTACAAAAAGATAAGTGTAGGGAAAATCACATAAGTTTTTGAGAACATGAACATGAGAATTACAACTATTGAAATTGATATAGGTGTGTGTTTGTTAGAGTCAAATGCTTGTATCGAGTCATAATGGATGTTTTGCAGGAATTTTACCAGGTTTTAATGATGTAGTTTTCCAAAAATTTTCCAGAAAAATGCAGCAGACCAGTTTTTGTAAGGACAACCTAACAGAGTTAGGGTTAAAGCCTAACGACGTCAGGCTATGTAGAAACAGAATGCTCAGTTTTTGTTTTCTGTACAGTTTATAAATTTTTGGAAATTCCAGGTCTTAATTTTTCCAGAAAAACTACAAATATCCATTCCACAATCATTATATCTTACTTGCTTTCTAGTGTAGTTGTGGGTCATATATAGTTTTACCGCCGATTTTACGTGAAGGTTTCATTTATTTTCTTATAAGTGTGCAGCTTATATTGGACAAGAAGAAGAAACACACATTGGATGAAGCTTATTACTTATGCATTCTTCTTGGAAGAAGATTTAACCGCAACTTCACACATATCCTACCGAGCTAATCAGGGGAGTACTAGTTTCTTTTCCTTACTTACCTTCCTTTATCATAACTTTGATGCTTTCGGGGAACAAGGGGAACAATATTCAGTTTAAGTGTAGGGAGGGAGAATAAAACGAGAACTTAGAAACTATTCACTCACTTGATCATTTGTATTGTCCTTAGTAATTTGTGTAATAAACTATGAGAAATATTCCTTAGGGAAATTTTAGAACCAAATTTAAATTTTTTTATGACATTTACGACCTAAACTTTAGTCTTAATAAAGCCTCTCATGGATAGAAATTATATGACTAGCACAAAAACCGTTTACCACTCAAATTCCACCCAAAAAATGTGAGGTTTGCCCCTAGATCTTCAGGAATAAAATCATTCACCTTTAATGCTTAGTGATGCGCGCAAAACCGTCAAGTTCTCTCACGCAAGCGTAAGAAAACCTAAAACAGCTTAAGCACGAAATCAATGAAGATCTGAGGAGTATAGAGTCTCCCCGGGTCGTTATGTCCCAGCGAGTTGTGCAATGGATAATCAAACGTTTAGTGATCGCGAGATTTGAACGGGAAAAAGATTTGGGAATGATTATAACTAAAATTAAAGCGACTTAAATGCAAATTAAAGAAGATTAAAAAGATTAAAAATATTAAATAAACGCTATCACTATATTTAAAGTGATGAACGTTTAAAACCTAAAACTTACGTTTAAATTAAAAATAACGTAAACGTACAAAATAAAAAGTGAAACTTACACAATATAAATCCTAAAAATATGAAAAATACACTTTTACAATCCTAATGATAAAAGAAAATTTTTAGAAAAAGAAAATTTATTTTTATAACTATTTATGTAATTATTATTAATTAAAAAACTAATTTAAACTATTTAATAATACTCTAAAATAAAAGAAAATATGAAATAAGACTAGAAAAATAAATTTAAGACTTAGAAAAATCTAAAATATGATAAAACTAATTTTAAAACTGAAAATATATTTTTAGACTTTTATGTGTTTATTATTAATTTAAAACTATTTAAAACTAATTTAAATTATTAAAATACCAAACAAAAGGAGAAAAATAGGAAAAATACTTTTAAGCTTTTACATTTATCTAAACTTAAGAAAAATGAAAAATTATTTTTTTGGAACTTTTCTTAATTATTTGTATTAAATGCTATTTAAAAATGCTTAAAAACTAGATAAAATTAAGAAAAATAGCAAATGCACTTGGAAAAATCTGAAAATTGCAGGAAAAGTATAAAATAATATGAGGAAGCAAGGAAAATTGGAAAAACAGTGGCTTGTGTGGAGAAAACTGAAACTGAGGTGAAAGTGCTTATTGAAATAAGCACTTGATTAAGCAAATGGAGACCTAAGACTACCAAACTGATAAGGAAGCTATAATGAGCTAAAAAGACAGAAATGGAACAAGTTTCAACAAGCTAAACCCTCTGATTAGCTGATTACACAGATTTGATGTGAAAAGCTATAAGCTAAAAACAGTGGCTGAGTACCTACTTTAAGCAGAAAATTAAGCACCTAAATAAGCTGCAAACTAGAAACAATAACTTGGACCCTATACTAGACCTAGGTGAGATCTTGTAAACCAAATTTCAGACCTAGAGGTGCTATGAAAAGCTCTGTGCAAGGGCTTGCATAAGCTGAGAAAACTCAGCTTATGCTAAGTTTCAGAACAGGGCAACTCAGAGCCAAAAGATGAGCTTGTTTGAGCTTATAGAAAAAATTACAATAATATACTAAAATAGCCATAAGAAATTATACCAGATGACTTTTAAAACAACAAGTTTTCTTGAAATTGACTCTGATTTGAGTTCATGAAAATCCATCAAGTCGAGCCCAAAAGCAGACTTATACAAATTTGACTTTTGAACAAATATGAAAAGTTGACTAAAATGAAGTTTGATCCTAATTTATGAGATGATTATGATGTTATATGATGTACTAAGACTCTGCAAGCTATATTAATGATTCTTAAACACAAAATAGATGATTTGATTCACAAAATTCCAACGAGGAACTTTATGATGATTTGAGTGATGTTTGACTTCTAGAGCTAGAGACCCCAAACTTTGATTCAAATGAGCTCAAAAGTACTTAACAATCATGAACCAACCTTAAACAACCAATGACTAAGCCTAAATGACGATAAATCAGTTGAGCCAAACACCTTTTAAAAGCATTAGCACATAAAACACTTAAACTCCTAAACCGACTTATCCGGTGATCAAACTAAACTTTCAAGAACTCAACACAACTATATAAACATGTTAAAACTAATAATGATCAAAGAAAGCAGATACAAGCATGATATGCAAATTGGCTTGAAAATAAGAAAATGAGATAGAGACTACAACTGTCAACTGATTGCAGGATAGAACCAAACCCAAACCTACTCTAATCCTAGTCTATTCCAACCATTGATCATCAACGCAACACCCAATAACCATTTCCCAAACCAAGCGCATCGGTTTGACTTCATTGACCATCAACCACTTTTGCTTGAAAATGCAAGGTAAGCTTATAAAAGCTTATAAAGATCTTGACTAAACTTTTAAGCTTAAAACAAACAACCAATAACTGGACAAAGGATTTTGAACCGAAAATCTCAACAAGAGATATGAACTTAGGAGCTTAAATAAAAGACTTTGATTGATATTCAAAACACATTACAAAGTTAATTTAACATAAATGTGATATAAAGAAACTGAAATTACACCTTTTTAACTAAAACTAAATCATTTGATTCAAAAACGACATTAAGGTAAATTAAAATAACTAACTACTCTTCATCTCTTCCTCTTTCTTCCTTTTTATACATCCAATGAGCTCCACGTGGCCTTCTGAGATAATCCCACTTGATTCCAGGGCAATTGGGTCACTTTTGTGGATTTTGGCCACTTTGTCAAATTTGGAGGAATTGCTCATTTGATGATTGTAAGGATTGAGTGTAGGGGAAAGAATTATTGTTTCTTGGATTCATGTGTTTGGAGGAGACATGTGAGTGGGATGAAATTTGGAGGAGGGTGGAGATGGAGTGTGGCGAGATTTGCAGAGAAAGTGGGAGGGTGAAAGTTTGGCGCGTTATCTCGGTTTGACTTGGGATTTGGTGACTGTGCTAATATCAAGGGGTTCATAATTGTTTAAGTGGCGGGGGTCACATGTATTGATAGGGTCCAAAATGGGTATAAAGGTATTAAATCACAAGGACCTTAGTTGTAATTTTGAAAATGCAAGGACTACAATTGCCATTTCATCAAAGTTGATCCAAGGGTTAAAAGTGACAAGCTTCAAAAGTACAGGGACCAAACTTGACAACTTCCAATTTCAGGGCCATTTCGCCAAATTTGAAACTCGGAGGACCAAACTTGTAATTTTCTCAAACTTTTGACATTTTTCACCAAAGGACTAAATTTGACAACTTATGATTTTAAAAGGACCTTTGGTGACTTTACTTTTGAAATTATGTGCTCGAGGATTGTTTTTGACAACTTTTGAAACTTGGGGATGAAGCGCAATTTTGCAAATTTGATATGTTTTTCATCGATTTTGATATTTTGCATTTAAAACTCATAAAACACCGATTTGTGATATTTTGATCATTTTGATGTGTTTCGAGTGTTTTCGAGATGATTTTCGGTTTATATTGTACAAAAATGATGAGTATTTAGATACTCATCAATCCCCACATCGAGATATTGCTAGTCCTAGCAATGATTTGAGAAAACTTAATGGATTTTAATCTCTTTACCAAAAGCCATTACTTGGAGTAGCCAAATGTTTGATTCAAGTAAGAACTATGGTACACCGATAACCATGTGATTTTGAGCAAACCACCGACTTTCAACGGGTTTGATTTGTCTTTACGAAGCCGTACCCATACGGACTAGCCAACTCTTAGATAAATTATCAATATTATCTTTGGTGAGTGATTACCAATTATGGATTTTCCATTGCCTTTACCACAAGCCATAATCTTGCGGGCTAGCCAACTCTTCACTTTTTAGGATATGGTGGTGAGAACCATACAATTTTGGGCAAATTGCAAGCCATATAAGCGGTTTGAGATATCTTTACCAAGAGCCGTTTGCTCTGGATTAGCCAATCCTTTTGTCTATCAAACATGGCGGATGATAACTAAATGAGTAAGTGTAAAACACTTACTCCAAAAAAAATTTTGGCCAAAAGCGGGAATTGGTATAATTATATGATAAAATTCATGAGAATTCCCCACACTTAGAAATGAATATTGCCCTCAATATTCAAAGTACCGCGGTTATGCGAAACAAAGAACGTAAAGGGAAATATTACGGCCATTATTTAGAAAGAATTTTTTTTTTTTTTTATATATATATAACATGTGGGCAACTCCCCACACTTAGGTGGAACACGGGTGAAAACCCATGTTCACTCATTGTTTTTGATTACCAGTCGCTAGCTTGACTCGACCCCGAATTCATTGGTTCATGGGAAGCAAAGTGGAAGAAACAATCTCCATCGGACTTTCATTCAAGATGTTTGGACAAACATTTGAAGCACTTGAAAGTTCCACACCGATGAGATATACATAGAAAGACCGGCTCACAAATGATAAATGAAAATGCCGGGGTCAAAGATAGTGTCTTCATTCCGAATGAGTGAAGAGCAGGAGAAATGACGAGAATATATGAAGAAAAGAAAGAAAATCATGATAGAAATCATGACTAACTCTTCATCCTCAATAGGAGAATTCATAGTTTCATGAATCTCCTCGGTTAAGCTCAATTGGTCTAGACATATCTCGGGTGTGTCTAGATCAAAGTAAGTTATCATACTCCGGCGGAGATATGATATGAGTGAGTTCATCGAGAACTCCTTGAAGGTGAATGAATCATATTCGGAATTGATATGAGTGGGTTCACCGGTGAACTCCTTCAATGTACATGATTCATAATCGGGAGAGAATTGTGAGAATGAAAAGTAGATGCGCCACTAATCTTCTCTCCCATATTATCAAAACAGGAGGCTTTCATTTAGGAATAGAATCATCGGAAGGAATGTCACTACCCTTAATGGGGGCGGGAGATGAAATAGGTTTCTCTTTGAAAGCCTCGATTTTAGAAATGAGAAGACTGACATTCAATAATGTTGCTCGAAGAGCTTCATCTTTGATTTCAGTGTCAGTAACTTCATCATTCTCTTCTTCTAAGCTAACAAGCTCAGAAGGAGAATCTTCCACATAAACGATGTCTCCACAAGATAACGACTCATCATCATCAAAATCGGAAAACATCTCAACATGATCTGTTTGGAAGACAGGAGGAGGAGGAATATCACACACATGATCAAGAGTTCCCTGTGACTCTCTTGGGATTGGGACAAGGTTCTCAACACTAGACTTTATGAATTCGTCCGATTCCTTTTCGGGAGCAGTGTCGAGATGCTCGTCCCCATAATAAGAAAGTGAGTGTGAATCTCGGGTGTGATAGCAGTTGTTTGAGATGGAATCTCAAGCTGCTGGAATATCAATGACCGAGGGGTTGAGAAATATTACTTTTAAAAGGATAAAACCCTCCTCGTCATCGTCATAAAAAAATTTGCATTGAGAAATTGGGAGCGCTTAGAGCTGCATGCTCTAGGGCTAATAATTCTTCCCTAGATTCTGGGCCTTTCGCTCTTTGGCAAGTAATTCTCCTATGGTCTTTTCACCACTCACTTGATTCTTAAAATTACTCATCATATCCTCAAGTGTTTTCATTGCGGTTTCAAGATCACGGAGATTGCATGAGACAACGGCTCGGATGGAGTTTGAACCGTATGGTCTTTGTGGAGGTTGGAAATTATCAAACATGTGAGAGTCATGATTGTTACAAGGAAATGGATTCCTGTTTGACAATCGAGTGTAATGGGGACCTCCACAGTACTCACAACATAGAAGCTGTTGAGTGCGAAAAGGTGAATCATATGGATTTTGGTCATAACCAAAACTCGAGCATCACCGGAAAAGCTGTTCATAGACAAAGCGTGTTTCGGATTGACACTCAAATCCTTGGTGAGGACCTCCACAAAATTCACAGCGGTATGTTGATTATATGAAGAATAGTCGGTTTGTGGTGGGTAATTGGAAAAGTTTGAGGAGTCGTTAAATGAGTTACGATTAGGATCATAATCAAATGAATTCCTCGAACCACAAAACAAACAACTCCCGTTATGAATATCATTACCACATTGTACACACGTACACCAACGGCGAGGTGAACCATAAAGAGGCTCACCACAACCGACACAAGGAATAAGCGATTGCATTTGATAATTATGAAGAGGAATCGGTTTATCCAAAGAATCAACAAAATCAACATGGTGATCCGGATGACTATCAAGTCTCGAAGAACATTCGAGAAAGATCGGGAGGTGGGACAAGTGGTGTGCTCGAGAGCTAGCAATTTCCACCACTTCCGTTATGGTCTCCGGTTACGGTTCTTGAGAAGCGTGAAGATTAGGCAAGTCATTCTTGCTAGTCACCGGTGTTTGAGCAGGTTCATCGTAATCAATTCTAATTCTCGACCTTTTTCATCGACATAAATTTGTTCGATTAGATTACGGGCTCTAGATTCAAAGAGGTTGTCCTCGTAATCCTCGATGGGTGCTTGGGTTAGCTCAAGCGTTTGAACCGGTTTGTCAAGATTAGAATGTATTTCGGGGTTGTGGCGGTTGGTCGAAATAACTTTGAAAAGCATTTTGATGGATAATTCGCACGAATTGCAAAATTCGCTTGAACTAGGACCTCCACACGCTCACACACATTTTTGACGATGAAGTTGACGAATGTCGACATAAGAATTAAACATATAGAGGATTAAGAAGAGAATCAAATGGTTGAGAGGATACGAAGAAGAGAATTAAGCGGCAAAGAGGGTAAGAGAAATAGAATCAACGAATAAGAGGAATGAGAAGAGTATTTTGTGTTTTTGGATAAGAAAATATAAACATATCTGAGATGGATGGTATGAACAAAGAGTGAATATCCAAATCACTAATCTGCTAGCGTAAGATTATCAACCTGACTCCCCGTGGCGCCAAAAATTTGATCTTGCAAAACCGTCAAGTTCTCTCGCAGCGTAAGAAAACCTAAAACGACAAGCACGAAATCAATGAAGATCCGAGAGTATAGAGTCTCCCGGGTCGTTATGTCCCAATGAGTTGTGCAATGGATAATCAAGCGTTTAGTGATCGCGAGATTTGAGCGGAAAAAGATTTGGGAATGATTATAACTAAAATTAAAGCGACTTAAATGCAAATTAAAGAAGATTAAAAGATTAAAATATTAAATAAACGCTATCACTATATTTAAAGTGATGAGCGTTTAAAACCTAAAACTTACGTTTAAATTAAAAATAACGTAAGCGTCTGAAAATAAAAAGTGAAACTTACACAATATAAATCCTAAAATATGAAAATACACTTTTACAATCCTAATGATAAAGAAAATTTTTAGAAAAGAAAATTTATTTTTATAACTATTTATGTAATTATTATTAATTAAAAACTAATTTAAACTATTTAATAATACTCTAAAATAAAAGAAAATATGAAATAAGACTAGAAAAATAAATTTAAGACTTAGAAAAATCTAAAATATGATAAAACTAATTTTAAAACTGAAAATATATTTTTAGACTTTTTATGTATTTATTATTAATTTAAAACTATTTAAAACTAATTTAAATTATTAAAAATACCAAACAAAAGGAGAAAAATAGGGAAAAATACTTTTTAAGCTTTTTACATTTATCTAAACTTAAGAAAAATGAAAAATTATTTTTTTGGAACTTTTCTTAATTATTTGTATTAAATGCTATTTAAAAATGCTTAAAAACTAGATAAAATTAAGAAAAATAGCAAATGCACTTGGAAAAATCTGAAAATTGCGGGAAAAGTATAAAATAATATGAGGAAGCAAGGAAAATTGGAAAACAGTGGCTTGTGTGGAGAAAAGCTGAATCGAGGTGAAAGTGCTTATTGAAATAAGCACTTGATTAAGCAAATGGAGACCTAAGACTACCAAGCGATAAGGAAGCTATAATGAGCTAAAAGACAGAAATGGAACAAGTTTCAACAAGCTAAACCCTCGATTAGCTGATTACAGTTGATGTGAAAAGCTATAAGCTAAAAGCGATGGTGAGTACTACTTTAAGCGAAAATTAAGCACCTAAATAAGCGCAAACTAGAAACAATAACTTGGACCCTATACTAGACCTAGGTGAGATCTTGTAAACCAAATTTCAGACCTAGAGGTGCTATGAAAGCTCGTGCAAGGGCTTGCATAGGCGAGAAAACTCGACTTATGCTAAGTTTCGAAACAGGGCAACTCAGAGCCAAAAGATGAGCTTGTTTGAGCTTATAGAAAAATTACAATAATATACTAAAATAGCCATAAGAAATTATACCGGGATGACTTTTAAAAACAACAAGTTTCTTGAAATTGATTTCGATTTGAGTTCATGAAAAATCCATCAAGCTGAGCCCAAAACAGACTTATGCAAATTTGACTTTTTGAACAAATATGAAAAGTTGACTAAAATGAAGTTTGATCCTAATTTATGAGATGATTATGATGTTATATGATGTACTAAGACTACTGCAAGCTATATTAATGATTCTTAAACACAAAATAGATGATTTGATTCACAAAATTCCAACAGTGAACTGTTATGACAGATTTGAGTGATGTTTGACTTCTAGAGCTAGCAGACCCCAAACTTTGATTCAAATGAGCTCAAAAGTACTTAACAATCATGAACCAACCTTAAACAACCAATGACTAAGCCTAAATGACAGTTAAATCAGTTGAGCCAAACACCCTTTTAAAAACTGTTAAGCACATAAAAACACTTAAACTCCTAAACTGACTTATCCCAGTGATCAAACTAAACTTTCAAGAACTCAACACAACTATATAAACATGTTAAAACTAATAATGATCAAAGCAGATACAAGCATGATATGCAAATTGGCTTGAAAATAAGAAAATGAGATAGAGACTACAATCGTCCAACCGATTTGCAGGATAGAACCAAACCCAAACCTACTCTAATCCTAGTCTATTCCAACCATTGATCATCACCGCAACACCCGAATAACCATTTCCCAAACCAAGCTGCATCGGTTTGACACATTGACCATCAACCACTTTTGCTTGAAAATGCAAGGTAAGCTTATAAAAGCTTATAAAGATCTTGACTAAACTTTTAAGCTTAAAACAAACAACCAATAACACGGACAAAGGATTTTGAAGCGAAAATCTCAACAAGAGATATGAACTTAGGAGCTTAAATAAAAGACTTTGATTGATATTCAAAACACATTACAAAGTTAATTTAACATAAATGTGATATAAAGAAACTGAAATTACACCTTTTTAACTAAAACTAAATCATTTGATTCAAAAACGACATTAAGGTAAATTAAAATAACTAACTACTCTTCATCTCTTCCTCTTTCTTCCTTTTTATACATCCAATGAGCTCCACGTGGCCTTCTGAGATAATCCCACTTGATTCCAGGGCAATTGGGTCACTTTTGTGGATTTTGGCCACTTTGTCAAATTTGGCGGGAATTGCTCATTTGACAGTTGTAAGGGATTGAGTGTAGGGGGGGAAAGAATTATTGTTTCTTGGATTCATGTGTTTGGAGGGGAGACATGTGAGTGGGATGAGCTGGAGGAGGGGGTGGAGATGGAGTGTGGCAGAGATTTGCAGAGAAAGTGGGGAGGGTGAAAGTTTGGCGCGTTATCTGGTTTGACTTGGGATTTGACTGACCAGGCTAATATCAAGGGGGGTTCATAATTGTTTAAGTGGCAGGGGTCACATGTATTGATAGGGTCCAAAATGGGTATAAAAGGTATTAAATCACAAGGACCTTAGTTGTAATTTTTGAAAATGCAAGGACTACAGCTGCCATTTCATCAAAGTTGATCCAAGGGTTAAAAGTGACAAGCTTCAAAAGTACAGGGACCAAACTTGATAACTTCCAATTTCCAGGGGCCATTTCTGCCAAATTTGAAACTCGGAGGACCAAACTTGTAATTTTCTCAAACTTTTGACATTTTTCACCAAAGGACTAAATTTGACAACTTATGATTTTAAAAGGACCTTTGGTGACTTTACTTTTGAAATTATGTGCTCGGGACTTTTTTGACAACTTTTGAAACTTGGGGGCTGAACGCAATTTTGCAAATTTGATATGTTTTTCATCGATTTTGATATTTTTGCATTTAAAACTCATAAAACACTGATTTGTGATATTTTGATCATTTTGATGTGTTTCTGAGTGTTTTCAGATGATTTTGCAGTTTATATTGTACAAAAATGATGAGTATTTAGATACTCATCACTTAGTGACTGTACCGGTAGTATAATAAATTCTAGAACTTGTTTTGTGATGCATTCCGAGATTGCTAGTGAGACTACACTTGTATAGTTAGGAGTAACTAAACGATAAGAGGCATTAGGATAACCCTTGTTTTAAACCTGTATTATAATTACATCTTCCACATCGGTTGAGTAATTACCCCACACCCTTGCGATGTACTCATCTTTAGTATACAATACCCCTAGTTAACCCCTTAGAGCCTATCCTTTTCGCGGTTCTCGTGATGTTTCGGTTTTCCGAAATATCAATGAAGAGCATTGTTTACAATCCACTCCCAAATGTACACCCAAATCGCTTTAGCCTACCTTGTATGCACTCATCTTTAGTGCATTATTGTTATCATTACTAAACCCTTAGTTCAATTGTCTAGTTACTTGCATGGTTTCTAAGTCGAGTCATATCTTTTGTACACAGTTTTGGGATGATTGGGACGCATGGGTAAAAGTAATATTTTATGGAGTTACGGGAAAGAACGATAAATTCAAATTCTCTTTGTCTACGTAATTAAATACTTCAAGTGTTTTGATCTTTTCAAATCGGGTCAATTAATGTTAGAGAAATAAAAACTCAAGTGTCGGGATGATCCTATAAATCCCTTATATTTTGATGTTATCGTAGAGGATGGTAGAGTAAAAAGGTATTAAAAAAATGAGAAAAACATATGGGCTACCATCCTACATCTATCTTCATGTTTATGTTTTTAAGTTTATGTTTGTTTTGTTTCAAGTTATCTAGTGTTAGTGAGTCGAGTCTTGGCTTAGCAACTCCACGCTTTACATGCTTGTAACATAAGATTTTTGAATTGCCACCACTAAATATCCCCAACCCAAAAAACCCTTTATTTCCCTACCCTAAGCCTAATGTTAAAACCCTTGTAAAGACCTCTTAGATAGTTATTCCTAGGTGCTTACGCAAAGGCGGTGGAGGTTTGATCTATTCTCAAGCTTATGGTAATCTATTGATAAGGTTTTAAAATGTACCTTTTTGAGCAGTCGTTTAAGCCCTTATTTGATCACTTTTGTATCCGTTATTACTTAATATCGTTCCTTTTCACTTTTAGGTCTCTTGAAGGCAAATTGTCGTAATGGCACTTATTTGGACGAAAAGCGCGGATGTCAAGAAAATGGCCAAAGTCAAGAATCGAGACGCTCAGTACTTTGAAAACACAAGGTGACGGCGTCCACTGCTTAGCTATGACGCCGTCGAGAGGATTTTGTGACGGGACGAAGCCAAAATTCATATTTTCAAGTGACGACGTCAAGTTATAAAGAGTAGGCCGTCACAACTCGAATGCGTCGTGGTGAAGAGGACGGCGTCACAAGCACAAGGTGGCGCCGTCGCAAGGCTAACGTGGCCAAGGCGAAACCCTAATGATGGCGATCCGACGTCACAAAACATAAGGTGACGCCGTCGCATGTGTAATCTTATATATAGAATCCGAATATTTCAGTATTGGTGTGTAGTCTTTTGGAGTAAAAAACCTAAACCGAACCAAGGCTGTTTTGTACAGTATTTTAGGGTTCCAAACCCTATCTTACATCAAGATAAGTGTTTTACTTCATTAATACAATTATGTCTTTGATTATTTGTGTGCATGCTTGCATGTTCTCCATGTCCGGCTAATTTACTTGTGTGTTTGCTTAGGGAATATGAAACTTAATTATTGAATATTGATTGGTTGTCGCTTATCTTAGTTGTTAGTGATCTAGTAATGCGATAGGTCATTCGTTGTGTACTTAATGCTTGATTAATCTTTGTGAACCTTAGGTTATAGCACTTTGAGCGGTTGTAAGCTAAACTATCCAAAGAGGCCTTAGAGTAAGAGTTTATGATCCCTGGTGGTATTTTGTAGATGAGACCCTTTGGTAACTTCAAAGAGTTAGGGATAAACGCATACCCTACAAATTTAGACACACAACGCAATTAAGAATAAGGACGTGACAATTCAACCACCAATAGGAGATAATTAACGACTAGTAAAACCTAAGTAAACACATCTTTAAACTATCATACGAGCACACAATAATTAGACATAGACTACATACACTTAGATTAGATAATTAGATAAGTAGAGTAATCGTAGCAATACCAACCCCAAATCCAAACCCCGAGATTCGTACTTTTCCATTTCCTAAAAACATAAAAAGATAAAAATAATCTTCCTCAACCCCAACCTTAGCGTAGTAACTTCTCACTAGCATTCCTATTCCCCAGAGAGCGATATCAATACCCGTGGCTTACCCTAATACTACACTACAGCGATTAGGTTCACGCCTGGGGTGTTATAAAACTTGCTCAAGAAAAGGAAGTTCCTTTGACCCCGAACGACGCGTGTAGCGTTATCAAGTTTTGGCGCATTGCCGAGGAATAGAATAGCTAGTTAGTAGTCCACCTCGTTTAGGTTTCTTTTCTTGATTCCTATAAAGTAAATATTTCTTATTTTTAGCTTTCTCGTAGTCTATCCCCCTTCTTCGTAACCTTTGTTCGTAATCCCATCACTTTTCGTCATGGAAGGTGATAACCAACCACCATTCATCAACCTACCACCAAATGACCCGCCAAGAGCCCGTACTCTTGGTGAATACTCGAGACCAAGCCATATAGGCTATAGAAACACCATTGAGCTTCCCGACCAAGCCCAAACTACGGACCTGCGATCCGACACCATCCGGTTGGTGCAAAGCGGATGTGCATTCCATGGACTTCGTTCAGAAGATCCAAATCGACATCTAAGGTTTCCTTAAAATTGCCGATTCCATCGACCTTGATGCTACTACTCGGGAGACCACGCGCTGCGTCTCTTCCAATTCTCTCTGGGACCAAGATAGTAATTGGCTTGAGCGACTTCCTTGGCTCCATCTCAAGTTGGGATGATCTCACCTCTCGTTTCCTTGCTCAATTTTTCCCACCGGGGAGAACCACTAAACTTAGGAATGACATCTTGATGTTCCAACAACGTCAAGGTGAATCTCTCTACGAAGCATGGACTCGATTCAAGGACCTACTTCATAAAGTTCCTCATCACGGCATTGATCTTTGGCTTCAAGTCCAAATCTTTTATGATCATGTCAACTTCCCCACCAAGCGATCCATTGACCAAGCGGCCGGTGGAAAACTTAGTGATCTCACCGCGGAAGATCATGGGGTATAATAGAGGACCTTGCTCTCTATGACAACAAATGTTGGAATGACCCCCGTGAGTTGCCCAAAACCGTTAAGGCAATCTCCTTGCTTCCCATTGACTCACAATCTTCCGACCGTAGGATGATCGAACTTGAAGATCAAGTTAAATTCCTAATGAGTTCCTACGAAAATCCTAAGTCTTCACATCAAGTGAATAAAATCACTCTTCCTTGTGAGTTATGTAGTGGTCCTCATGACACTCGTGATTGCACAAGACTCCCGAACGAGCTTTTGCGGACTACGCCTCCGTGCGTACCGGACGGAGCGGGAGAAGTGGTACACTTTCAAGCTGAACAAAACAACTTAGGAACTTTACAACCCCTCATGGAGAAATCACCCTAACCTTAAGTGGAACCAAAACTCAAGCACACCCCAAAGCTCATCTAGTCCACCTAATAGGTTCAATTCTCTAAACACCAGGAACCCCACTGATCTTGAGGCAATTGCATCTAGATTCATGTCATCTCAAGAGACTCGATTGACTAAGCTTGAAGCCGATTTTAAGCGAAGGCAAGGCGAGATGACAAACAAGCTTGATGCTCTCTTAAAAGCCTTTAATGAGCGGAAATTGGAGCACTCCCAGTGATACTATCAAGAACCCAAAAGTGAATTCGATTTCATCGACTTCATGTTCTTGTTCATCATGGGAGAGTGCGCATCCATGCCCTCACACCCAACGGTTCACTACTTGTCATCCCTTTACACAAATACTTCCCCCAAGTATTCTAACCCTCTAACCTCGGATCCAAGAGATCTATGTAGCTTTTCTCTTTTGTTTTGTGTGATCTTGTAGGTTCCTCTTAAAGGAAAGATCACCACATCTTGAAGTCGCAAGCTCAAGTCCATGAGTTGCCATGCTTGTCATCATCAAGACAACGAAGGTTCTCTTGTTGATAGTTCTTCCTTTCTCCATAGATGTTGGGTTGAAGGCATTAGTGAAGAATGCCGAAAGTGTCACGATGAAAGCATTAGTGAAGGTGCTCATCATCCGCGTCAAAGCATTAGTGAAGAATGCTTAAGGTGTCAAGACGAAGGCATTAGTGAAGGTGCCAAGCATTGTGTCAAAGGCATTAGTGAAGGATGCGAAGAATCAAATCAAGTAGCATTTGGGAAGAATGCTTAGGTCGTATAATCGATGAGGTGCATCGTTATACATATAAGTGTTTATTTATTCACAAGGATGGTGATATCCTTGATGGTGTTGTAACAAGGTAGATCTCCTTGATAATAGGTGTTGTGTCGTGAAGGAAGTAGTTCCTCCATAATGGAACTAGGTGCTTAGCCTAGTACCTAATAAAGGGTAGGCGACGTTGTGATAGGATTAGTTCTCTAAGGTGTGAAAGAACTCGGTGGTTAACCTAGCACCGTATAAAGGGTATCGACGTAGTGTTAGGTGTGGTTCGCCTTGGTGTGAAAGAACTCGGTATTTAGCTTTTACCGAAAAAGGTTAAGCGGCGTTGTGAAGGCTTCTACGCCATAAGGAGATTTGGTGTAGTGCTACGAACTCTCGAGTAGGTGACTCGGGGGTGGAGTAGGGCAAGTAAGGTGTCCTTGTGGCGAACCACTATAAATAACTTGTGTTGTGGTGATGTGCTTCTTACTCTTTATCTTTCATTTTACGTTATATATCTATCTATCAACGTCCAACATAAATAACCAAATAGATTGACATAAGTCGATCTAAATATTTAAAAAGGAGTTTTAAATTGGTAAAACTATTTAACCCCCTTCTAGTTTTCCACAATTGGCATCGAGCTTAGTTACCAAGTTTCTTAGAGTATGTTGTACTTTAAAAACTTGATACGATCCATGTATGTTTGAAAACTACAAAGAAGGATTATTTTAAGTCATAATTTAAAAAATCAATATATTGTTTATTGTTGGACAATGATAGAATGATCTAACATTTTTTTAAAGCATTATCCATACTTGGATTTGGAACTACCAAAAGATCATGAAGAATTCATCTAAATTGTTCTTCTCATAAAAGAATGTTTAAGTATCCTTACAACATTCTGGAGATTCAAGAAACATCTAAATATTTCTTTTCCTTAAAGAATATTTGGCAAAGTATGATCTTTAAATACTTATCTTTATTTGTTATTATTAGTATCTTGATTGCATGTCTTAGTAGTAATAATTCTAGTAATTATTCTTTTATAGTAGTTTTCTATTTAGTGTTCTCCGAGTTTGTTTTGTAGACTTTATTACCAACTCATAATAATGATATCTAGTTATATGATAACATCAATCATTATTCACCACAAAGGATTTATTGACATCTCATGCACATCAATAAATATCCATGTGAAACTTCTTATATTATAATAAAATGGGATTTTATTATAATGTTTGAAAAGCATCCCAAGAATCACGACTAATTCTTAAAAAAGGGAACCTTGTCTAATAGGATTAGCATTTAATCATCAAAACCTCAAACCACAAGTTTTTAGAACATTAACACCAAAACACTAGGTATCTTAGAACTTCCAAACCAAAGTTATCAAGGAATTTCTTGGTGACTTTTCTTGTCATGCGGATCCTAAGTTTATACTAGACGGATCCCAAATGAGAGGGATCCGTGGGATCCGTGCAATGAAAACGATATAAGCTAAAAATGATCATGTGGATGTTTCACCATCACTCATTTCACGGACTCACGAACAAGGACTCATTCTTGTTCATAGGAGCTAATTGATCATTTTCTCAAGCCTAACAATCACGTGTGTAAGTTTAATCTTCACTACATTGTTAATCTAAATTCCTTCATTCTTAGAATTACAATTACTTCATCTTTAAGAGTTGGGTTCAAATGGGTTTACCATTATTTGTCATCACATTGTTTTCTAAGATAATCTAAATCAAAGATTTAACATTGTTAATACAAATTAAACACATTTCTTGAACCCAACAAAGATGATGAGAGCAAAATTGTGATGAAACCCTCTAGGTTACTATTCACCATTAACACCACATTGTGGTTACATTATTTAGGAACATCATGCCAAGCAACAAGCAACAAGATTACCAAGACACCACTTACTACATTTCCATGTACCATAGGAAAAATGGATTAAATCCGGACGATAGGAAAGCTTTTAAGTTACTTGAAAGGAGACTCTTTCATGAAGGTAGAGTTGTTGATTCATCATTTCTTGCAAATACAAACATGAGGAAGTATTTGGAACTATTGGGTTTGATTGTTTATTGGATATAAGCGAGCAAATTTGCCCGATCTTTGTGTTGAGTTTTACAAGACTATGGGTATAATTAGAAATGATGATGGATCCATATCAATTGAATTTACCATAAATGGACATAAGTACACTCTTTCACTTGTGGAGCTTGGAAGAATTCTAGGGGTTACATATGATGGCGTTTGTATGTACTCAAATGAATGGTCTTTGGAACAACTACACACAATGGTTGATCACCATGATATCTACCACACTTTGATCCCAGAAGCAACCACGGTGAGGGACATCGTATTTATGCCAAGAGCATCACCATCAAGAGTCACAAGAAAGTCAAAAGTGATCTATATGGATCCTTTTCAAATGGAGCTTTCGGAAATGTATGGGTTATATAAGAAATGGGAAGTTGTGATAAGAGAAAATGTGGTATGTCTAGTAGGAAACAAGGATCACCCCAATGCTTGCCTAAGCTTCATGATATATTGTCTAGTGACCAATACTAGATTCAACCTTGCCTACTACATGGTCAAAAGAATGGCAAGTGTGAGAGGCATGGACAAGATGGTACTCCCCGTATGCAATGCTTCTAACCCGTCTTGCCAAATTCATCTTTGCATTAGATCCTTAACCACAATCCCTTGATCATAACTTTTGCAATAAGGTCATGGTTCCACTAACCGAGGGTAGAACAACAAGGTTCATGGTAGAAGGCAAAAGGCCACATCCACCCGGATTCCTTGGATGAAAGGAGAGGAGAGAAGAAGATGAAGGTGAAGGAGTAGTAGCAACCCACGAGAATATTGATCTTGACCCTTTGGACTACATTAATCAATTGCCAAACATACCCAATGAATCGCCGAATGGCAACAAACCAAGGAATCTTCAAATGCTTCGCCAATTTCTTGAGGAAGAAGAAGTGAAGATGGTTTGATAAAGGACGGGTAAAGAAGTGAAGAAAGGTAAAGTCCTAAGGCTTAAGTACTTGATGAACAATTTCTAAACAATGGTTTGTAAACAATTTTAACTATGCTTGTAGTATGTAGGTATTGCCATATCTTGGCACTAAACATTCTAGCTTAGGTCTTTGAAAATGAGATTTTACGACCTCTTGGTATGGTCGTAAATCACTCATTCTAGGAACTTGATGTTTCCCACTTTGATACAAGTTATATTAGTTATGCTCTTGCACTTAGTCTACTTAGAAACAACTAAGAAAGCATTTTCTATAATATGCATAGTTGCACATTTCTGTAAGCCTTCGATCTCAGATTGGCGGATCCAGATTTTCAACTAGCGGATCCCTCCATAAGGGAACCGTGGGATCCGTATGCAAGTGATGTGAAAAGCAGATTTAGCTTCATCAAAATAGTCCACTAGAACACTTCTAACTAGTCTAACATGATACCCTAGAGCCAACTAAATAATCTTCCCTAATAGTTGAAAACCTCACTCTCATTCATGGCTTATCTAGGATACATTTTCGAAATATTCCGTTTGTTTATCAACTAGTCAAAACTCACCATAATTCCGCTCCAACACTCACACATTATCCATCACATTTGATAGCACTTAGTTTGATATATCCTTCAATTTTAGCAAATTGATCTCAATCTTCTTTGACTCAAAATTAGAGCCAAAAATAAGTTTCTTTTTAATTCTTTTTATTTTTATAGATTTTAGTAAATCTATTCTAGGACATCATCTGACTTTTAGGACTTAGTATCATTTTTCTCACAACATATTGAAAGGAAACCTTGACAAATAAATAGTTAGATTACCCAAGGTAAGTGTTCTTAGTCTAACCATCATTAAGCACCATTACTTGTTATGGTTGAGGATTTGAGATATCCAATGACTATAAACTTCAAAGTTAAGTCAAAACCTCGAAATCCATCACTTAAAACCTTACAAAGGCATGATGACTTCACTTAGAACCTGTCTGATAGCCGGATCCCTGGTCTATAACCAGGCGGATCCCTACTGAGAGGGATCCGTACATACAGAAAGAATAAGGATTAGCCTCCTTAATTCAAATTCAAGTTACCTTTTTCTCTAACCACCTTTAAGCATTCATTAATTACCCTCCTAGAGCTGATCAAAATCTCAAGAGCATGCTTAATCCTCTAAGTGGTCAAGGATTTAATTTCCTATTTCAAATTTTCCTTTATAACCAAACAAACCTTAGGACTAAGTCACCACTCTTAAATCACATCTCAAAAATCAGAAATTAGAAGCTCACATTAGCACCTTCATCACCATGACTAAAGCCCTTAGCAACAAATCCTCTAACATAGGATCATCCAAAAGAAAGGACAAATGATTCATGAAATTTCATCCCGAAACATCTCTATTAGAGATAATGACTCTAGAATCCAACCTCATCTAACCCATCCAACAAAAGCTAAGAGAACCGCAAGGATTAGCATCAAATCTTTCCAACTAGAAAAGGGATCATCTGGTTCCAAACCTAACATGGATAGTTCTAGCAAGCCATCAAAACCTTCATTCATTGAGAATGGACTACACTCACCTGAATGAGCCTCTTCGCATCCAAACATATACTCATTGTTTCATTCATCACCAAGAACCTCCCATTCACCAACCTTTTCATTGAATGGGAACCACCTACAACACCAACTAGCCCTTCATGGGAGACAAAGAACAACCTTGATCATATGGAAGAAGTTCCATTACCACCCTCATTTTAGAACCTCTCCTACTTCTCAATATGAAGACCCTCAAACACACATTGAGCCCCTCAAAACATCCTTTCTCCTTGAGGCCAAACCAAGACAATATTTGCCCAAATTGTCTAAAAACTCAAGGACTTGTTCAAGAAGTACGAAATGAGATACATTTCATGTTCAATCATCTTCTTGCAAAGTTGGATCAATTCAACAAGTCCACCCATCCCTAGATTTAAGCACATTGTCACATTCTAAATCCGAAATGAGATTAGTATTAGTAGTACTTATATGGCTAAAGTTCATTCTCTTAGTTTTAGAGATTTGGTTGTGTATCTCTTGTTTTATTGAATGAATACTTACATGCTATGATTATTATGTGTGTTGTGCTTGTTATATTGTACATATTTCTCATTCTCTTCAATAGCACCCCTTGATATTTCTTCACTGCTGAAGAAACTGTAACAGATAGCCGGATCCTTTCCAGATAACTAGACGGATCTCTCCTTGAAGGGAACCGTAGGATCCGTGGTACAGGAGCACAAATTTCTACTAACTTGAATCTCGTTTGCAGGAAATTTATGCACTATACTCTTGTTTTTCTAACCTTTACTTTGTAGATTTTCAAAATAACACATGAAGATTTTGACACCATAAAAGCTAGGGGAGCTTTGTGTCAAACAATATTGCAAAATCATTTGCAACTTAATCCAATTTTGGATTACACTTCATGATACCCATTGCAACTTTGCAATATTCGAGGGGGCACGTTTTCGTCTTAGGCGAACCATTTGCAAACTTAATTGCAAACACAAGTAGCTTATTTTACACTATGTCCTTGGCGCCCTTTTTCAAAGGGATGGACTCGTCAAGGGGAGTTAAGACAGTACCATTCCGTCACTTGCTCTCGTTACATCTTTTATAATTTTTCTTATAAAAATTGTGTTAGTTTCTTTTAACACTTTTGTTTCGACAAAAGGGAGAAGAAAGTAAAACTACAAATTCAACGTTTACAATTTTAGCTTTTCCTTAAAATAATTTTATGTTTTGTCATCAACAAAATGGGGAGATTGTTAATACAAATAAGCCGTAAAAGCGTTTATTTATATTTTACGATCTTCAATGTTTTGTCGATAACAAAAGTAAAATCATATTAACGAAACAAATAAAATACGTAAATGGTTTGAACTAATAGTTTTCTAACATATTCACATTTTCACATAAAACACTAAAACAAGTATAAGTGATTTTATGATCTAGATATATATATGTACAACAACTAGTGTTTACATATTGGGTTACTTATACTTAAACTAAGTATACTAAAATGGGTAAAAGCATGTAAATACTAAAATAAGGTAAAAACATGTAAATACTAAAATGGGTAGAAACTAGCAAATGGTATTGAACCATAACACATGGTTTTATATATACCACCTATCTAAGTTCATTGTATCTAGAAAAAACCATGGATCAACCCATAACCCATGACCCATAACCAAAAAATACCCATGGGCAAAGAGGCGTTCCACGGATCCCTAGCTTTGTGCTAGCGGATCCCAGTGGAAGGATCCGTGGGATCCGAGGTAATGATGAGAATTTTCTCTATAAATAGAGAGCCATTTCTTCCTTACTTGTCATCCCTTTACACACATACTTCCCCAGTATTCTAACCCTCTAACCTCGGATCCAAGAGATTTATGTAGCTTTTCTCTTTTGTTTTGTGTGATCTTGTAGGTTCCTCTTAAAGGAAAGATCACCACATCTTGAAGGCGATGCAAGCTCAAGTCCATGAGTTGCCATGCTTCGTCATCATCAAGACAACGAAGGTTCTCTTGTTGATAGTTCTTCCTTTCTCCATAGATGTTGGGTTGAAGGCATTAGTGAAGAATGCCGAAAGTGTCAAGATGAAAGCATTAGTGAAAGGTGCTCATCATCCGCGTCAAAGCATTAGTGAAGAATGCTTAAGGTGTCAAGACGAAGGAATTAGTGAAGGGTGCCAAGCGTTGTGTCAAAGGCATTAGTAAAGGATGCCGAAGAATCAAATCAAGTAGCATTTGGGAAGAATGCTTAGGTCGTATAATCGATGAGGTGCATCGTTATACATATAAGTGTTTATTTATTCACAAGGATGGTGATATCCTTGATGGTGTTGTAACAAGGAGTAGATCTCCTTGATAATAGGTGTTGTCGTCGTGAAGGGTAGTAGTTCCTCCATAATGGAACTAGGTGCTTAGCCTAGTACCTAATAAAGGGTAGCGCGTTGTGATAGGATTAGTTCTCTAAGGTGTGAAAGAAATCGGTGGTTAGCCTAGCACAGTATAAAGGGTAAGCGACGTAGTGTTAGGTGTGGTTTGCCTTGGTGTGAAAGAACTCGGTATTTAGCTTTGTCCGGAAAAAGGTTAAGCGGCGTTGTGAAGGCTTCTCCGCCATAAGGAGATTTGGTGTAGTGCTTACGAACTCTCGAGTAGGTGACTCGGGAGTGGAGTAGGGCAAGGAAGGTGTCCTTGTGGCGAACCACTATAAATAACTTGTGTCGTGGTGATGTGCTTCTTACTCTTTATCTTTCATTTTACGTTTATATATCTATCTATCAACGTCCAACATAAATAACCAAATAGATTGACATAAGTCGATCTAAATATTTAAAAAGGAGTTTTAAATTGGTAAAACTATTCAACCCCCTTCTAGTTTTCCACACTCTCGATGCTCTAGCCGACTTAAGATCATGAATCAACCTTGTTCCGTTGTCCCTCCATGAAGCCTTAACTTAGGTAAGATAGAACCAATGGAAACCATCTTAGGTCTAGCGGATGGTAGTGTTGCACATCCGGTAGGAATAATAAAAGACATGGTAGTACTGCGTAGGAGGTTGACTCTTTTGGCCGACTTTCATGTGCTAGACATGAATAAGGACCCGACATGCCCATTACTAGTAGGAAGAGGATTCTTAGCTACCGCTAGTGCCATCATCAATTGTAAGATGTGCAAGATAGTGGTAGGAGAGGGAGTGCTAGGTCAATTTACGATGTCAAAGGCATACGTACTACAAAGAAGAGAAATCCACATGAGATTAGGTTGGATAGGGCGCCTTCTAGATATGGACCTTGGCTAGATAAGAATCTCATAGGCCCCCAACGACCTTTCTACTTAGATGAAGCCTTTGCTAGTAAAGCAACTTTCCATGAAAAAGAGATGGCTAGGGACATGGAAGTGAACCCGTTCGAGGACACCTTAGTATTTAGGAAGATGACCGAGTTCCTAGGAAGTTTGCCCGTTAACCTTATCATGGATAGGTGGAAAATTGAAAAGCCTAAACATAAGTGGGATTGGAATAAACCACCTAGTGATGGTAATGGAGAGTGGCACATTAGGATAACAATCTATGATCCAGATGGAGAAATTTGAAAAGGCATATCGAACCGAGGCGTACTACTAGGAACCTAAATGATAAGTTTGATCCTTATGACATTGTTAAGGATAAGCTTACTTATATCGATGCGTGAGGGTGCGACTACGAGTCTAGCTACAAGACTCTTAAATAAAGAAAAGCGCTTCGTGAGAGGCAACCCATGTAATTATTTGCTTGTTAGTGTCATATATCTTTTGTTAATTGTTTATTCTCATGTTTAAATTTGTAAGAATGCTTTATTTTGTTTTAACCTCGTCTTAATTGCATATAAAGGTATTTTACATAAATGATAAGTGTAGGGAGGATTACACACGTTTTCAAAAGCGTAAACATGAGAATAACAATTCATTAAAAGATATATGTGTGTGTTTGTTCGAGTCAAATGCTTGTATCGAGTCATAATGGATGTTTTGCGAGAATTTTTCAGATTCTAAAGATATAAATTTTCGAATTTTTTCGAGAAAATCGCGAGACCGGTTTTGTCGGGATAACTGGCGTCGTCAGATTGCAACTTGACGGCGTCGGGAAGGAGTAAAACAGCAGTTACTTTTTCTCGTTTTACGAGCTACTTATAAATTTTGGAATTTTCCGGTCTTAATTTTCCGAAGTGCAAACATACATTCCACAAGCATTATATCCTAGTTTAGTAGAGTCTTATATATATTATTACCGTCGATTTTACGCGAAGGTTTCGTTTGTTTTCTTCAAATGTGCAGGTTTCATTTATCAAGAAGAAGAAACAAAAGATTGGAAGGAGCTTTTCACACGCACATTTTTCTTGGAAAGGATTTAACCACTACCTCACACACGGATCCTACCGAGCTAATCAGGGGAGTATTAGTTTCCTTCGTTTTTAATTACCTTCCATTATCATAACTTTGATACTTTCGGGGAACATTGGGGACAATGTTCAATTTAAGTGTAGGGAGGGAAAATAAAATGGGAACTTAGAAACTATGCTTATCCTTGATTATTTGCTTTGTCCAATTGTATTTGTGTAATAAACCATGAGAAAATGTCGGTTAGGGTAATTTTGGCACCAAATTTAAAATTTTTCATGATATATAGGAGTGGGCCATTAGTCTTAACAAAAGCGTCTCACGGATAGGAAGTTGCATGACTAGCACAAAAACCCTTTACCACCTAAATTCCACCAAAAATGTGAGGATCACCCTTAGATTAGTAGGAATTAAAAGCATTCATCTTTAATGCTTAGAGTGTGAACCGGTAGTATATTAGATTCTTGAACTTGTTTTGTGATGCATCCCGAGATCGCTAGTAAGACTACACTTGTGTAGTTAGGAATAACTAAATGATAAGAGTCATTAGGATAACCCTTGTTTGATACCGTAATATAATTACTTCTTCCACATCGGTTGAGTAATTCCCCACACCTTTGCGTTGTACTCATCTTTAGTACACGATACCCTAGTTAACCCTCGAGCCTATCCTTTTCGCGGTTCTCGTGATGTTTTGGTTTTCCGGAATATCAATGAAGAGCATTGTTTACACCCACTTTGAATATACACCCAAATCGCCTTAGCCTACCTTGTATGCACTCACTTTTAGTGCATTATTGTTATCACCCTAAACCCCTAGTTCAATTATCTAGTTGCTTTCATGAGTTGCTAAGTCGAGTCATATCCTTTGTACACAGTTTTGTGACGATTGGGACTCATGGGAAAAATTTAAAGTTTATAAAATGATTGGAAGGGAACGTTAAATTCCTAATTTGCGTAATAACATACCCCAAGTGTTTTGATCTTTTCAATTGGGTCAAATTAGTGTTAGAGTAATAAAAACTCAAGTGTAGGATGTGCCTTTAAATCCCTATCATTTTGATGTTACCGTAGAGGATGGTAGAGTAAAAGTGTATGAAAAAAAAAAAAAAAAAAAAAAAAAAAAAAGCAGGCTACCATTCTACATCTATCCTTTAAATTTATGTTTGTTTGTTTGATTATCTAGAGTTTAGAGTGTCGAGTCTTGGCTTAGCAACGTTATTCTTCGTATGCTTGTAACATAAGAGATTTTTGACTTGCCACCACTAAATAGCCTATCCCACCAAACCCTTTGTTTCCCTACCGTAATCCTAACATTACAACCCTTTAAAGACCTCTTTGATAGTCTTTCCTAGGTGCTTACGTAAGCGATGGAGGTTTGATCGATTCTCAAGCCTATGGTAATCTATGTACTAGGACCGGTTAATGAGTGTTTAAACTTCCATTTCAACTTGTTATATTTCATATACACCAGAGAGATGTGAGTATCAAACACCCCATGTGAGGTGCTAGTATGTAATTTCCGTGCTTGTTATGACTTTTTGGGGCTTATATGTGTTGTGGACTGTTTTAAACCAATGCTTCATGACCCTTAACTTATAAATTATTTGGCTAAAAGCACATTTGCTTGAGGACAAGCAAATACAAGTGTAGGGATATTTGACAAGGTTTTAAAATGTACCTTTTGAGCGGTCGTTTAAGCCCTTATTTGATCACTTTTGTATCCGTTATTACTTAATATCGTTCCTTTTCACTTTTAGGTCTCTTGAAGTCAAATTCTCTGTAATGGCACTTATTTGGACGAAAAGGCGCGGATATCTGAATAAAATGGCCAAAGTCAAGAATCGAGATGCTCAAGCTGCTGAAAACACAAGGTGGCAGCATCCTTTGCTTAGCTGCGGCGCCGTCGGAGGATTTTGTGACGGACGAAGCCAAAATTCATATTTTCAAGTGACGGCGTCAAGTTATAAAAGTAGGCCGTCACGACTCGGGCGGCCTAGATTCGATCCGACGGCGTCGAAGTCGAAGAGGACGGCGTCACAAGCACAAGGTAGCGCAGTCGCAAGTCTAACGTGGCCAAGAGGAAACCCTAACGGCGGCGATCCGGCGTCCACAAAACTATAAGGTGACGCCGTCGCATGTGTAATCTTATATATAGAATCCGAATTTTTAGTATTGGTGTCATGGTGTGTAGTCTTTTGGAGTAAAACCTAAACCGAACCAAAGGCATCTTGTACAGTATTTTAGGGTTCCAAACCCTATCTTACATCAAGATAAGTGTTTTACTTCATTAATACAATTATATCTTTGATTATTTGTGTGTATGTTTGCATGTTCTCCATGTCCGGCTAATTTACTTGTGTGTTTGCTTACGGAATATTAAACTTAATTATTGAATATTGATTGGTTGTCTCTTATCTTAGTTGTTAATGATCTAGTAATGCGATAGGTCATTCGTTGTGTACTTAATGCTTGATTAATCTTTGTAAACCGTAGGTTATAGCACCTTCTTGCGGTTGTAAGCTAAACTATCCAAAGAGGCCTTAGAGTAAGAGTTTATGATCCACAGTGGTATTTTGTAGATGAGACCCTTTAGTAACTTCAAAGAGTTAGGGATAAATGCATACCTACAACTTTAGACACACAACGCAATTAAGAATAAGGGCGTGACAATTCAACCACCGATAGCGGATAATTAAGGGTAGTAAAACCTAAGTAAACACATCTTTAAACTATCATACGAGCACACAATAATTAGACATAGACTACATATGTTGATCCCAGTTGAGCAAACGATCTAATATAGAAGTCGACTTAAACTTGAACAAACTGTTAAACACTACGCGAATTTAATGTTTAACCTTAAGAAGAATAATAACAAAGTAATAAACACTAAACACCTCAATATTATTAATATGAATACTACGAATAGTATTAGGGTTTTACAACCTTGAAGTGTATCGACTTTAGATATATCAAAAAACGTATATCTAACTCTAACCTAGGACCTCCTTTTATAGGCTAAGGAGTCCTTTACAATATACAATACGTAACCTACAAGATAAATATCTTTTCCATATTTATCTAATACAAAACATTAAACCGACATATCTAACTAGCAGTGCTTATATTACATTAGCAGTGGTTACATGAGACTACTAGCCGTGGTTTAACATAGCAGTGGATTCCTTTCTTCTAGCCGTGGTTTCCTTTAAGCTGGCAGTGGTTCCATACTTAGAATAATTCCTTTCACTGGAACCTAAAACCCAACAATCCTCCCATAAACTTGATATTTACAACCAAAATCATCAAGTTTCTTTTAAAACCCATACAGTCTTCACTTGGAGGATGTATCCAAACACTTACTAGGATGTAGTAACTTCTCAAACTTCCTCAACAACCTCTAAGCTTGATAATCAAAGGGTTTCGCACTTTAATCCACGAGGTCAGTAACATGTGAGTAATAACTCTCGGATGATTATTCAATTTAGGATAATCACTTTCTACACACATATGAATAACATTTCGAAAGCAGTTAATACATGAACTCCACAAGACCGATATAAATACCAACTTGTAACTTTGCCATTGAAGAGTCCTTTCCATTACGGTTCATCATGAGTGGGTTCAAATATGATCTTCAAATTATAATACACAATCCTCTCATGATAATCATCGGTGCCACATCTCCAAATATGTTCTTGTATAACTTCCAGATGGTCATCAAATTATCTCTTTCCATGTAGTAAAGCATTTGTGAAAATTTAACAAAACCATAACTCTCACCATTGGTTCTCTCAAATTTCCAACATCCTTCATTTTCATTAAACTCAAAAGTATATGAGATAATTTGATGATGACCTGTAAGAGGTGATGTACAACTAACCTCTGGCTCCTTTAATGAAGACAATTTTGTAAGAACCTGCAATCTTTTCTTGTGTACTTCAATGTCTTCTTCAGTATCTGACTCAGAAGTGTAATCCACAGCTTTTGATCTGTCAGCCTTCCTTTTCAATCTTCCTTGAGGCTTGGCCTTTATTGCTAAAGGACCTTGTAGATCTGCAATTTTCTCAATCTTCAGGAATAATTGATCAATCATAGGATTTGTAGGCTTTGTCCCCTGTGGAGCAAGTTTGGCTTCCAACATTTTTCTGGCTACATTCTTGGTTAGTGGATAGTCTTTATCAATAAACATGAAGAACTTCTCCTGTGTAGTCTGCACAACATGTACTCTGCAAGGTTGATATAGCATCCATTCAACCACCTCACAGTCTTCCCAAAATTTATCATCTGGATTGGGCTGACACAAGTTCTTTATAGAAGTCCACACAAATTTTGCTAATACTCCAGTTGGCCCAAACTTTCCATACCTAAACTCCATTACCTTCCACAGTTGTTCCAGATCAACCTTATTCATACTGAACAACAAACATCCAAAATTGAAGTATGTGCTTTTCCATCCATCAGCTCTTGTAATTTCAATCATTTCTCTATCATTAGCTGTAATTATCTGCCAATCTTCAATAGGATGAATAGCTCTTACTGGAGTAGGATTGATAGGTTCTGGTTGATCACACTCCAGAAGATACTGATTCAGTCTTTCTTCTTTCTCCATCTCTTCATCCACTTTCTGTTTCTTTGAACTAGATTCCTCCTGAACAACAGCTTTTCTCTTTTGTATATTCTGTATCCACTCAGCTTCTTTCTCAGAATTCATAGGAATGAAGTCATCACATCTTCTTTTTCAAGCTTGATAAATCTCCTCAACCTGCTTATATGTACACTTTCTCAAATTAACACCAATATGCATGTCCATGTGCTCGATAACCTTCATCATTTGATTTCTCATTTCTTGCTTAGTTGGAGGTTTATTCCTTTTAGCTTGATAACTTTTGCTTTCTCCTGTCTTATCTTTCTTGCCTTCTCACCAAAACCTTAGACCTTGTAGCAATGTCTAATTGTGCCCATTCAAGAGTAGTGTATTTTGTCCTTATCATTTCGGAGGCTTGAAGTAAAGGTTGTTCCATATTCCACTCTTCAATCAATCTCGAGTAGCTTCCTCTTCTTCTTGTTTTTGCTTCTCTGCAGCTGCCACTTCTTCAGCTTGCAATTTCTTAGAAAGCTCTTCATCATGAGCAATTTGCTCTTGCCTATTCTTAAACTTCAAAACTGGCTCAACAATACCTTTCCCCTTTCCAATATCTGGTTGAACCACTTTAGTCTTTACAGGCTCACCAATTTTCAAACTTCCCAAGGGTTTAGGTCCAGTTGGTTTCAGAATAATGGGAACATGTGCAATACTAGGTTCAAGGTTTGATGAGGTTTTACTTAAGTTTAACAATGTACCAGCAACCTCCTTCTCAACTTCTTTAGACTTGGGTGGTGGTGTGACAGTGGTTGTAACTATGGTAGCAGTGGTTGTAATAGCTATAGGTGTATCTGAAGTAACAGTTGTGAAAATTACCCCAGAGGTTGCAGCAGTGGTTTCAATTGTACTAGCAGAGGATTCAGCAACACTAGCAGTGGTTGTTGCCTGCACCACTTCTTTCTCTTTGTCTTCTACTACAACCTTCAAAGTTTCAAGCACTGCTTCATTTCCATCCTTGTCAGTCACCATATAATCACCATCATTATTTCCACTATCCAAATCCAAACCATCATCCAAATGCACATCCTCCCCTAAATCCTTGCTTTTACTCCTCCCCTGTTTGGATGCATCCTCCAAACTTTGGTCTATTGAGGAGCTAGCCTTCTTATGCACCCTCTTGGCTCTCCTATAAGTAGCAATCCTTGGCCTCCTTATTCTTTCCAATACAGATACCCTGTGCGTCAATCTTCTGATATGTCTAGCCTGAAACACCGCAAGTTCCTGAAGACCAGTGATTGTATTCTCCATTTTGGTACATTTAGCCGTCAATTCATTCAATTGTTCAATAATATCCTCACCACTTCGACCTGTGTAACCTGGTCCGAGAGGTGGATCCTTGGAAAAGTCAGTTTGTACATTTTCAGTACCCGTCAATTCAGTATCATGTCCCAAACTACCCTCATCACTTCGAGCTGTGAATCATGAGGTGTAGAAAACATGGCATCAGACCTAGCCTGATCATCCATGCACCCTGATTTAGCCAGTTGGCTAGGGATTCCTCCACCTGTGTTAAGTTCAAGAGAACTCTCCACATTAGGAGTTGCCAGTGGTTAGGTCTTACTTATGTTTTCACCGTCTGCTCAAACACCTAGGCTCGAATCAAGAGTGAAAGCCCTTCCACTCATGTCACCTTCACCTCTTGTGATGACCTCATTAACTACACCACTAACACCATCCCGAGGTAGCTTGGTGCCCTTCCTCCTCCTTCTATGAACTAAGATCCTTGTGGGTTCGGTTGTTAAAGGTAAGGGTTCAATGGTGGGTTCGGGTGGGTTAGCGGTGGTTGCGAGATGTGGTAGCGATGGGTTCACTCGATGGTTTGGGTGTGTTGTGGTTCGGTACCTCTTCATTCTCGGGAATGTCGGCAAGTTAAGCATATTGGGAAATAATGGTGTAAGAGTTCACGAGAAATTTGGATTTTGGTGCCTCATGTGTGCAAACACCTTAGATAACATATGAAGTACCTTATACTTCCTTTTATGAGGAATGGGTTATGTGATCGACTGTCCACTATCAATTGTACAAACCTAGGATATAAGTAGTATTTCCCTTTTCTCTAATGTTCTTCGAAAACCATCAAAGATCATCCTAGACCAATTAAATACCCTCCCTTGAGATAGACATATAATAGCGATTGCAATTTTGGAGGAAACTCATCAAAATTGTGGTCTTATTGTTGATACACATAAGCAAAGTATGTATCAAAAACTTCCAATGGGTGAAAACATACCTTTGTGAAATTTAATCCTATCTCCCTTCTTTCATAACCCATTCTCTCCAATCCTTCAAAAATCTCATCATTAGACAAATTAACAACCCTTCAAAGATCCTCCACTTCAAAACACCTCTAATCACCTCCTCTGTGACTATAATCTCATTCTCATCAACAACAGACCTAACAACCTCTGCTCCATCTCTTTCTTGAATTTCAAACATTCCACCAAAATTGATGAACATAGGTTTTAAGAATGATGGGTTCTCTGATTAAAGCATAGTGAATAGGAGTGTGTTTAAGGAAATCAATCATCTCATGGAAGCCTTCGATTGATTGTTCTTGACCAAGTATGCGACAAGGTTGTGGGTTTTGGAATACAAAGTTGCCATTATGATTGTGAAAATGTAATGTGGGATTTGTGAAATTATCAGTTGGGAGTGGTTAGGGTTTGTGTAGGGCGCCAATTGGAAGTGTTTAAAGATCAATTAAATGATCCGGTAGTGATTTGGGGATTAAATACGTTATCAACAAGAAGTTACAAAACAGCCCCTCAAGTTTCCATCGTCATCAAAACTGCTCTAGCAGTGGATTGTCCACAACTAGCAGTGGTTAGAAATGCACTGGCAGTGGATACTTCACCAACACTCCAATCTTTTGACTAAGACTTCTGCAACAAAATCTAAGCCAAAAATAGTGATATCATGCATTAATTTGAAGGATTACAAAAGATACACATTTTTTTTAACCAGCTACTCCTACAGCTCCATAAGCTCCATAAGTTACAATAGCTCCTTCAAACCTGCATATCACAAACACAAACCAAACACTAGAAGTTTGTCAAGGTTAGCAGAGGTTAGAAATAACTAGAAGTGGTTTCATTATTTATCTTGGCGGTGGTTAACAAAAATGCTAAACACCCGGTCAAATGGTCAACTCCAAGTCATTTAAACGTCCACCAAAGTCAAAGACTTCATTTACTCCTCAACAACTCACACCTTCCACACATTTAACCCATCGATTTCACTTTAACTCTATTTAAGAGTAAATCACCCACATACCACACATATATCTCACATTCCCAAAAACCATCTTACCAAAAATACACTCTCAGAAACCATCTCTCTAAAAACCACCAAATCATCAACGTGAGCAATCCAAACCAGCCTATTGAGATCTCTTCAGATTCATCCAAGAGTTCATCTTCAAACAACACTTGGGAAAAGTACATTCCTCTAAGAAAAACATCCCTCTCCTTAAAGAGGACAAACCCTACTTCATTTGGACCTTCTTCCATCCAGCCAGTGCCACAACAAGCTATCATGAAGGGATTCAGTTCAGACTTAAGCTCCATGCCAAGCTATGTGTCTCCATATGAAGACACAGATGATGAAGCCTCTTCCAGAGCATTGGTTGTTCCTCCTCTTGTTGAGATACCACCTCCAGAACCATTACCAGCGCCACCTTTGCAAGCACTCCTTCCACAACCAGCTGGTCCATCTTCCTCATCACCTCCCATAAGAGAGAGAGTGAGGGGACTTGCTTGCCCCAAAGTGTGGGATGTTATTGGGGACAAGGAGTGCAGAAGAGGATGCCAGCATGGGCCATAGCAAAGAAGCCATAGTTGGTTGAGGTGGTTGTCATGAAGCTGTAGTCTCTTGATGGTTGTGTTTAGTTGTTGTCTTTTGTTGTACTCTACTGATGGTAGTTTGAATGACATGGTTGTAACTCTGCATCCTAGAATGCAGTTCCTATCTTTTAATAATAATACCATGTTTCCTTTTAAGTCCATTGCTACTTACTGTTTGTGATTTACTTCTTTGATCTACAAAATAGTTAGTGGAAACAAAAAGAACAAGCAGTGGTTAGAACTAAACTAGCAATACTAAGATCTACCAATAACGATTACATAAATTTTACAAACTTTTACAAAACAATTTTGAGATTTAGAGATTTATCATTCCAATACTAACTACAAGATACTGAAACCTCCCCACATCAAAAGCTTTAGTGAGAAGATCAGCAACATTGAAGTCAGTATGGATTTTAACCATTTGAATTAACCTTTTCTCATTACAATCTCTAATAAAATGATGCCTTATCTCAATATGTTTAGTTCTAGAATGCAAAACAGGATTTTTAATAATGCATATTGTACTGTTATTGTCAATGTAAATCTTAGTATGCATAAAATTGTACCCAAAGTCCAACAATTGATTCTGAATCCAAAGCACTTGACCACAACAACTAGCAGCAGACCACATACTCGCCGGTGGTGGAATTGGCCACAATTGTCTCGCTTTTTACTTGCCATGAGATTAGCCTCGCTTCCCAAAACCGACATCCTCCAGTAGTAGACTTTCTATCCAAACTAGCTCCAAGATAATCACTTCTCAGTATAGGCCACCAAATCAAAAGTGAATCCTTAGAATACCAAAGGCCCAATTTAGGATGACCCTTAAGGTATCTAAAGATTCTCTTCACAACATTCATGTGTGATGTGTTTGGTGTGACTTGAAATCTTGCACACACACATACTGAGAACATAATATCTGCCTAGAACCAGTGAGATACATCAAAGATCCAATCATGGATCTATACAGCTTCAAATCAACTTTAGGACTTCCATCATCTGGTAGCAGTGGTTTCTGAGTCTCCATGGGTGTACTAGCACTCTTGACATCCTGGAATCCAAACTTCTTCAAAATATCTGCTACATACTTGTCTTGACTAATGAAGATACCATCAGTCCTCTGTTGAACCTGTAGCCCCAAAAAGAAAGTGAGTTCACCCATAGAACTCATCTGAAACTTATCATGCATAAGTTTCTCAAAGTCTTTGCATAGCTCCTTATTTGTTGAGCCAAAGATGATGTCATCAACATAAACCTGAACCAGCAATATATCATCCTTGAGCTTCCTTATGAACAAGGTCTTATCAATCAGTCCCCTCTTGAAACCATTGTCCATCAAATAAGTAGAAAGGCATTCATACCATGCCTTGGAGCTTGATGCAAACCATACATAGCCTTCTTCACCCTGTAGACCTTATCGGGATGATCGGGATCTTCAAAACCGGAGGTTGACATACATATACCTCCTCATCAATAGTACCATACAAAAGGCACTCTTAACATCCATTTGATACACAACAAAGTTTTTGTATGAAGCATATGCCAAAAATAGTCTTATAGCTTCAATTCGCAACTGGTGCAAATACTTCATCATAATCCAATCCTTCGGTTTGTGTGTATCCTTGAGCAACCAACCTTGATTTATTCCTTACCACTATACCCCTTTCATCCTTTTGTTTTCGAACACCCATTTAGTTCCAATAGCCCTTTTTCCATTTGGTAGGTCAACCAATGTCCACACCTCTTGAAGCTTGAACGCAATGACTCCTCTTGCATTGATTCAACCCATCCTTCTTCTGATAAAGCTTCTTCTACTCTCTTGGGCTCCTTTTGTGACAGAAATCAAGCAAACAAACAGTTTTGCAAGGCTTGATGGCTGTTTCTTTTGTGAAGTGACCTTGCAAAGAAACCTTGTTCAAGAAAGGTTTTAGTGTTCTGAGTCTTGCTTCTTGTTTGAACTGGTGTATTCAAATTTCCAAGTATTTGTTCTTTGGGATGATTCTTATGAACTACGGTGGTAGGAATTGGACTCTCTATGACATTTTCCAAATTTGTAACATCAACATCATTGAAATAGTCATCCATGTTTTCATCATCAGTGGGTGTATCTATTTCTTCCAAAGCAGGCATGTCAGGATCAGTTGGATACTCATCATCACCAAATAGTGGCTTGGCAGGGATTCCAAAGTAAGTCCTGCTATCAGAATTTGTAGCATGGGTTTCACTTGTACTAGCAGTGGTAGAATTTGGCTTAGCAGTGCTTTCATTTAGCTTAGCAGTGCTTTCATAAATTTTCTTCTGCTTTTCAATTTCTTCTACCGACACTGAGTTATCATCAGACAACTCTTCATTATCATGATGATGATCACCCTTGCTTCCTGAATCAAAACCATCATCATCGGTGGGACTCTTCTTTTCAATGATGGGTGAGACAGAACCAGCTTTCCACTTTTCAACCAAGTAAAATTCCTTTGGAGGTTCATCTTCCTTAGAATTTGTTCTGCATCGTAATCCTTTAGTGTACCTGCATCAAAATTAGTGGATGTACCTGCATTGATAGGCTCATAATTCATAGACTTTGTTAGCATATCAATATTAAATAGCCACTCTGGTCCTTTTGTCTCAACACTAGGAGTCTCTTCACTAAACTTAACATGTAAGTTTTCTTCTACTCTTCTGGTCCTCCTATTGTATACTCTAAAGGCCTTGCTATTGAAAGAATAGCCAATAAAGTATCCCTCATCTGCCTTTTCCTCAAACTTGCCTAGGTGGTCTATGGTATTTAAGATAGTAACAGGACACCCAAAAGGTTTTAGGAAATCTATCATAGGCTTCCTACCATGTAACAGCTCATAGGGGGTCTTGTTATGAGGCTTCACTACCTTGCTTCTATTCTGCACATAACATGCAGTTCCTACAGCTTCAGCCCAAAAGGTAGTTGGTAACTTAGATTCAGATAACATTGTTCTTGCAGCCTCAATTAGTGTTCTATTTTTCCTCTCAGCTACACCATTTTGTTGAGGTGTCCTAGCAACACTAAACTGTCTTTCAATACCCTTATCCACACAGAACTTATTCATGACATCATTTTTAAACTCAGTTCCATTATCACATCTGATTACTTTGACCTTATGGTTCACTCTATTTTCTATCTTAGTGATGAAATTCTTAAGAATCTCACTTGTTTCACTCTTAAGTGCTAGAAAGTAAACCCAAGAAAATCTGCTATAATCATCAGTGATAACTAGGCAATACTGCTTATGATTCAAACTCTTAACAAATGTGGGACCAAATAAGTCCATGTGTAACATAAACAGTGGTTGAGTAATGGTGTTCACAGTCTTGGTCTTACAAGAGGCTCTATGTTGTTTACCTTTTTGACAAGCCACACAAAGATCTTTACATTCAAAAACCTTAGAAGGTAGACCTCTAACTAAGTTCCCCTTCACCAATTTATTGATTGTATTAAAGTTTAGGTGACCTAGCCTTCTATGCCATAATTTTGACTCATCAACAGATGCCTTAGCAAACAAACAGGTTAGGGATCTATTAGGAATGACATCTTTCATATCAAAACAATATATGTTATCCTTCCTAGGAACCCTAAGTTGTACATACTTATCATCAGGCATTTTAAAGTCAGGAGACAACACCACACATTCAGTTTCCCCAAAAAGTACCCAATTCCTTTTATCACACATCTGGGAAACACTGAATAAATTGTACTTCAGTCCCTTTACCAGATAGACTTTTTCAAAGTCCAATTTTCCTGTTCTGATTGTTCCTCTGCCAAGAATCTTTCCTCCCTTTGGATCATTACCAAATGCCACATATCCTCCATCAAAAGCTTCAAAATCCTCAAGGTTGCTCCCATCCCATGTCATGTGCCCAGAGCAACCACTGTCAAAAATTCCTTTATCTTTTAGCTCATCCTGTAGATTGCCCTGCACATGAAATTAAACAAATTAGTTCCTTTTGTAGACCCAAGCCAATATCGACTTGGGTGCGCCTGCATCAACATAGTCAAATTTCTTTAGATCCATTGATGCACGGTGGCATTGTGTAAAACCTTTGTTTTGGTTTCCACCGCCCACTAGTCGAGGCCTTTACAAACATAGAAATGGCTTCCAACCACGTGTCGCTTATCACCTTTGGTATAGTTAAAACTTCTTTTGTTTCAGTGGTGATATTCGCTTAGCGGTGGAAACATTTTGCTTAGCGGTGTTTACATTTTGCTTAGCGATGGTTGGAACCCATTTGGTTGCAAAGAAGTGATTATTGATTTTGTTTTACCATTCTTCATTAGCACCGCTTTTGGAACCATGTTTTTGTTTGGGTGAGGATGGTGTTCTTTGAAAAGTTTTTATGATTCACCCTCCTCCAATGATTCCGGACTTGTGGTTGGTTTTATAACAATTTCTTTGTAGATGCTCAAAACTACCACATTTAAAACAAGCCTTTTGACACATTGAAACTCATCCCTAATCTATTTGAGATTAAGCCATTGAAGTTTCTTTGATTGCCCCTAGGTTTGAAACTTTTCATCCGATCCCTAGGAATCTCATTATAGTCTACAACTTTCCTAGAAATTGGTGCTCCAAATCTAGGCATAAGGTTGGCTTGTTTAGAATCAACATGTTTAACATTTTCTAACTTCTCGATCGTGTTGACTCGGACCTATCTTCCTCGAATCGATTCCCAATCTTCAATAATTGGACCATCGATGACCTATCGAACCTATCTTAGGTGATTCGGACTTACTAATCTCACCTACATGGTTTGTTGAAACTAAACTCACCGCTAAATGACAATTCGGTTCCGGTGGTGCATGTTTCATTAGAGATGGTGGTGGCATATTATTGTATCCTATCCCATAACCCTTTTCATTAATTGACACCCTATAGATTTATGTACCAAATCGAAGCAAATTGTGTTTTAGCAACCCTAACTATATGTTTCTCTTTTCTTCTAGGGCTTCATGTTTTACACTTTCTGCTTCTTCAAGTTTCTGTTTAAGCATCTTAATTTCTCTATCCTTAAGTTCAATTTCACCACCTAGTATGTTTATCTTATCTACATACTCAAACTCACATTTTATGCAAAAGTTAAGTTTCTCTTCTACATTCTCAAGACCAACTTTATAACCTAAGTTATCTAAAGCAAGTCTATCTACCTCTTTTCTCAGACTCTCATTAATTGCTTTAAGTGATTCTAAGTTATCTTGACAAGATTTAAAAGAACAAGTAGAACTTTTGAATCATTAGATACCTCCGAATCGATCCGAAGATGAAGCATAGGCCATGAGAGCAAAGTTATGCTCTTTTGAAGCTTCACTAGCCGTGAAAGCAACATTGGGACCTTCTTCAATTTGATCACTCCGGTCATAATCACCAAGTCCATCCCGAGCAACCAATGCGTAAGAAGAAGATACTGGTTCTTGATTGTCTTCTTGAAGTTCTCATTCATCCTCTTAGGAGCCCTACACTCCCTTGCAAAGTGCCCTTCTTCTTGCGGTTGTAGCACTCCATCTTGCTTTTGTCAAACCCCGCCTTTCTTTGACCATCATACTTGACCTGTCTTCCAGTTCTCCTTAGAAACCTCCTAGCTTGCAATGTTAGCATTGCCATTTGCCATCAAGATTGATTTCTTCAAGATCATCGGGATCAATTTGATCCGGATCCCGATTTAGCACAGTAACACTTGGTTGTTAGATCGACTAGGAAAGCACATATGGCACCATCACTAATGTTATCACTAACGGTGGTATTATTAGCAATAGCAGTGGAAACACCATAAGCAAGCGATGGATGCTTCACGAGAACTTTTATGGTTTGTAGACACAAAAGCAATGTTTTGTGTAGATGAGGATGAGCCAGCAATGTTCTTCTCAGACTCATAAACCTTCAAGTTATTGTAGAGATTTTTAAGGGCCATCTTTTCAAAAACATCTTTATTTCTCCACACAACTGTATGCACAGCCCAGTACGGTGACAAGCTTCGATAAACTTAAGATTGACATCTTCTTGAGCTATTTTGTAGTCAACCAATTTTAGTTGACTTATAAGCTTCGCAACTGTTGTAGGTTCCATCAAGATTCTCTCCATTAAGGCGGTGAAGTTTTCAAGTTGATGTTTGAGCATATTCTTTCCGGATTTCTTGGTAGCATCATTACCAAAGAAATCTTGTTTCAATAGCATCCATAAGCTCCTTTGCGTCTCATACTCTTGAAAGTCCAAAGCAAACTCATTAGGTATTCCCATCCGAGAATACTGTGAGCCTTTATCTCCATCTTCCTTTTAGCCTTGTCAACTTCACTAACAATACTGATAACCTTTCCATCATCACCCTTCTTAGGTAGAGTATCACCATTCTCAACAACCTCCCAGATTGTGTAGTCAATCATGCGAATGTATTGCCTCATTCGCATCTTCCAAACTTGAAACTCTCCATGTTTCAACATGGGTACCTGGAGGCGATAATCATATGAGTTTCATCGACATCTTTAAGCTTCTTGAATTTGAGTTATCTTAACTTCTTCTTGATCACGACTTCTAGATCACAAGCTCGATACCACTTGTTGATCCCAGTTGAGCAAACGATCTAATATAGAAGTCGACTTAAACTTGAACAAACTGTTAAACACTACGCGAATTTAATGTTTAACCTTAAGAAGAATAACAATTAATAAACACTAAACACCTCAATATTTTATTAATACGAATACTCTGAATAGTATTAGGGTTTTACAACCTTGAAGTGTATCGACTTTAGATATATCAAAACACGTATATCTAACTCTAACCTAGGACCTCCTTTTATAGGCTAAGGAGTCCTTTACAATATACAATACGTAACCTACAAGATAAATATCTTTTCCATATTTATCTAATACAAAACATTAAACCGACATACTTAACTAGCAGTGCCTAGATTACAATAGCAGTGGTTCCAAAAGACTACTAGCCGTGGTTTAACATAGCAGTGGATTCCTTTCTTCTAGCCGTGGTTTCCTTCAAGTAAAGGCAGTGGTTCCATACTTAGAATAATTCCTTTCATAGGAACCTAAAACCCAACAGAATTTTGGAGAGCAAACCCTAACTATGTTGTAGTCGACTTGGATAGTATTCTAGGTTCCATACCCTATTTTACACATCAAGATAAGTTTGTTATTCCAATTTATCATTATGTCTACCCCATGTTCAATTGATTGTGTGTATGCTTGCTTGTCTAACATGTCTAGCTAAATTACTTGTGTGTTTACTTAGATCTATGAAACCTAGTTATTGATTGTTGTTAGGTTGTTTCTTGTCTTAATTGATAGAAGCTTAGGAGTGCAACTAGGCTTTCGTTGTATTTATTGTGTGAAGTGTTCTTTATGACGATATGGTGCTCGAAGGAGAAAGTTTTATACTTGCCGATCCCGTGAATCCTATAGGAGAGATACACCCATAGAACTAGGGAATATGCACCCCCTACGACTAATAGGAATACAACGCGTTAAGATAAAGAACGTGACAATTCAACCGACCAGTAAAAGATAACTAGGGAGTAATAGTATCTAAGTAAACACATATTTAATCACCATACGAGCACGCCTCAATTAAGCATAAAACTATCCGTAGTAATTAGATAATTAGTAGAAGTAGAGAAATCGGTAGAAGTACCACCCCCAATCATATACCCCAATATTTTACCCTTGCTTTCTAAAAAACATTTAAAAAAAAAGAAAAAAAAAGAATCATCATCAACCCCACCTTCCCGTCATAAATTTTTTCTAGCATTCCTATTCCCCTAGAGAATGATATCAATCCCCGAGGCTTACCCCATACTACACTACAACGATAATGTTCACTGCCTAGAGGGTTAAAAAGCTTGCTCGTAGAAAAGGAGGTATTCTCGACCCCGAACCCTGCTATCAACTTTGCCATTTTCTTCATGTTTTCACTCCTTTTCGTCCAAATGTGCTTCATTCCAGCATTTTGCTTCTAAACGACCTAAAAAGTGAAAAGGAATGATTTTAAGCAGTAACAGATATAAAATGTGTCGATTTAGGGCTTAAATGACCCCCTAAAAACGTATGTTTTAAACTCTTATCAAATATCCCTACACTTGGTATTTGCTTGTCCTCAAGAAAATGTGCTTTTGGCCATTCAATTTGTAAGTTAGGGGGCATAAAGCATTGGTTTAAGATAGTCTACAACAAGTACAAGCGCCACAATAGTCATAACAAGCACGAAAATTATACACTAGCACCTCACAATTGGTGTTTGGATTCTCTCATCTCTCGGGTTTATATGAAATACAATATGAATGGAAATGGAAGATAAACACTCATTACCTGCATAGTACATAGATTATCATAAGCTTTAGAATAGATCAAACCTCCACCGCTTTGGCGTAAGCACCTAGAATAACTATCTAAGAGGTCTTTTACAAGGGTTGTAACGTTAGACTTAGGATAGGGAAGTAAATGGTTTTGTTGGATAAACGATATTTAGTGGTGGCAAGTCAAAAACCATATGTTACAAGCATGTAAAGCGTGGCGTTGCTAAGCCAAGACTCGACTCACTAACACTAGATAACCTGAAACAAAACAAACATAAAGTTAAAAACATAAACATAAATGATAGATGTAGGATGGTAGCCCGTATGTTTTTCTTATTTTTTTCATTTTTTTCATACCTTTTTACTCTACCATCCTCTACGATAACATCAAAATATAAGGGATTTTTAGGAGCATCCCTACACTTGAGTTTTTATTTAACTAACACTAATTGACCCGATTTTAAAAGATCAAAACACTTGGAGTATTTAATTATGTAGACAAAGGGAATTTGAATTTATCGTTCTTTCCCGTTACTCCATAAAATATTACTTTTACCCATGAGTCCCAGTCATCCCAAAACTGTATACAAAAGATATGACTCGACTTAGCAACCATGCAAGTAACTAGATAATTGAACTAATGGTTTAGTAATGATAACAATAATGCACTAAAGATAAGTGCATACAAGGTAGGTTAAGGGGATTTCGGTGTACATTTGGGGGTGGATTGTAAACAATGCTCTTCATTGATATTCTGGAAAACCGAAACATCATGAGAACCGCGAAAAGGATATGCTCTGAGGGGTTAACTATGGGTATCGTGTACTAAAGATGAGTACATCGCAAGGGTCTAGGGTAATTACTCAACCGATGTGGAAGAGGTAATTATAATACAGGTTTAAAACAAGGGTTATCCTAATGCCTCTTATTTAGTTAATCCTAAATACACAAGTATAGTCTCACTAGCGATCTCGGAATGCATCACAAAACAAGTTCTAGAATCTATTATACTACCGGTACACTTACTAAGCATTAAAGGTGAATGCTTTTATTCCTAAATATCTAGGGGCGAACCTTACATTTTGGGGTGGAATTTGAGTGGTATACGGTTTTTGTGCTAGTCATATAATTCCTATCCATGAGACGCTTTATTAAGAATAAAGTTTAGCTTGTAAATGGCATAAAAAAAAATTTAATTTGGTGCTAAAATTTTCCTAAAAAATATTTGTTATGGTTTATTATACTAATTTATAAGGACAAGACAAATAATCAAGTGGGTGAATAGTTTCTAAGTTCCCGTTTTATTCTCCCTCCCTACACTTAAACTGAAAATTGTCCCCAATATTCCCCGAAAGCATCAAAGTTATGATAAAAAAAAAGGTAAGTAAGGAAAAGAAACTAATACTCCCCTGATTAGCTCGGTAGGATATGTGTGAAGTTGCGATTAAATCCTCTTTCAAGAAGAATGCATAAGTATTAAGCTTCATCCAATATATGTTTCTTCTTCTTGTCCAATATAACATGCATACTCATAAGAAAACAAACGAAACCTTCGCGTAAAATTGGTGGTAAAACTATATATGAAACACAAGTACACTAGAAAGCAAGTAAGATATAATGCTTGTGGAATGGATGTTTGTAGTTTTTCTGGAAAATTTAAAATTGGGAATTTCAAAAATATAAATTGCCTGTAAAACTAAAGCGATATTTTGTTTCTACATTGCACAGTATTGGCGGTGTTAATCTGACGCCGTCAGTTGTCTGACAAAATCGGTGCATCATGTTTTTCCGGAGAAATTCGGAAAAATTACCTCATTAAAACTCGAAAAATTTCGCAAAACATCTATTATGACTCGATACAAGCATTTAACTCTAACAAACACACAAATATATCAATTTCAATTGCTGTAATTCTCATGTTCTTGTTCTTAAAAACATATATGATCTTCCCTACACTTATCTTTTGGTAAAATACCTTTATATGTAATCAAGACGAGGTTAAAAACAAAATAAAGCATTTTCACAAAGTCTAACATGAGAATAAACAACAATGAAAAAGATATATAAACACACAAATTGAAAAACAAAACAAGCAAACAATTAAGCATGGGTTGCCTCCCACGAAGCGCTTTTCTTTATTTATGAGTCTTGTAGCTAGACTCGAAGTCGTGCTCCTATTTTCCGCATATCTTAGATGCCCATTCGAATTCCTTGACTCTTCCTTCATCAAGAATATATTTGGGGCCTAACTCTAGACAAGCGGTGTAGTAAAACTTTATCCTTACAATCAACCTCAAAAGCCAGAATATTGTCTACATCTAACTCATCAATGCCCTTAAAATTTTTATTTTTGCAAGGCATTACATACTTAACACATTCGGTCTCATTTGAGAACTTGGCTATTCCTTCCTCTTGATCATAAATTATCATGGATTCCTCAATAAATGGTCTTCCAAGTATCACATCTCCTAGGAATCCATCAATGATGCCCTTAACATCTTCCGAGATCATGAAATCACACCTATATGTGAAATTACCTACAAAGACATGCAATCCTCTAGCTCTCCCAACATAGTTACTCAATTTCCTAGGGTAAAAGGGATCTCTCCTAGGTCCTAGCTTTTCGCTCATGATCTAATTGTAATAGAGCCTAGACATTATGTTCATGGGCGCCTTATAGTCTATGTAAGTATGATCCCTATACAAGTACCCAATCATGCATGGTATCTTAATGTTTCTAGGGTCACCCTTTTTTATGCATGGCTCGAAAGGTGGTCGCGGGTAGTTAACTACGTTATAATGATAGGCGATTTCCTTTCCATTGGGGTATGACTTAAAATACTCATTAAGTTCCTCTTCCTGACTACCCTCCATAATTTCAAGCACTTTATAATCTCCTTCCTCAAGTTCATCATCTGAATCATCACTCGTGGTGGAATTGCTATCTATTGTACTAGTTGTTTCTTCAAGGGCTTTCTCAAGTGCGCTTTCAATTATCCTATTCAATTTCCTAAGCTCTTCAATTTCACTAAAGATACGAGCGCGGAGTTGGTTGGCATAGGTCTTATCAAGTGGTGGGTTTTGTGGTAGATGGTCTGATGGTGAATTGTTGTTAGGTGGGTTATCACCTTCCATGATGAAAAGTGATGAGGCTACGAACAAAAACACGAAGAAAGGGGATAGACTACAAGGAAGCTAATGAAAAAGAGAAAAAATATCACTTGATAGGAATCAAGTGAGTGGACCTAAACGAGATAGAAATCTAACTAGCTATTCTATTCCCCGGCAGCGGCGCCAAAAACTTGATAACGTGGGTTCGGGGTCGAGAAAACCTCCTCATCTACGAGCAAGCTTTTCAACCCTCTAGGCAGTGAACCTAATCGTTGTAGTGTAGTATGGGGTAATCCTCGGGGATTAATTTCGTTCTCTAGAGGAATAGGAATGCTAGAAAGAGATTTATGATGAGAAGGTGGGGTTGAGGATGATTCTTTTTAGTCTTTTTTATGTTTTTTAGAAAGCAAGGGTAAAATCTCGGGGTATATGATTTGGGGGTGGTACTTCTACCGATTTCACTACTTAACTAATTGTCTAATTATATAATTAACTACGGATAGTTTATGCTAATTGAGGTGTGCTCGTATGATGATTAAAGATGTGTTCACTTAGATACTAGTACTCCCTAGTTATCTTTTATTGGTCGGTTGAATTATCACTTCCTTTATCTTAATTGATGTGTTGTATTCCTATTAGTCGTGGGGGTGCCTAATTCTCTAGTTCTATGAATTGTAACTCTTCCTTAGATGTAACTCTCCCTTAGAATACCCGGGATCGGCAAGTGCAATAGCATCTCCCCCGAATACACTATTATCACAAAACAACAACTCATTGCAATAAACACAACCGGCCTAGGTGCACTCCTATGGATTTTTGCTATTTAGGACGTTCAAACTCGCAACAATGAAAAAAAAAGCCAGTTTTCCTTATTCTAGCATCTACCAATTAAGACAAGAGAAAACCTAACAACAATCAATAACTAGGTTTCATATATCTAAGCAAACACAAGAGTAATTTAGCTAGACATGTTAAACAAGCAAGCATACACACAATCAATTGAACATGGGGTAGACATAATGATAAAGTGGATAAACAAACTTATCTTGATGTGTAAAATAGGGTATGGGACCCTAGAATACTATCCAAGTCGAACTACAACTGAGTTAGGGTTTTCTCTCCAAAATTCTACCTCCTAAAATACAGAAAAATCGAATTCTATATATAGATTTACAATCGCGACGACGTCGCCTTTTGCTAGTGACGCCGTCAGGTCACCGTCGTTAGGGTTTTGTTTAGGCCAAGTCATCGTTGGGACGGCGTCACTTGAGATGTGTGACGCCGTCAGTCTTCATGCAGGATATCGTTTGAATCTTGGATCTTGGGCATCTGGTGTAAAAAGTGTGAGTGACGCCTTCCAGAAATAAGGCGTGACCCCGTCAGGCTTTAGGACCAGAAATTTCGCTGAGCCGTCGCATGCACTTTTGATCAAGTCTTCAATAGAAGGATGGCGTCGCCCTTTGGATGGGACGTCGGTGTAATGAAACGACCTTGGGTGTCTTTGATCTTGACTTTGCCATTTTCTTCATGTTTTCGCTCCTTTTCGTCCAAATATGCTTCATTCCAACATTTTGCTTACAAAAGACCTAAAAGTGAAAAGGAACGATTTTAAGCAGTAACGGATATAAAATGTGTCGATTTAGGGCTTAAATGACCCCCTAAAAACGTATGTTTTAAATCCTTTTCGTTTTTATTGCGTGAGTTGTAGTTTTAGGATAACGGAGTATTCGAGGGAGATACTATGGTACTTGGCGATCCCAGATAGTCTAGAGGAGAGTTACAATTCATAGAACTAGGGAATTAGACACCCCCTAAGACTAACACGGAATACAATGCACCAATTAAAATGAGGATGTGACAATTCAACCGACCAATAGAGATAACTAGGGAGTAAGAAAATCTAAGTAAACACGCTTTTAATTATCATAAGAAACACAGTCAATCAATCCATAGCTTTCCTTCTTTTTCATTAGTTTAATTGTTAAGTAGTTTAATTGGTAGAATTACCAAAACCCCACTCCTAAACCCCGAGATTTTTACCTTTTTTCTAAAAAAAATATAAAAAGCTAAAAAGAATAACCCTCAACCTTAGCTTCTCGTTATACATCTCTACTAGCATCTCTATTCCCCTAGAGAACGATCAACCTCCTGGGCTTACTCATACTACACTGAAACGATTAGGTACACTGCCTAGTGGGTTTGTAAAGCTTGCTCGTAGAAAAGGAAGTCTTTCTACCCCGAACCTGCTATCAAAATGCATCTTCTTTTGCCACCTTTTAAAATCCACCCCTTCAAACTTATCCAGTTTGGAGAAGTTAGCAGCCATATGCTTCATAGCAGCAGCCATTGATTATCAGAAAATAGTTTACTTTGATTGTTGGGGGTTACGAGCCCAGAACAGAGTGAAGATAATAAATAGCCTAACTAATTACCAATGAATGGTTACCGAATATCACTTGGAGTCGTGTTATCACTTTCCAAAGTAAACTATTCGACCTTAATGCCTGGGTATCATGAATATCTACTTAGGATAAGACCAAATGTATGTTAATGATTTAGGCACAAATCGATAACCCTTTTACATCCAAGTGTTTATGTTTTATGTATCTGTTTCTTTCATAATCATGATTTCCTATTTATAGGAAAATACTCATAGCAAGTCAAATGGAATTATGAGGATTAATCGGCCCATTAATCGCCTCATAATTATCCCCATTATAGCTAATAGTGGTTACACGACCAATTAAACATGGTCATTAAGCAGTTATAACTGCCACTTGAATATGTCAAACCATGTTACAAGTTAATTCCAGCAGTAGTAACTCTTCCAATAGTAGTAATTTTAGTACTAGAAGTATTCTCTCTGCCTAACAGTAGTAACATTAGTACTAGCAGTATTAACTCTGTCTAACAGTAGTAACATTAGTACTAGCAGTACAAATGTTAGTACTAGCAATATTAACACTGCCGACAGTACTAACATGCTGAACCTTACCACTATAGAGTCAGGGTGTTCAAGGACCTTATGGGTGTACACTCCGTACCTCTTGAACCATTACTAGGTGTGAACTAATCCCACAAGTGCACTAAATTTTCCAACATGATATGTATGTGATTGGTGGTTTAATTGAGTTGTATGGGAATCTGGATGGCGTTGATGCTGCGAAATTTGTGCTTGATAACTGTGAAAGGAGGTTAAGTTCTGTATCATGGACCTTGTTGGTTAGATTGTGTGTTAATAAAAAGGGTGAAAATTAAAGGTCTGTAACGTCTTTTGAGTCACATCTAGCTAATATATTTTGTTAAGGTCGTTTAGCTAACATACTTTCAAATTTCACTCGATCTAGCTAATATGACTGTTGGTAGTAGGTTACTGCAGTCACCTTGGCGAAAAATTTGCAGATTAGTCCTCTAGGACTAACGATCGTTAACTAGATAAAAAAAAAAAAAAAAAAAAATACATTTAAAAAAAAAAATTTACTTTTTAAAAAAAAAAATTCGTTTTTTTAAATTTTAAATTTTTTTTTTTTTTTTAAATTTTACGTTTTTTATAAAAAAATCTTACGTTTAAAAAAATTAAATTTAAAAAAAAATTAAAAATTTTTACGCTTTTTTAAAAAAAAAAAATTTCGTTTTTTTAAAAAAATTTACGTTTTAAAAAATTTTACGTTTTTTTTTTTTTTTTTTAATTTTACGTTTTTTTTAAAAAAAATTACATTTTTTTTAAATTTTTTAAAAAATTATTTTTTTTTTTTAATATTTTAATTTTTTTAAATTTAATTTTTTTTAAAGCGTAAGATTTTTTATAAAAAAGCGTAAAATTAAAAAAAAAAAAAATTTTAAATTTAAAAAAACGTAAAATTTTTTTAAAAAGTAAATTTTTTTTAAATGTATTTTTTTTTTTATCTAGCTAGCGGTCGTTAGTCCTAGAGGACTAATCACAAGAAATTTTCGCCATGACTGTGAACCTACTACCACAGTCGTCATATTAGCAGATCGGTTAAATTGAAAGATGTTGGCTTGAATTCTTTAACAAAATATATTAGATAGATGAACTCAAAAGACGTCATCTGCTTCTTTTCAGCCAAATATTATTATTGAAAATAGAATAAAACCACCTCGTAGCAATTTCTATTATCCTTCCAGCTTGTGTAAGAATGACAGCCCATAAAAACAGAAAGGAAATTTATGGGTACTTAATTAGAAACAATATTCCAATAAATATAAAGTCGAGAATGAGTTGATAGATATGTATGCAAAATCTGGACGATTGAAGTATGCCTCGATTATCTTTTCTAGTATGAAATCCAAAGACATTGTTTCATGGACTCTGATGATTTTAGGCTATAGTTTGCATGGTCAAGGTCATCTTGGAGTTGACTTATTTCAAAAAATCCCATCATTAGACATAGACGAGATCAGTTATGTTACAGCCCTCTATGCTTGTTGCACATCCAGAATGGTTGAAGATGCATTATTTTAATTGCATAAAATCACCTAAATTAGTACATTGTGCTTTAGTGGTTGCACTTCTAGCTCGTGCTGGAAAATTTGATCAAGAAAGAGCTTTTATTAATGAATAGAGCATAAAAAGGGAACTAGAGGAATTAAGAGCGTTCATAGATGGATGTAGGATTCATAGAATTATAACTACCGAAAAAAGATTAATCGAGCACCTATGTGATTTGGCTCTTAATGCTGATGTCAAATTATTATGCACAGGGTGGGAAAAATAACGTGGTTAATATATGGAAAGAAACAATACGAGATATGGATTTGTTACCAAAGATTGTGTATAGTTGGACAGAGTTTAGAAACAAAGTTCGTGTATTTAAAACAAGGGATGTATCACATCCAAGATCAGAGGGTATATATTGGGAGTTGGAGTGTTTGATGAAGAACTTTGAAGAAGGTGGCCCTCAATGGGCCCCAGAATTTGGTTTTCATGATGTAGATGAAGAGCGAGAGTGTGTTCCTATTGGTCATAGTGAGTTCTTGGCAATTTCATTTGGATTGACTAGCACGAAAAGTGAGAGTACTATTTGTGTGACTAGCCAATCATCGTGTTTGTCATAGATGTCATGACGCTGCAAAACATATCTCTAAAGTAACCAGGCGGGAGATCATATTAAAGGATCCAAACCATTTTCACCATTTCAAGAATGGGATATGCTCAGGTGTTCATCGGTTCGGTTATCGGTTTGTTCGGTTTGTTCGGTTCGGTTTGTTCGGTTAATTTTTTTTTTTTGGTATAACCGAAAACCGAACCGAAAACCGAAAACCAAACCCCCAACCGAACCGAAAACAACCGAACCCCAATAACCGAAAACCGAACCGAATAACCGAACTTTTTTTTTAATAATTTTTCATTTATTTATATGTATTTTTGAAAAAAAAATAATTTTCAAGCTTAAAATATTATATATTTATTATAAAGAGTTTTAATATATTTTTTAATATAAATATATAAAATATATATATATTTATTTAATTTCGGTTTTCGGTTCGGTTTCGGTTGGGATAGCTAAAACCATAACCGAACCATAAACCGAACTTTTATTTCGGTTCGGTTGATTTGGCAATTTCGGTTCGGTTACGAGTTCGGTTCAGTTATTTTCGGTTCGGTTCGATTTCGGTTTTCGGTTTATTCGGATATTACCCAACCCATGAACACCCCTAGATATGCTCCTGCCAGGAATTTTACTAATTGGTTATTAGGGACTTAACCTTAATAAAGGTCAAAGGGTTTAGAAGATATATTAATAAGCCGGTATTAAATAAATATAGCAAATCGTACATGTGATTTGGTTATATGAAATTGGTGACAAATAAATATAAGTGCACCCTATCTCCTAACTAAAAAAATCCTAGCCGGTATTAAATAAATAAATAAATAACTTTTGCTTATTTGTTTTTTCTTTTTTTTCTTTTTTTATTTTGCTTTCGCTTATGCAGTTTGAAGATTTGTCTCCGTAAGTTGGCGGATTTCTTCATCAACAATTTATGTTTGGTTTAATGCTTTTGCTTTGCTGCATGTTTATGCTTTTGCCACTGTTTGAAGATATGTCTCTCCTTGTTGTCGGATATCTTCATCAACAATTTGTTGCTTTAATTTTTTTTTTTAGTTTTTTAATTCAATCCAAGCTTTTTCCGGATTGTGGGGGAGTATTAGAGGATATATTAATAAGCTCAAGCCCGGTTTGTGGGCTTAAGGTTCATTAGGGTTTAGGTAATTTACATTATAAGTAGTCGATGAATAAAACATAATACCCAGGGTTTAAATTATTTAACAAACACACCCATAAGCAAAATTCAAATGGATCTATTTTGATTGAACATTTATGATCAAGTCATGGCTGAAGATGAATGAACTCTAGAGTTATGCTGCAACAAGGTAGTAAGACCGAAATGTTGTGACACGACGAGTGAAGAAGTGAAGGTATGTGTGTGACAACTCGCAATTTCAGGTCATTTCTCAAAACGATTCATGTTTCACAATTTCAACATTTATCGTAAACTAGGTTTACGTGTTCCAGATTCGCGTAACCTTTATGGTTTAGCGGCGAATTCATGATCTTATCATCACGAACATTTCATATGGACTAAGTTTAGTCTACATTTCATTAACATCATTTGCATCATGTTAGTTCATTCATGACTTTACATTTCACATTAAACGCGTAAATTTTATATTAAAATAAACGTTATCGCGTGAGTTATTATTTTGAACATTTAATCCGATACTTCCAAAAATGAACCCGATATATTTTTATACTTGCATTTAGTTTATAAATATAATATTTTGAGTTTACCTAGTGTTCCAAATTTATTTTGTATATAAATTGTTAAATTTATATTATTACGACACTTTTCTTAAAAACTACACGATAATTATTATATCACTCAAATTATGCAAGAAATATATTTTTACAAATTTTATGACTCAATATATTTTACTTTGACCAATTAAAATTTATTAGCTAAAACTATCCTATTGCACAAATGTATACACAAGTTACAACAAACTTACACTTAACTACATTTTACTTACACATTTTATACTCAATACATTTTATAAAAAAAAAAAAGAAATATATAATTGGGAAACAAGATCCCCAAAAACCGGCCCTTAGGGGATTGGCATTAAATGGTTGGAAAAAGTTTACTTGATTGTATAGTTACTTACTCCAAGTAGCATTATTTCATTTTATTCATTCCTCCTCATTTCTCATAGTTAGTATAGTTTTTATTCTCTCTTGTTCTTCTCTCTAAAAAGAACCGGCCAAGCATATAGGTGCAAGAGATCATCATCAAAAATTTTACAAGATCAAGTAAACAATCTAGAATTACACTCTCATTAGGGTTTTGAAATAAAAACCTAGGGTGTTTAGGTTAAACCTTTATTCTAATCACCTCATCAAGTTACTTGTAAGCATATTACTATCATTTTACATATTTCATCTTCATTTCATAGTTATTTCTTCATATTTGGTGCAAACATGCAAGACTTATGTTGATTTATACCATTTTACATGATTTTAGAGTTATATATATAAGGTCATCCTATAATTATTCCCTTGGTATATATTGGTCTTGATGATGTTTAGGAACCCATGACACCCTAAGAAGGTGTATGGTAGGATTAGATTAGCTTTGGAGTTGATTTGAAGGGATTGGAATAGGTTTAGTACGAGAAAAACTATTTTCGACAAGTATATAAAAGTGGTCTGTCCTTATTTTGTTTTCTGGAAAATCCGACAGTGAGGCACGAATTTTTGGCCTTGATATTTAGAAAATATACTTTAAAAGCGAATCCGTGGCCGCTTGAGCGGATTAAAGCGGAGTTATAACGAAGAAGTTATGAATTTTTCAAGTTTGGCGTCGATATATACATTTTGAAAATTTCAAAGAACCTATTTTTACTTTATTCGAGTCAAAAGCGAGTCCTAAGCTTTACAAATTATTTCGACTTATCAAAATATATTAGTATACTTTGATCTGAAGCTAAGGACGTATTATACGTAGAAAGCGGTTTGAAACGACTAAGATATGCACGTTTTCATAGACTTGCAGTAACTATTATTTTTAGAAAACTATATTATTTTTACGAGATAAGTGTTACGGTAACTAAAATGACCATGTTGAAGAAATTTGTTTTAACGTGGATGTGGAACTTTTGGAGCGAAATGTCTTCTAATAAAATCAAGATCACCAAGCATATTTTTCAAAACGACCAACCGTTTGTATAGCGGAGTTTTAATAAATTAATTACGGTTGCTCAAACTTTGCCGAAACTCACTTTTTACACAACATGTAGACAAAATCACCATCTTTAACCTTTATTATCTTTATGTTCGAGACCTCTAAGACGAAAACTCATGAACTGAAACTTCTAGATTTTGATACAAACTTTCCAAAACCGTCGAGTTCGTTTCACGGCTCGGCGTACACCATTCGACTAGTTTTTGAAGCCATTTTGTCACTTTCAAGAAATTTCCACGACATTATTTTCGACGAAAAGTGAAAATTTCACAATAAATCATTACGAAACCATTGTAGGATGACATTTTGACGTAAATACTTGTAAAGTGATTTTTGAAGGGTCAAGACGTCAAAAGAGTATTTTTCGACGATAAGGATTATTTTCAAAACTCGCAAATGGTATAAATAACATACGGAATGCATGCATAACATTACATCATAACTCATTACATATCATATCGTTCGTAATAGGTCCAGATTAAAGTATCACGCTATACCTCAGTGTACTCACTCTTGTCATCATACCAGTTTATCAAGTGAGTTTTCATAGCCCCGATTTATTCAAGTTTTACTTATTTCAAACCTACGGGGGAGAATACATTGCACAACATTTTATTACGATACCAAGTATGTTAAATTCTTTTACATTGCTTAAGTTACCACGTTGCGCTTAAATGTCCCCATTTCAATGCATGAGCCGTTAATTTTCTAGAAGCGTGTGTGGTGGATAGATCTATCGAGGTGACACCTCCATCCGGGTTGGTGAATCCCAACTAGTCATACGGATGCATTTCATTCATAAACATTATTAGAGTTGTTTGGCAAGACACTCTGTTAGGCGAACATCGATGAGACTTGGTATCATGCGCTTAAGCAATTGTAACATTTTATGTGACATGATTGTCATACCAAGTAACATTTTATGTGACATGATTGTCATACTGTAACATTTTATGTGACATGATTGTCATACTGATCTATACTTGCGTAATCGTATAAAACATTTACATAAACCTATGATTTCTCACCAACATTATTGTTGACCGTTTAGCAATGTATTTTCGTGTAACTATGGTATTATCATCATGGCATGCATTTGGACACATCATGGAGTCGCGGTGACGGCGTCTCACTTGGGTTTTGGCGACTTTAAAACATCGTTTGAATTGTAACAAACTTATTTCCGCACAAGTTGATTTTCATTTTGGGACCTATATTTTGTAAACTCGATTATTTTATTAAATCAAGCGACGTATTTTCCAAACGACACTTTAGGTCGTTCAATATAACCGTGATTGTGATGCTATGACATCAATCCCGTGAATTCCATTCACTGCAAAATAGGTAATTTGGGGGTGTGACAATGTGGAATTCTAAGCTATTGACTTTTATTTTCGCGACTACATTTCCCTCAACTTATTTGCAATATATTTGATTACCACAGTTTTTGAGAACTTTTTCCAAACAGATTTCCTTTATAAGAGAGAGGCAACTTTCGATTAATATAAAAGTAAACACCATGGGGTTGGCTTAGTGGTAAGTCACTCGCCCACTCGGACTTGTTAGGTTTCAGTTTTGACTCCCACTTGGTGCTACCGTCTAAGGACATGTAGAGGTGGCAAGTGGGGGGTTAACCAGTAAAGAATTCTTTGACCTTTTTATGTATAACTAATGCCTTAATTATGACTCATAAAAATAATATTATCACAAGTATAATTTTACTCTTTTAATAATATGATTTGAGAGGTACAGGGGTTGGAGTAAAACCTGAAATCTGCGCGAGTATAGGTGTTGGAGTAAAACCAACCGAAGGAAATTAATAACAAATATCAATATTTTTATATAAACACCTCCCTTTCCTTTTCTATGCGACGTGGGATACACCATTTTTCTCAGATTATGTGTTTCATGTGCTTCACTTTGAGACACGATATCTCATTCATATCAACTCCATTTTGACACATTTTAGCTCGTTACGAATCTCTCGTCAAAAACAACGCAGAGCTACCAAGAAACATAAATATATGTAACATATACGTAAATAAAATATTGTCCAAATTTGCAAAACCATTTTCCCAACAATTATTTGGTATAGAATGTATAGCATAATGAGAAAACACGCAACAAATCAACAATATCATGACTGCTGCAAGCATATTAAGGTTAATGAATGATAACAGTGCTTAGTCTCTGTGTTTTAAATTCTAACCAACATGGCATCTCGGTACACTATTACTATTGAGCATAGTTTTAAAAAGCGCACCTCGGCTCAAGGCTCAAGGCTCAAGCTCTAGGGATTTTTCGGATCGAGGCTCACGACATGCATGAATCCCATAAAAAGCGCAGCGTCTTGGGGCTTTTTGCGCCTCGGAGATGTAATAGGTTTTGGGGCTTTCTTCTAAATATTAAGATAGGATACATGAGCCTTATAAGTTATATGCATGAGTCTTTTAAGTTATATCTAATAACCCTAATTTGAAAAAGAACTAAATCACAAAATCAAGTGGGTAACTATAGATTTTGATCATTTTACAAATATGTAATCTCTCTCACGTCATAAGTTCATCTCTTGAACTGATTTTTATTGATTGTTTATTTTATTGATTTGTAAATAACGTCATAAGTTTATTTTATCTTCAAGCATCACATCATAGGGCGAGTATTTGTATGATTTGTAATATTGAATTGATTTTATGTTTATTTTATTGATTGTAATTTTTTAACAAGTTATTTTGTTTCATTAAGTATTATGTTTATGACATATTATCATAAAAATGTGGCATTATGCCTTGAATATTAATATGTTGCTTGGTTGATATTTTGGGTTAAATTATGAGCTTTGTTGTATGTAAGTCTGCAAGTGTAGGAGACAAGCATATTTAGTCTGATATGAATTTTAATTTATGTGTAGTTCATCGAGCCAAAGAGTTGATCCGTTTGAGAAGTGACAACTGATCCATTTTAATCTTTATAATGGCTATATGTGTCATGTATTAAATATTTAATGTTATTTTGTGTTATTTAAGCTACATAAATGGTCACATATATTATAAAAAAACTTAATGTATTTAGCGCTCCTCGTATTCGTGAATCCCGCACCTTGACATGCGCCTCGCCTCGAGGCTCTTTGGTCCCCTTCGCGCCTTAGTGCGCCTTGAACCTTTCAAAACATTGCTATTGAGGTCTTAATATTGTTAGATAATTTCATAACATGTATTAGTATGATGTGGCTTCTTCCTTAATAAGATGTATTAGTATTATTAGAGGGTGGTGGTGCCAGTTGTGTGGTATTAAAAGGTGGTGGTGTTGGGTGGGTTTGTGATGTGAGCGGAAATAAAGCTAGTAAATTCAAAAGAAAATGAGAGTATGGAAGAAGACTAGGGTATATTAGTCATTTCACATGTGTTTTGAACTTGACTAACAAGACAACTAATGCTTGTTAGGTTTTAGTGGCCATTTTGAACGACGTGTCACCTTCAGTGGCATAACTGAAATTTTTTTCGGTGGTTTTCTTGCATTTTTCGGAAACATTAGGGATGAAATTTGCAATTTACCCTATTAGTTATGTGTAAAATAGAGTGACATTGTGACTTGGTTGCTTCCTATTGCGAAGCAAAACAAAGTTGCAACCATTGCTGGTCGTCTTATTGTGGCTGCGTCCGCTTACTTTGTTTGGCAAGAGCGTAATAATAAAGTTCACGGTAAAGGTGAAAAGCAGCCAAATCAAGTTGCAAAAACTATAATTGATATGGTCCGTTTGACGTTGGCATCTACTCGGTTCAAGAAGGGTGCTCGTGTGGAGCATATGAGAAGGAGTTGGAAGATCTCAAGCGTCCAGTTTGATGGAGGCTATGTGGACTTTCTTTTTTTGAAGGCTAGTGTTTTGATGTTTTATTTCGTTTTTGTTAGCTTACACTTTTCTTTCTGGTTGTTATATGTGACAACTCGTAATTTCAGGTCATTTTACAAACTTTGAAAATTTTACTATTCATCTCGGGAATTTACTATTCATCGGTTACTATTCATCATTTTACTATTCATCGTTTTTGAAATCGATTTGATATTTTGAAAAGGTATTTCAAAAATTTACTATTCAAGAAACACTATTCATTCCCGGAGAAAATCACTATTCATGATTCACTATTCATCATTTTTCGTAAACTAGGTTTACAAGTATCAAATTCGCGTAACCTTAATGGTTTAGCTGCGAATCCATGAACAATCATCGAGGACATTTTATATAGACTAGATTTAGTCTACATATCATTAGTAACATCATCATCATATTAGTTCATGCATGGTTTTGCATTTTTCATTAAACGTATAATTTCCTATTAAATAAACGCTATCGCGTAATCATTTATTTTGAACATTTGATCCAACACTTCCAAAAATTATCCTGATATATTTTTATACTCATGTTAATACTATAAAAATTATAATATTAGTTTACCCGGTGTTTTAAATTTATTTTGTATATAAATTGTTATAATTATATAATTACGACGGTTTTCGTAAATACTACTCGATAATTGTTATTTCACTAAATTTTTGTAAGAAATGTATTTTTATAATTTTTATGACATCGATATATTTTATTTTGTTCCGTTAAAATTTATTTCTAGCTAACGCTACCCTAAATACTTAATTATACAAACAACTTATCCATATTACTTACACTATCTTACAATAATACATCAAAATGCACTACTCTTTCATTCATTTTCTACTTGTCGACCAAATGGGATGACTCAACACAAAACTTGAACAAAATATCTACTAGCTAATTTACACTAGACATAACACATGTATTGGTATTAATTATGTACTAATATCTAACACATACATACACATACATAAGGTGAAAAATCAATATATTCTCTCATTTCCATCCTCTAAAAACCGGACATAGGAAGAACAAGAAGAAACTCAAGAATTTTTGCAAGATCAAGCTTAATTATCAACACTAGTATGCTCTTAATCAAGGTTTTGAAATAAAAACCTAGGGTAATTAGGAAAAACATTGTTCTTTAAACCTCATTACTTTACTAGTAAGCATTTTATAATCATTTTCAATCTTTCATATTCATACTTTGGTCATTTTATCATGCTTGAAGAAAACATGCAAGTTATATGATTATCTATACCACTTTATTTGTTTTTAAGTACTTATAATGAATATATATCATCCTATAATTAATCCCTTGAAACATATCCTTTTTATGATGTTTAGGAACCCATGACACCCTAAGAAGGTGTATGGTAGGTTTAGAATAGATTTGGTGTTGGTTTGAAGTGGTTAGAATAAGTATTACGCGAGAAAAATCATTTTCGACAACTATAAATAAGGGTCTGATCATTTTTGCTAAATCTGGAAATTTCGATAGTTTACAAAATATTTTGGGCTACATATTCATAAAATATACTTTAAAACAAAACCGTGGTCGCTTGAACGGGTTAAAACGGAGTTATAACGAAGAAGTTATGTTATTTTCAAGTTTAACGACGAAAACTATATTTCTGAAAAACTGCATGCTGTCAAGAGTTAATTTAAGGGCAAAAACGAGTTTTAAACATTGTCTAAATGAGTCGATTTGTCAAAAATATATTAGTATACTTTAACACTAAGCTAAGGACATATAAACCGTAGAAAACGGACTTATAACGACTAAGTTATTCACATTTTAAACAAGGTTGTCGTAACTTTTATTACAAGTATAAAACATATATTTTTCCAATTAGACAAAAACTAGTTGCCGCTAAGGGCCATGTTGAGAGTCGTTTTAACATCGATAGAATACTTTTAGAAAGCGAAGTCTTCTAGTAAAAGTAAGTTCACCTAGCCTATTTTTCAAAATATCCAACCGTTAAATCACAACGGAGTTGTAATGAATAAAATACGGTCACTCAAACTTTATTTAAATTACCCTTAAACTATATTTTTGGTACAAGTACCCTACTTTACCCATGTTTTTCTCCATGATTGAGACATCTATGATGAAAATTTAAAAGCTAACACTTTTAGATAATGCTACAAGCTTTCCAAAACCATTGAGTTTGTTTCCTAACACTCGATATTCATTATTTTACTACCAGCTTTTCGAGGTCTTTTAGTCACTTTCACAAATTATCAAAGTATATTATTTTGCGACGAAAAGCTATAAATTCTTGATAAATCACTAAGCGACTATCGAGGAGGTTTTTCAACGTAAATACTTGTAAAGTATTTTATAATATGACGAGATGTCATAAACATATATTCGACGATAAACATTATTTTCAAATGTACAAGTGGTATGGATATCATATGAGTTTGCATGCGGCATTGTTTCATGATTTACATTAGAACATATCATTCATAATAGGTCGCGGTTAGAGGTTGCGCCTCATTTCGATGTGCCATTATATCATCATAAACATTGCACGGTGAGTTTTCATAGCCCCGTTTTACAAGTTTATACATTATTTCAAACCTACGGGGGAGAATACATTGCACATCATTTTATTACGAGCCCAAGTATAATCAAATTCATTTACATTGCTTAAGTTACCTCATTGCCAATTAAATGTCCCCATTTCATAATCATGAACCGTTAATTTCGGAAGAAGCGAGGGTGAATGGATAGATCTATTGAGGGTAACTCCTCCATCCGTGTTGGTGGTCCCAACTGGTCATCGGATGCATTTCATTTTTATCATCATTGAGTTGTTTGGCAAAACACTCTATTGGGGCGAACATCAGGAAGAGTCTAGCTTCGGTGTCATGTGCTTAAGCAATTGTACAATTTTGTGACATATTTGTCATACATAACTTATACTTCGTTGGTCGTATAAAACATTTTCATAAACTCTATGAACTCACTCAACCATTGTGTTGACACTTTTAGCAATGTATTTTCGGTATCTAAGGTATTCACTTCATGGCATGCATGTGGACATATCATAGAGTCGCGTGACGACGCGTCTCACTTGGGTTTTATGCACTTTAAAACATCGTTTGGATTGTAACAAACTTAATTCCGCACATGTCTAATTTCATTTGGGACCTATCTTTTGTAAACTCGAATGTTTTATTATATCAAACGATGTTCTTTTCAAAAGACACTTTAGGTCGTTCAATATATCTCAGAATCGTGATGCTATGACATCTAATCCTCAGAAATTCCATTCCGCTGCAAAACAGGTAATTTGGGGGTGTGACATTATATTTTGAGCGTGTTCAAATCATATACTTGTTAGGTATTAGGGAAAAGCTCATTACCTCTCGTATCGTTGTACCTAAAACCTTTTTTTGTTAATTTATATATTCACCAGGTATAATCTTTTTACCTAAAAAATAACCAATCTATACTTCTTATAATAGAGGAATGAATCTCTCTTTTAATGGTTTTAAAATTAAAACTTACAAAATACAAAGCCTATTGTACAATACACAATGCACTATTAATGATCTTTCTCATCAATCTTAATTTTAAGACTTACAAGTATTAAAGCTTAATGTACAAAATACAAGACAATATTAATGTGGTCAAGATATTTAATGTAGTCAATTAATTAACTTTTCAATAAATACAATTAATACAGCTATTAAAACACTCATTACACAAGAAATACAAATTATCAAACATATTGTACAACCAACTTAAACACAATTCCTGCATTAATTGTTACTGATACAAATATTCAAGCACAATATACAAATATTCAAGCCCGAACGAGCAATGGGCCAAATGGGCCCGAGCCTGAAAGGGACGGTCCAAACGGGGTCGAGCCCGAACGGGCACAGACCAAACGGGGTCGAGCCCGAACGGGCACGGGCCAAACGGCTCCAGCCCTAACGGGCACGGGCTTAACAAAATTCTGGATATCCGTAAATATATTGTCAGAAAAAAAACATAATAAACTAAAATACATGATTACCGAAAAATTTTATTTTATGGTACCCACCGCCGCAACGCGCGGATGCCCTTCTAGTAATCTATAATATAAAAGAATTAAATAATTTGTTTTTGTGTACGTATGAGTGGATGATGATTTTGTTAGAGCAAGGGGTGTGGGTTCCGTTGTTTTTCGCCGAATCAAACGTGGCAACTCGCGACTTTTTTCCTTCCTCGCCACGACACCATTGTGGTTCGCCACTTTGGTTTTCGCCATTCCAACGATTTAAGAAAGCGACAATATGCAAATCCTTACCGTTTGATTACAACGGTTACTTTTCTTTTCAAAACATTTACTTTTCAAATTCAAAAACATTTAAACAACTCTATAAATATAAACCACCATCTACACAAAAAAATTCACATTTCTCAATCACAATTTAACTTCAAAATTCACATTCTCTTTACGCAGCATCATTATGGCTTGTCTTCTCCCGCATTCCGCTACTGATATGCGAACGTACGTTGAAAATCAATGCAATAATGATGATGAGGCTAGAAAAGACGCTATTATACGCGTCATCCAATTCTTTGAGGAGGGGAGGAATAAGAAGCTGCAGATGAGAGATAGCTACAAGACTTGCAACGACATCAGCACTGAACGAAAAGGTGTTATCGAGAAATTTCTGAAGGAGGAAGCCAGCAGAGATGACGAAATTATTGGCAAGTTGTGGAAGTGTGTTCAACGGGTTATGAACAACATCAACACCAAAGTCAATTGGAGCTATCGGGTGAACAAAGATGATGATCCAGGAGTCTCCGGTAAGGAATCTCCGGTAGACGAGGAAGCTTTGTCTCGCCACGAGGATTATATACCTCCCACGTATGATCCTGCGGACGAGGAGTTTTCAGATTAGGATTTATGTATTTTCGTATGGTTTATTTTAATATCGTAGGATTTATGTATTTTTTTCGTATGTTTTTTTTTATTTTCCGTATTGTAGTTTTATTTTTATTTAAGTGAATGAAATGAATTTAATTGTGTTTGGAAAATATGAAAAAGAAATAAAATGAGGGTGGGTGGGGCCCAAATGAAGAGAAGTGAGTAAGTTGTGATCGGGGGTATTTTTTAGTTAGTGTGTTGGAGTGATGTGGAGGTGAGGTGTCACACGTGGGGCCAAATAAAAAGCTTTGGGCAAGTCATGACACCCCTTGCTCTTAGGTGAAAATGAGAGGTGTGATATGTTATTGTACCTGAGGCTTTTGTGCAAATGAAAGATTCAATACATTTTTTTGAGGGTAACCCCTCTTTACCAAAAAAAATATAATAAAATTCGATAAAACTAATTCTATATTTTTAGCAAATTCATTTTCTAATTATCCTCGACATTAAATCGACAAATACAAGTTAATAAATGTACACGTTCACTTTTTTTGAAATATTAAGTTGGTGGTTAAAAATTGGGTCATGTGGTTTCTACCCCACTACACACTTGACATTAATTATTATCCTTTAACTATTTGATCAAAATTTACAACATGCATTAATAACTGTAGTAATCATTATTTACTCGTATATTTATATATACAACGCCACTCATACTTATCTTTTTTTTGAAAGTTTACTATTATTCACACAACCCAACCAACGCCAAAAAGTGAAGGGGCAACAAAAAACCGATTACATCACTTCGAACTTACACCACTTATCCCATCTAAGACTAGACTTCTGTGGAGTTTGTTAAGACTCCATGAGATCGTTTTGAGCCTCTAGGGTTAACAATAACGATGATAATAAACTTGTACATGCAGCGGAATAAAACAAATCAAAGTTATTGACACAAGGTTTTTCATTATAATCACTCCAAGCCTCAAATATTATTTGATCGGAATAATACGGTTACACTAAACTTGTAACAGGGATCAAAGATCCTTGAGGCTAAACTACACAAATCCTAGGCGTTCACTTAGAGGACTTGACGCCTAGACACACACACACCCCTTTAATAACTACATTATGGAAGACTTGATTATAAAACCTACACCCCATGTCCTCTTTATATAGTAAAGCATTAGGGTTTACAAGATACTACGAAGGACTAAATAATAAATCTTCTTTTGCAAGCAAGTCATTCCATCTTTTTGTAGATTTCTTCTTTGTCACTTTAAGCCCTTGATGTTTCATTCTTTATTGTTTTGTATCATCGAATCAATAAACCCAACAATCTTCCCTATTTGATGATGACAAAACAAATACGGTTCTTGTACGAACTTCCCTAGGCGAAGTAGCGTGGTTGAGATAATTAAATCTCACCATGAATGAAACATTCTTGTCTTCCTTGTCTTCCCTTAATCCATGCCATGCCACTCCAATATATCTTCCCTTTTGTTATCAACAAATAGAGAATGTAAACATTAGAAACTTCCCTAGAGTGGTGCATGAAAATGATTCTTCAAATCGAGAAGCTCTATGTAATGATCACTAGTGAAGAAAACCAAGTATAACTAATTTGATGAAGAAGTAAAATAACCCAAACTTGTATCTTATGTCTTGTTTATCCACGCGACTCCAAACTTATACTAACACCATATAAGTAGACCGCAATCTCTTGACAAAATCCTCATCTTCAATGAGACACCGAGCACTACAATGTAACTCCTTTAAGTGATAGTTAACTAGGTCTTCATCCATCCACCCCTTGACCTATGAAAACTAGATTTTGCAAGTCTTCGCCAACATCCTTTAAGCACGAACAAGTTATCTACAAAGTGTAACACCCACTTTGAGATATGATAAGAACACAAACACGTGAAACTCAACTACAACATCAAATTAGTGATATTCAACCGTCTTCGTAATCAACTAGTCCAATAAACCAAATACGAGCCCTTTTAAAACCTTTAAGATCAAATAACCAAACTCCTTGTGTGTGAACCAAAATCCCATGTGTGTCACCAAAATATCGATTACTAAAACATGTACTTCCCTCAATTCCAAATCCTCATTAACATAAACGAACAACGCAAGAAACACCAAAGCGGTGGAATTGAGATAACACTAGCGGTGGTTTCGAGAAAACACTATCGGTGGTTTCGAGAATACACTATCGATGGTTTCGAGAATACACTATCGGTGGTTTCGAAAACACTAGAAGTGGTTTCGTAAAAACACTAGGAGAGCTGCTTCTAACCATGAATCATAAACATCACACAATGAATAAACAACCTCCATCAACAATTAGAACAAGTAACACAAATTCAAGAAGTTGAATATGCATGAAAACCCAAAATTGAATTATTAAACCGGTTTAAAACCCTTTGACCAACCGACAATGAATAACTTTTTTTGGAAGCTCAGATCGAAAATCCTTGGTGAAAAGTTAGATGAATATATAGAGAACGTCCACCTAAAATTTCGTCACGATCCAACGGTTAACGAAAAAGTTATGATCGTTAAAAAAGGTCTTTAGAAACATATCTGAAAAATTTCGACGAATTTTTTCTTCTTTTCGCCATTCTTCGACCAATAAAACCTTGTGAATTCCTAGGTAACGAGCCCCAAGCTCGATACCAATTGTGGAGTTTGTTAAGACTCCATGAGATCGTTTTGAGCCTCTAGGTTAAAAATAACGATGATAATAAACTTGTACATGCAAATGGAATAAAACAAATCAAAGTTATTGACACAAGGTTTTCATTATAATCACTCCAAGCCTCAAATATTATTTGATCGGAATAATACGGTTACACTAAACTTGTAACAGGGGATCAAAGATCCTTGAGGCTAAACTACACAAATCCTAGGCGTTCACTTAGAGGACTTGACGCCTAGACACACACACACCCCTTTAATAACTACATTATGGAAGACTTGATTATAAAACCTACACCCCATGTCCTCTTTATATAGTAGAGCATTAGGGTTTACAAGATACTACGAAGGATAAATAATAAATCTTCTTTTGCAAGCAAGTCCTTCCATCTTTTTGTAGATTTCTTCTTTGTCACTTTAAGCCCTTGATGTTTCATTCTTTATTGTTTTGTATCATCGAATCAATAAACCCAACAACTTCTGCCCTTGGTTTTTATAACACAAGAACCCGAAACCCATAATATCTAAAATAATACTTTTAACATCTATGGGTTTGTTGTCGAACTTCTTCAAATTCCTAGCTTTCCATATAGACCAACACGTGATAAAAATAACCCCTTTAATGATTTTCCTTTTCTTCTTGTCCGTAATTCCCCACCTATGCATCTCGAACAAATCCTTCACGGAGAACATGTATAGAGGGGGAGAGTTGATCCAGCGTCCTATTCTGTACCAGACCTCCGATGCCACCTCACAACTACAAAACAGATGCTCCACAGATTCATCCTCTTGGCCGCAAAGCTCACAAATAGTGGATCCGAAAAAGCAATTTCTGGCACTAAGCGCCATTCCCGTAGGGATTCTATCCATCCCTAAACGCCACATGAAAATGTTGCATTTTTTTGGGATCTATTTAGACCACTTAAAAACGAACCTATTACTATAATCATGATGGCTTTGAAATAACTCTTTCACTCCTTTGAAGCTAAAGGAATTTTGGTTCTTACCTTTCCATTCCCATTTATCGACTTCCTCATTAAGCTTTAATCCTTCCAGCTCTTGTCTAAACTCCACCAGTTCAAGAGCTTCTGCTGAAGAGAATTGACCCCCATCAGTAACCTCAAATTGATTGCTATTTCTGCAGTACTTTTCGTTCACTCTACACTTCTTGTTAGTCTCCTTTTTGAACAACTCTGGGAATCTATCCTTGAAGGCCACATTTTTTACCCATGGGTCCAACCAAAATCGAATGCCTTTACCGTCACCACAAACACCTTGTAACAGATGATTCAACCCCAAGTCTCCCACCTTAAGTTTAGTCACCGTCTTAGCAATATTACCCCAAACACTTGAGTATGCCTGTCGAAATGAGATAGTAGACCAGCTTCTTTTAGTATCATGAATAGAATCGATCACCCTTCTCCAAATAGAAAAAGGCTCGGTTCTATATCTCCAAAACCACTTGGCAATAAGGGCCTCGTTAGTCTCCTTAAGTTTAGACAAACCAAGCCCCCCATCTCGGATGGGGGAAGAGACTTTCTCCCATGCAACCCAATGTATCTTCGACTTCTCGTCATTTCCTCCCCATAAGAAGCGTCTAATAATACTTTCCAGAGCGTTAATCACCTTAATCGGGGCAACGAAAAGAGAAAAATAGTACGCCGGAAGGCTTTCCATAACCGACTTAATAAGGGTGGTCCTCCCCCCGATCGAGAGACTAGAAGCTTTCCAGTTCGATAATGATGAGTGTGTAAATACTCATCATTTTTTAAATCTGAATCGCAAAACGTTTAAAATGCTCGTAAATGCATCAAATATCGAAAATATTCCAAAATTGCATTTATATGTTTCAAATGCAAAATGTTCAAAATCGGATGAAAAATGAGCTAAGTTTGCATAATTGGCAGTTTCAGTCCCCAAGTTTCAAAAATTGTCAGAAATAGTCCCTAAGCATTTATTTCAAAAGAAAAGTCACCAAAGGTCCTTTTAAAATCATAACTTGTCAAAATTAGTCCTTTGGTGAAAAATATCAAAATTTTTGAGAAATTACAAAATTGGTCCTTCAAGTTTAAAATTGGCAATAATGGTCCTTGGAAATTGGAAAATGTCAAGTTTGGTCCTTGTACTATTAGAGCTTGTCACTTTTAGTCCCTTGGAGCAACTTTGCAAACATGGCAGCCTTGGTCCCTTGATTTTCAGAATTTGCAATATAGGTCCTTGTGTATTAAAAACCTTTACACCCTTGGACCCTTGTCAAAACCATTGTGACCCCCTGTCAATAACATTTTGGACCCTGTTGTTCCCCGTTCACTATCGTTTAAAACAGTTAAAGTTTATAAAACAAGTTAAAAGTGAACAATGACTGAAATTAACATAAAGAAAAACACACTAAGTAATTTTCAACGTCATATTCTTATTAGAAATAAATCAACAAAGAATCGTTACCCAAGTACTATGAATAGTACTTGGGATTGAAATGACAAAGTTGGGTGATTCTCTCTAAGCTCAGCTAAGTCCGAGCACAACTCTTAGAGCTCATTTGAGCTATCTCGGGAACTAAGTTGTATTTGGAGGTGTGAAAAGATGGCTCATGTGTATGTGTTTTACAATTCACAAGCTTAACCTTTTCACTCCATCTCTTATGCTATTTATACATGTATGGTATTTGACTCTTTCCTAAGTGACAAGCGACATCATCTGTAAGATAAAATCTTGATGTATTTTGTCTCTGTTTACAAAGACTATTCTAGGTAAGAGACAAGACTACTTTCCTAAGTTCGGTGATGACACCGAGCACGATCTTTTGCCATTCGTGGAAAGTTGACTTTGGTTGATAAGGACTTCGCCTTATCCGATTCAACCTTTCCCGCCTTGTCCCGCTCTTTCTTGATCTTAACATTCTTGATCTTCTACTTCAGTTTGTCTTGCATGTAAGTTGGAGAGGAATCTTAGGGATTGAGTGAGTTATTGTCATCACTCACTGAATCCATCATCTTCTTCTTGACTCGGTCTTCACCCTTTAATTTACGCCCTTCTTGGTGGAGAGACTTCTTTATTGCCTCTTCTTGAGTATCACGAAGATGACTTCATTGAGAGACTATGCTCTCGGTGACTTGCTTGTGTTAACGGATTAAGTACTTGGGCTATTTTCTATTCAAATCCTAGATTAAGGGGTTTGGGTAGTTCACGAACCCAACAGCCCCTATTTGGATATACAAATAGCCTAAGTGGTTGATCGATGTAAGTGAGCAAAGGCTTCTTCTTAACCGAATGTACTAATGAATACAATAAGGAACACCGAGTAAATGAATAAAACATACATCGTTTATTGATCGATTACATAGTTCCTATCACTAGTACAAAAGATAAACAAAATGATGTCAATCCGGATGGATACCCAAAGGTGCTTCAAGCTTTACTTTCTTAGTGATGAGTGTTTCCTGTCGGGATGGTCTCGATCTTGGCATTCGGTCTTGATGTAGAACGGCGTTTCTTCGGGATTGGATCGAGAGGCCAGGGGATATAAGCGAACATTGCGACTACTCGGCCTAATCAATGTCACTCCATCTTTGAAATGCGGGGTTCCATAGACATCAATGTGGAATAGCCCTCTTTCGGGCTCTTCAATCACAAGCAGTTTACAAAATTAACACCCTCAGGCGGTTCTGTTGCATTCAAGGCGAGCACTTTGATCTCGGGTTGAAATCAACTCTTTTCCTTTTGCGGTGGAAGCTTGTGGTTGAGATCCTTGAGGTGCGGTCAAGGCAAGTGTGAATTTTCGATTAATGGTGCTTCCCTCACCTTTCATATCTTTTGCTAAGCATCTTCATCGGCTCCTTGACCACCTTGTTTTGCTTCTTTCCAATGATCGGACCGAGTTCATCAAGTTCGATGATCCCAAAGTCACCGAACTTTAAAGATCATGAACCTCAAAGTGTCTTTTGTCATCCCTCTGTAAACATTCATAGCCAATGGTTTGGTGTTGGGAATGATTTTGACATCGATGATTTTTTCAGAGAAGCCTTGGTGGTCATTGTCTTGACTATATTCTTTGATTACGCTTTGCACGAGAGCTTGATTTTCTTTCTCTTTTCTTCATATCGAGCTCTCATTGCGACCATTTGAGCGACTGAGCTTCCATGAACTTCCGTCTGCTCGACCCTTTTTAAGCTTGCTTGCATCTATTCCACATTTTCGACTTCTTGAGAATCACTTTGGTTAATGCTTCCTTAGTCTTCTTTTCATCCTCGACTTGTTTCAATTTCCTTTCTTCTTTAGCAAGGTGTTTGGTTAGGCTGTTGAGGAGTGAAGAGGTATTCAGTGTCACCGATTTTGTAGGAATCCTCTCGGGCTCGTGGTTGTCGGTATGCCTTTGCCCTTGTCTTGTCCCGAGGAGGATGATGCAATAATGGGAGGTGTTGTTGCCATGATTGGTGTTGAGGCTGTCGGTGTTGTTGTTGTTGTTGCTTGAGGTGGAAGTGATGAGATTGGTGCTGCAGAGACCTGGTGCGATGATGATGATGTTTGAGCGGTGAGGCGGTGGTGTTTGCTCCCCTCGGTGTGAAGAGGAGGTTCTTGATATTCTCCCCTCAACTGCTGGGCTTTGTAGCATCGGTGAGGGCAAGAGTTGGAGTAGGTCTTGAGGGGACCGACCAACTTGACCTTTGAAGGCTGATAGATTTCATCATCATGGCCTTTATTTCAAGTATCCGCTTGAAGACCAAATGACCTTTGCATCCAAGTTTGCATGAGATAACCCAAGGCGGTCATTCGTGGACCAAGATTCCAAGCCATTGAAGACGAGGCTGAGTCAAGGTAGCTACCGAGTGTTTAGTGAGTCCATGGTGGTCTCAAGAGTCTCGAATCAAGTTTGAAGACCCTGAACGTTCGCAGACTTGAGCATCTCTATAAGGTCGGTGAGCACGGATGAATTCTTTGCATATGCTTGATTGCCTCAAAGACTTTGGCATTGGGCTGGGTCTTCTTTGTGCGTCCCTCGATTTCATCAATCGTAACCCCAATCGTCTCAAGATGCTTGAGGAACTTAACCATGTGTTCATCAAAGTTGACAAGATGATGATATATAAGATCTACGTGCTCATGAACATTTTCGTTGAAGGTGAGCACATCGGATCTAAGGTCGTCAGAATGGCGGCGACCTCGGTGTGTTGATCCCAAAGCTGCTCAAGAAACCCGTAAGCGACCTCCTTGAAGCCCTTGATCCACTTAGCCAATTGTCTTTCGGTGAGAGGATGAACATTGTCAAATCTTTTGAATTCGTCGAAATGGAAGATGAGGTGAGTCATTGTCTTCGTGTAGAAAAGGTGACTCGATGCGTATACGTGGATCGGTGAGGCTCTTGTTCGCTTTGAACCTCGGCGTCACTTCTTCCCTGCGATAAGATTTCTTCATCACTTCAAAGAAAGTCATCATCGATTCTAGCACTCGATAACCTCAAAGCGATTAACAAGGGAGTGGGAATGGGTTCCATATCGGTGGTGGTATTGATCCTCCGAGTCTTTGTCCCCGTGGACCCCTCGGACAACGGTGGAAGTTTCAAATCTTCTCTGGAGTCGGGATTGGTTTTGGGTTCCGTGTCGGTGGTTGTTTCTTTCCTCCGAGTCTTTGTCCCCTGATGACCCCGAGACACGGTGGGTATTTCGATGCCTTTAGCGTAGTCGGTGAATGTTGTATCCCTATCGATTGGATTGTTTGTTTTCCCCGAGTCTTTGGGATCGTCGGTGTGCCTCGACAAAGGCTTGGATTTGCTAATGTCATCCGGGCAAAGTGGAAGCGCTCCCTACCGGTGGGTTGTTTGTTTCCTACGGATCTTGGGAGTAGTAGGTGTGACCAAGGCACCGACCGTGATGTATCGGTGTCCTTCGTTGTCACGGGGTGGTTGTTGCTGGTCGGTGGGTGTCTTTTGGTCTCGGGCCTTTTGTGCCTCTTGGTGGTGCTCACGAAGCCTCGGGGCCTGAGACTTTGGTTTAGTCTTAGTCCCAGTCCGAGTCTTCCCTTTTCTTTTTAGAGCGGGGTTTGGAGACATCGATCCCTCACCGTTGTTCTGACAACCATATGGGCCGTCAATTCAATAGGTGTGACAAGGGATGGGTCCTTTTGAAAGTTTGAAGGACTCGGGATGCCGTAAATTTCAAATTTTTCATCCCGAGTATAATTGGCACCGAGAACGATTGTAGAGCACAAGAGACAAACCTAGGATACGAAATATACTTCATCCTAGTTTTGCTCTGTAACCGTTATAAGATCGCGTAAATGATCTCCCTATGTCGACAAAGTGACCCCATTCATTAGGCAAGATTCCATCATCAATGAATAGAGTTAACTTGTTCGGTGGATGAGTGGTTCCGCCGAGGACCCGAATCACAAAAGTGAAAAGGATCCTCCAAGCCACGGGAATGAACTTTTAGTGGTGGGGTCTTGTCCAAAATGTGGGATCCAAAACAATTTGTTTTAACCCATCCTTCACCATGGAAGGTTCAAGATGGGCGACATAAACACCTTTGTTGTAATCTAACCACGTTGAAGTGCAAAAGTTTTGTAATCCAGGTATATTGTTGCCCCATTAAGATCGAACGATGAGATACTCCCGAGTGGTCTAAGGTTATTCTCATCGATCGAAGGTGTCGGGTCAAAGGCTTTAGCAGCTTGCCCAAAACTCCACGAGGTAGTTTGGGTACAACACGAGGACATTTACAAAGGTGTTTTTAGTGGGCGGTTGAATAAAAATTTTAGAATGTCTTTATAGGTTGGGACATTTTCAGGGTATTCAAAATTACCTATGACATTGTTTGTTTTGAATTCAACGTTTGATAGATCCCCTACCCACTGAGAAGCAAACTGGAGAGATTGAGTTCTAGCCATGTCTAAAGAAGTTTTTTTGGGTTTAAAGAAAACGTCTGGCAAGAACAATCAAAATGTTTAGATCTCTCTAGTTTGTGATGAAAAGACTTTTGTAAATGTTTACAAGAAAGGTTTTCCAAAAGAGGTTTTGAGCACACACAAATGTTTTTTGAATTTTTTGAAATGATTTTGACAGAGTTTAGTTGCAGAAAAGATTTGTGTGTGTGAATTGTGTTGGAGAAGAGGGTATTTATAGAGTGATAAGAGGGGTGTTTTGTGCACAAATGGAAAAGTTAAGAGTAGGTTTTGAAAGACTTTTGAATTTCCCATTTAATGCTACCACTCCATTACCATGATAAAATCCGTTTTCAAGGAGCAGTTGAGGCATTGATAAAGTGCACTTTGCGAGAGAAAAATATCAATTTGATATTTCTTGTGAGAGGCATTAAATGCCAAGTGGGATGTGATGAAGACAAAGAGACATATATTCCTTTATTAAATTGGCATAGTTACCAACCTAGGACATTTAAGTAAGCGATACTTGGACCATTTAGTTACTCATTCAATGCTCTTTGTCAAGTGTCAGGACACCGAATGAGTCTTACTCATTCGGTGAGAGGTTTATTTTGATTTTTGGGAGGATGAACCATGTCGGAGAACTTATCGAGATTGGTTTTCAAATACTTGACTTTCAATGTCAAGCATTCCCAGTCAGCTTCGGTCTCCGAACGTAGGTTCATCAAGGGTTTGGTGAAGATATCACCGGTTGATATTGATAGGGATGAAATGAAGTTCTATGTCTCCTTTCATTATGTGATCCCCGATGAAGTGATATCGATATCAATGTGTTTGGTTCTTTGGTGGAGGACGGGGTTGTTGGAGATTGCAATTGCACTAGTGTTGTCACGTAAGATGGGCACCATTTTGTAATGGATGTCATAGTCGAGTTGACTTTTCATCCATAATACATTGGCACGACATCCTGCTGACTACATATTCGACTTCGGTGAGGACATAGCCACCGATTGTTGCTTCTAGCACTCCAACACACCGTTTTCCTCCAAGAAATTGACAGGACCCCGAGGTACTTTTTACATCCATGTTGCACCAAAGATAATCGAATCGAGTAACCTTGAGATCAAATCCGAGCATATTGGATAATATAGTCCAAGGTTTGGGGTTCCTTCAGTGCACGAGTATTCTTTTGGTCTGCAGTGAGGTGGGATTCTTTGGGATTGACCGATATCTTGCTATTAAACAGATCGAGAATTGTATGTCGGTCTAGTAGCGGTTAGATACATCGATGAGCCAACAATCCCTCCGAAATGAGTTTGATTGATGATTTGCGGTGAGATCGGGTCCAAGGTTGTTGGGTGGAACCATTGGTGTCTTCACCGAGGCATAGTCAAATATCTCATATTTCTTCAAGAGATTTACGGTGTATTTCTCTTGGTGATGGATATACCTTTATCGCTTGCTCGATTTGAAGTCCAAGAAAGTAAGTGAGTTCCCCATCATGCTCATTTCAAACTTCTTTGTCATCGGTTTTCAAACTGTTTGCAAAGTTTGTAGTTTGTTGAGCCAAAGATGATATCATCAACATACACTGGACTAGTATCACATCTGTTGGGTTCTATAGACAAAGCGATTGTGTTGTCTATCTTTCCTCGACAAACTTTTTGTATCGGGAAGGGTGAGAGAGTTTCATACCATGCCACAGGAGCTTGTTTAAGTCCATAAAGGGCTTTGTCAAGCTTTGAGACATAGTCGAGAATTCACTACTCTCAAAGCACGGAGGTTCTTGAACATACACATCTTCCTTGAGATCACCATTTAAGAATGCACTTTTAACATCCATTTGGTAGACCACGAAGTTCATGTATGTTGCATATGCAAGGAAGATCCTGATGGCTTCCATTCTTGCAACAGAGCAAATGTCTCATCATAGTCAATGCCTTCTTGTTGATTGTATCCTTTGGCTACAAGTCCGGCTTTGTTTTTAATGACAAGGTTGCGTTTTCATCGATCTTGTTTCGAAAACCCACTTCATTCCTATGACTACTACATCCCGAGGACATTTGATCAAGGTCATGACCTTGTTTTTATCAAACTGTTGCAATTCATCTTGCATAGCCCGAACCCGGCTTGGGTGTTTTAGAGCTTGATGACACTTTTGGGTTCAATGTCGATAGGTAATCATCATATAGACATTCATTGGTCGAGGTGCAGTTAGACTAGCGACCATGCTTCTAGTGAGCATGCCTCGGTGGGTTCACCAATGATGTTTACAAGCTCAATGTCACGAGATCTAGTCCACTTACTTTGTGGTGCGGATCCGAGCTTGAAGATGTCACGGGAGTTCGGATGTGAGTTGGTGCAAGAGCCATAGAATCATTTAAAACAACTGTTGAGATGTCATGATCGGGTTGAGGGTCATGAGTTGCGTGTTCTCGATCATTTGGATCATTGTTACATTCCCAAGAGGGACAGATCGATTATCAATGAATTCATTGATGGTTGGTTGGGGTAGGTTGTGGGTAAGACATAATATGAGATGTCGACATCGACTTGATATGAGGAATTGAGTTCGGTGTTGTATTCATCGGAGAATATCTTGAAGAGTTATCAATTCCTATTTCCTCCATCGAGGTGTTGGTGAATCGATGCTTCGGTACTTTCATCAAAGGTGACATGAAAGGTTTCCTCGACTTGTTGTCTCCTTGTGTTAAAAACCACGAAGGCTTTGGAGATCGGTGGTAGCCTAAAAGTATCCATCATCGACTTTTGCATCAAACTTGCCTAGATGATCCTTGTGGTTGTGAATGAACACAGGACATCCAAACACATGAAAATAGCCGATGTCCGAAGTCTACCTTTGAAGATCTCATATGGGGTTTTATTATGTCTTTGACAATGATAGACTGTTTTGAGTGTAACAGTGCGGTTTGGTGCTTGATCCGAGAAATGTTTGAGAGGGTGAGCCATTTAACATAGTTCTAGCGACCTCAATGAGAGTTCTGTTTTCCTTTCAAAGAACCCCATTTTGTTCGGGGTATAAGGAGATGAGAAATTTTGAGAAATTCCTTTTCATCACGAAACTCTCAAGTTCTTGATTTACGAACTCGGTGCCATTGTCAATTCGATTTGTTTGACAATAATGTCATTACGGTTTCAATCTTCACGATGAATGACATTATTGCATCACCGCCTCGACTCTTTTAGAAAGAAAGTATACCCAAGTGTATCTTGAGAATTCATCAACAATGACAAGTGTATACTTCTCGTCTTTGGATTGATCCGGGATGACGGTCCAAACAGATCCATGTGCAGGAGTGAAGGCGACTTTGATGGAGAAATTTTGTTTGGTTTTGAATGATGCTCGTGGTGTTTACCTTTTCACAGCGAGCATGGTTTGTCTTTGCAAAGACCGGTGATGGTAAGCCAAGGACCTTGTTTTGTTTGCCAAGTTGTTGAGGTTTTTGAAGTTCGGTGTGAGAGTCTCTTATGCCACTGCCCAATTGATAGTTTCAATTGGCTTTGGCAAAGAGACACGTTCCATCTTGGGAGAGAGTTGACATGTCAAGCACATAAACATCATCTCTCCTAGAGCTATCAACACAACTTCCTTGTTGGCATTAAAATGGTACCTTGTTTATCATTGAATTGTACAATGAATTTTGCATCACATAGTTGGTGACAACGATGAGATTGTATTTGAGACCGTTGACATAGGCTATTCTAGAGAAAACTATTCCATTGCGGTTCTTGAACCATAACCTTGATGGGACATGATGAGTTATCACCAAATACTACCTTGGGCCTGGTTCCTTTACATACTTGTGCGGATATTCCTTCACACCGGTCATGCTTCTTGAGCATCCACATCTAGATGCCAAATAGGCTCCCTGGCATGTCTCTCGCAAGTAGTAAACTCAATTAGTTTCTCTTCGTGACCCACTTACTAGTGGGCTTGGATCTCAAGGTCTCTTTGAAATTTGCAATCGACTCATGGTCGGTGGTTGTGTGCAAGGTGCTACCAGGTTTTGCACTTAGAGGCGAGGATGACTCGGTGACTACAGGTTGTTTGGAATTTCTCCTTGCATGAATGATCTTGTCATGTTGGGATGTCTCATGAGTCGGATTACGCATATATCACGGCATGTATTCATGAGACAATCATCGATGATGATCATTGAATCCAGATGAGGACGAGAGAGGAAAAGGTTTTGCTCTATTCTTTGGGGCGATTTTGGAGGATGAAGCATACTTATGACCAACTTTTGTATAGTTTGCTTGGTCGACATCGTAGATGATCGGCGATCTGTGATCATCCTTTTGCGAATCATGCAAAAAAGGATTCTATAGCGATTGTCGATGGTATGGGTGGTGTAATGACACACTCGCACTTTTGTTTGTTTTGGAGGTTGACTTAGACTTTGAGGAATGGAGGAAGCGACTTTGTCTCCTTGATTGGTTGGGGACCTTTTCAATGGATTCCATTTTTGAGAAGCTTCCTCACAAGTTCGATCGATTCTCGGATTTGATCAGTGGGGAGAGAGGATGATGAAGTCTCGGCGAGGAGTAGACTCATGTTGGATTAGTTTTGCTTGTCTTTGAAGGATGGTTCTACCACGTCCATACCTTTCTTTTGGTGAATGAGGATTGAATTGTAGTGGAGTAAGCTCGAGCTTGGGCGGCACTCGAAGAGGTTTCGGTGGTGGGCGGTGCTTGAGATTACGCCAGACTCGAGATGTGTTCATGCACCACCGGGCGCATCGTGGAGTCAAGCATGCTCTTTAGAGCTTGACTTTCGAGCTCTAGAATCCTTCGAATCGAAGTTTGGAAGCTTACTCTCGGGATTAACTCATTCAATCCATTCACGGAATTTGAATCACCAACATACTTGTAATCATGCCACCGACACAAATGGCTTAGGAGGCGGTCTTTGTTGAGAGAGTCGGGAGATGATCTTCACCTATGACTCTCTTCTTCTCGCCTCTTGGGGGCTCCTACAAACATCAAAGACCACAGGATTCTTAGCAGATCCAACTTTTAAGAATATCATTTGCCTTTGTAAGTTCATCTTGAAGATTACGATTTCTTTTAACTAGTTCGGTGTTTTGAATTTGCAAAGTGATGACCTCAAGCTTAGCTTGTTTTAAAATGAGCAATTCATCCCTACGGTTATTCAATTCAAAACTTAACTTGTTGTACTTAGAAAAAGATTCGGTCTTTGCTCTTCTACAAACTTAAGGTCAACATTTAGATAATTCATATAAGGCGCCAATCGTAGTCATCATCCATAGAAAGTAAAGTGTTTACCTTCTTCATTGTGATGTTGACCCATTCTCCGCTTCTAGCATGATTCTTCCCAACAGAAGCTTGTCTTCTTCTCGAGAGAGCCATTAGAGCACCGACTTGTACCATTTCATCATCCGATGAGATTGGCTCTTCATCGATCAAAGGTTTCAAAGAACAAGGCCTTTGTTCTTCCCTGCCAGATTGAACATTTTTGTTGTTTACGGGGTGGCCTCAAGCAATGCAAGCTTAGCTTTTGCTTTCTTATACTTAGCTTCATAATCAATGGTTTTGTTAAGATCGATTTGTTTTGAACATTTTGATGAGACCGATAGATTTTAGGTTGAAATTTGCTAAAGCTCAAGACCGATTAGATCACGATGGTTTGTAAGAGGGTTGAAATTGTTTTGAAAATGATCTTTTGCAAAATGGCCTCTTTTGTGACACTTGTAGCATTCGGTGTCTTGATTTCTTTAGCGGTTGAAAACCTTTGTTTCTTTTATAAACCTTGAGAGTTAGCGAGTGCCCTTCTGAAATTCAACATTCGGTCACTTAGGTACTCTCACTCGATCTCTCATCGAGCTCATCATCCGAGTTTTCTTGGAAATCTTGAACTACATTGTTAGAGAAAGCGGTTGATATCGGTGATGAGGTAGTGGTCGAGGACTTCTTGACTTCACGAGACTTTTTAAGTCGTGGTATCGTCTGTTGATGAGGTTTTCCTCATAGACAAATTTCCATAAATTTCGTGAAGCTCAAGATTTTGGATATGACTAGCATTCACAGTCCACGAGAGAAATTCAACCACTTCTCGGGAGGCATTTACAAAACCAACATTGATTTCATGCTTAGACAACTTAACACCATCATTTGAAAGTTCATTTAAAAGAGTTTTGTATCGGTGTAAGTTCGAGAGAGTTTAAGTCCTTAGCCACGAAGGTGTTATACTCAAGTTTGGGTCCATTATCCTGTTTTCCTTGGTATCGATGGTCCTTCATGACTATGAACTAGGTCATCCAGGTTTGCTTAGCGATTTACAGACTAATAACGAGACTCCATAATATCGTCGGGAAGACAAGATATTATGATACTTTTGAGTCTTTGGTCTGGTTGACCACTCTCCTTTCATCTTGGGTCCACCGAGCTTGGTTTGGGCAACCCTTGACGATCTTTGGGACAAATGGACCTTCATTTATGCACTTGACATAATAAGGTTCCATCCCAATCAAATAGCAAAGCATTCGCTTTTCCATTTGTTAAATTTGCCAACTTCAAGTCTAGGGCAACGGTGAATAAGCTCCACCCTTTTATCGACTAATTGGGGTACATCAATTTGACCATTTAGGATCCTAATTTAAAACTTTTAGAGCGGCCTAAAAGCGAGTTTTATAATTAGCCTTGCTCGATACCACTTGTTGTTCCCCGTTCACTATCGTTTAAAGCAGTTAAAGTTTATAAAACAAGTTAAAAGTGAACAATGGTGAAATTAACATAAAGAAAAACACACTAACTAATTTTCAACGTCATATTCTTATTAGAAATAAATCAACAAAGAACACGTTACCCAGTACTTGCGAATAGTACTTGGGATTGAAATGACAAAGTTGGGTGATTCTCTCTAAGCTCGGGCTAAGTCCGAGCACAACTCTTAGAGCTCACCGAGCTATCTCGGGAACTAAGTTGTATTTGGAGGAGTGAAAGATGGCTTGCGTGTGTGTTTTTACAATTCACAAGCTTAACCTATTCACTCCATCTCTTATGCTATTTATACATGTATGGTATTTGACTCTTTCCTAAGTGACAACCGACATCATCTGAAGACAAAATATCGATGTATTTTGTCTCATTCTAAAGACTATTCTAGGTAAGAGACAAGACTACTTTCCTAAGTTCGGTGATGACACTGAGCACGATCTTTGCCATTCAGGGAAAGTTGACTTTGGTTGATAAGGACTTACGTCTTATCGATTCAACCTTTCCCGCCTTGTCCGCTCTTTCTTGATCTTAACATTCTTGATCTTCTACTTGATTTGTCTTGCAAGAAGTTGGAGAGAATCTTAGGGATTCGGTGAGTTATTGTCATCACCACCTGAATCCATCATCTTCTTCTCGACTCTTCACCCTTTAAGTTCCACCTTGCGAGTGGAGAGACTTCTTTATTGCCTCTTCTTGGTATCACGAAGATGACTCACCGAGAGACTATGCTCTCGGTGACTGCTTGTGTTAACGGATTAAGTACTTGGGCTATTTTCTATTCAAATCCTAGATTAAGGGTTTGGGTAGTTACTGAACCCAACAGACCCCTTCAATATAATTAGCCAGTCAAACCCTCTGGTCAAACAAATCAACTCGCGCCCTTTTTCCTCTTCTTCACCAAACCACCCTGCAACACTTCACCTCCCATCACCCCAGCTTATCACCCACTCACCTTGTTCCCCCCCACCTCAACAACACTCCAAAGAGCATTTAATGCTACCTCCTTCCCCTCACTCAACCCCAACTGCTAAAAAACCTTTTTGGCGCCAAAAATGCATCAAACGGCCAAGACCACTCCTAGACATCCAATGGCCTCAAATCAAGTGGGATATGCTCAGAGTAGTGAGAGAAAGCAGTTGCTATAAAAAAAGGAAGCAAGAGAAGGAAGAAAGAAAGTAGTCTTTTAGTTTTAAATTTTCATCAATGTCGTTTTTAGAATAAATGTTTTAGTTCAAGTTCAAATCTGTTACCTTTTGTTTTCTTGTATCAAACTCAAGTATAATTATCAGTGTAATCTATTTTTAAGCATCAATTCCAAAGTTCTATCTAGTTTTATATTTTTATGCCACTGTTGCAAATTTCAGTTTCCAACTCCTACCTTCAAGCTTCAAATAGCTCAGTTCTAAGTTCTAATAAGCTTTTATAAGCTACTTAGAGCTTTTTATAAGCTTACATTTTAGTTTCAAGCAAAATTGGGTTTTGGTCAAAGAAAGTCAAACTGGGCCAGAACTGAAATGGAAATGGATATGGTTGTTGCAGAGCATGGAAATGGGTTGAATTATAATGATTTGGGTTGATTTATATAGGATAGAGGTTCTTTGATTGATTGATTTTCAAGCCATTGTGGCTAAGGACCAAATGTAAGTTAATTTTCAAGGTTTCATTGCATAATTTGTGTTTGTAGTTATAAATAGTTTTAACCTATTTAATTAGTTGTATTTAGAGTAGTTAGACTCAGTTTGATCATTAAATTTAGCTAGTGCAGTGTTTAGTTCAATTTTACTTGCAAATCAGTTGGTAAAAGGGTGTTTGGATCTGTTGGTTTAGCTGTATTTGAGGCTTGTCCAGTGATTGAAACCTGTTGGTATAGGCTTGTGTAGATCATTTGCACTCATTTCTGTCTTAATATTGCACCTGCAAAGGCTCATAGTCAAAATCATCCTTAAACTGTTTTATTAGCTTATCTGTTGGATTTTTATAAAATCAAAGACTTGATTTGTGTTTAGAATTCATAGGTATAACTTGCAGTAGTGTCATTTCATCATATTACATCAAGATCAGTCCACAATTTAGTTTCAAATCTCATTTAAGTCAAAGTTGTAAAACTGTCAAAACTCAAAAATATTGAAAAAGCCATTTTGAGCCCAACTGGGGTGAATTATCATTGCTTCATTTCTGGGTTAGATCATGTGAAACTTGGGGTTTAAAAAGTTCAACTGATCTATTTTCTTATCACCATTTTGTGTATTTTTAAAATTTTTATAAGCTCTAAAAGCGCTTGTTAAAATAGGCTTAAGTGCCGCATACACTCAAGATTAATCGAGTGTGCACGTTGTCTGTGAAGGTTGCACAGAGCTCATAAGAGCTTGCCTAGGTCGATCTTTGGTTTGTAAGTAGCCACCAGGTCTACTTTAGGTTCCTTCATTTGGTTTTAGTTTCAACTTATCTTGAGTGCTTATTTTCGGGGCTCAGTAGTACCTCAAAGCGATTTTAGCAAATTAGCCAAATCATCCAAATCTGTGCAAGTTGCATTTTAGAGGTTAAGAGCAGTTGAGATTAGTTGCATTTGGGTATTTATAACATATTATTGTACATATAAGTTTGGTGCCCATTTGTGGCTTGGGCTTATTCTAAGTCTTATTGATAAGCACTTTGCATTCTGATTCCATATTCTTGCACACAACCCCTGTTTTATAATTTTCCTAGATTCACAATATTATTTTAGACTTTTCTTGAATTTTCAGATTTTTCCAAGTCGGTTTGGTATTTTTCTTAATTTAAAAGCAGTTTTTAAGTCTTTTAATTAGCTTTTAATACAATTAATTGAGAAAAGTTTCAAAAAATAAGTTTTATTTTCCTAGGTTAAGATAAATATAAAAGTCAAAAAAAAATATTTTTCAGATTTTCTTAGTTAAATTTGTATTTTTAAGCAATTTAAGTAGTTTTAAATAGTTTTAATTCATAGAAAATACAAAAATAATCGGAAAAATACAAAAATAGTTTTGAAAATTCTCTTTAGTTATTTTAGATTTTCAAAGTCATAATTTCATTTTCTAGCTTTATTTCATATTTTCTTGTATTTTAGGCTATTATTAAATAGTTAAAATAGTTTTAATTAATAATAATTAGATAAATAGTTATAAAATAATTTTCTTATTCTAAAATTTTCTTTTATCATTAGTTTTGTAAAAATGTCATTTTCGTATTTTTAGGATTTATATTTTTTAAGTTTTACATTTTCTTTTGTACGTCGCGTAGTTTTTTAATTTAAGTTTTAAAAAAAATCAAAAACATCATTTTGCAAATAGTGATAGCGTTTATTTAATATTTTTTATCTTTTTAATTTTCTTTAATTTGCATTTAAGCCTCCGTAATTTATTTACTTTTACGTAGTTATAATAATTCAAATCCTCTTTTCCGATTCAAATCTCTCGATTACTATCCGTTTGGTGATTCATCGCATAGCTCATTTGGGACATAACGACGGGAAACACTATACTCTCGATCTTCATTGCATTTGTTTAGGATGTTTTAAGTTTCTTACGGTTAGCCATTCACAAGTGGCTAGCTTGTGTGAAAACTTGACCGTCTGGGGCGAATCAAATTTTAAGCGCCACGGGAGTGTGTTGATTATCTTCCGTTTAGCAGTTAGTGATTTGAATATTCACTCTTTGTTCATACCATCCATCCATCTATCTATATATATCCATATTTTCTTATAAAAATCCAAAACCCAAAACATCTCAAAACCTATAAAACACAAAAATATTTTCTTTTGTTTCTCTATATATGTATAACCATAAAACTCAAAATAATCTTCTTTCCCATTTTCATAATTCCCTTCCTTGGCTCGAGATTCCTTAGAGTAACTCTAGTGCATGCGCACTCGTTCTTCTAGATCATTGAGTCCTTGCGTGATCCAGCGAAATTCTAGAAGGCGTTCTCGTGGGCGTCTTGCCCAAATAGTCGAACCCGAGATTCGTACTATTTCAAGCAACAATATGGCGGATGAGCGAACTATGGCGGAAATGCTCGAGGCACCCACCGGGGTTATGGAGATGCCATCATTCTACCAAAGAATCAATTCGATCACTTTGAATTGAAGACACATTTGATCGACTTGTGTCTACAAATCAATTCCACAGGTTTGATCGTGAAGACCCGTATGCACACATCCGATGGTTTAACAAGTTGACTTCAACTATCAATTTCAAGGATGTGCCACAAAAAGTAATCAAGTTGATGCTTTTCCCATTCTCACTGAGGGACGGCCGGATTTGGTGGAAAAGAACCCCTCGATCTATCGAAACTTGGGAGGATCTTGTTCAAAAGTTTGTCAATTATTTCTTTCCTCCATCAAAGACGACTAATCTTAAAATGAAATTTCGGATTTCGTCAAAATTTCGATGAAAACTTTGGAGAGGCATGGGAGAGATTCAAAGATCTCCTCGAAATGCCCCATCATGAATTCACGGAGCTGACAAGTCAATATCTTTTACAATGGGTTGAGCGGTAGCGATCAAGATTCTTTGAGCCTTGCAGCAGTAGCAATATCTTGAATCGTAAGCCTAAAGATGTGATTGAGATTTGCGAGCAAAATCAAAAGTTCCTATTTCTCGCAACAAAGTCAATACTCCTAACACTCCGCTTCTTCATCCGGTAACTCTTACGAAGTTAGCGCTCAGATAGCCGCTCTAACGGACGCCATCCGTTGTATGATTAAAGATGTAAAGGAAATCAAAAGCGAAATTCATAAGCGAGAACCAATCAAAGCCGTAAACAAGGTGTGTGAAACTTGTAGTGGTCCACGCGTATTATGATTGTCAAGCAACCGATGCTTCTTTTACCAAGCTCCCGTAGCTTACAGAAACCACAATCAATACCGACCACAAGTGATCCTCACTACAGTGCACCTAGCGGTATGACACCACAGTTTTCCTCATGCAAAACCATGGCGGTCAAAATCTCTTTGTTCCAAATCAAGGGCAAAACTTCCATAACTCTCAAAATTTCAATCAAAGCCGAACAATTTCAACCAACCATATCAAGCTCCAAATCATCAAAGTTATCAACAACCTCTCAAGCTCCCATGCCAAATGACTTCATGAAAATTCGGAGTCAAGCATACGTTCAATGCAAACTCGGATCAATAACATGAGAGTTGAGCTAAAAATGAAATTGATACCACAATGTCTCGGCAGACAAATGAGTTAAAGAATATGATGAGCGGTTTCATGAACATGAATATGAACAAAGCTTCATCATCTTACGGAGGACTCTAAGCAATACAATTCCCAATCCCGATGCCGAGTTGAAAGCCGTCACCACTCGTAGTGGTAAGGCGACAATGGACCTTCGACTCCAATGCCTCCTCACCGTAGCAATGAGTCAAGTTACCAAGGATACAACGGACAAGGTGCATTTCTCAAGCCCACAGTACGCGCATGTCCCACCTTCGTAGTCAAGTTTTAAGTCCGGAACCGAAGTTCGAAGACAAATTCGAGCGAAAACACTTCCATCCCGGCTAAAAGCCTAGTCACTTCCTTACCCATCAAGAATGAATGATGAGAAGCTCAAAGACAAAAACAAAGAGCAAATGGAAAATTTTCCAAATCTTCAATGAGCTACACTTTGATATAAGCCGTTGATGCTCTCATTCTAATGCCTAAATTTGCATCCACGCTTAAAGGCTTCTTGACCAACAAAGATAAGCTATACGAGATGGCTAAAACTCCTCTCAATAAGCGATGCTCGTGGTCCTTCTCAAGAAGCTTCCCAAAAGCTTGAAGACCACAGCGATTTTAATCCGTGTGATTTCTTGGGGATGGTTCAATGCTCGCCTTGGCGATCTTGGCACTAGCATTAACCTTATGCCACTCAAGTATGGAAGAAACATGCTCTTCCTAAGCTTTCACCCACTTGTATGACACTCGAGCTAGCGGACCGTACCATAACTCGTCCACTGGGATAGCCGGGGATGTCGTGATGAAAGTAGGAAAGTTTCACTTTCCACCGACTTTGTTGTAGTAGACTTTGATCGCATCCTAGAGTTCCCTCATCTAAGGGAGAGCTTTCTTAAGAGCAGTGGTGCTCGATTGATGTATTCTTTGAAGAGTTGACCATACGGGTTGACAATGAAGAACTCGCGTTGAATATCAGCGGAACTCCAAACCTCTGTCCAAACAGCAGTGTTGCCACAATTGATCAAAATCAAAGATTCAATGCAACACTCTCAAATTTCACGGTTAAGAGGAGTCACCAAAAGCGTGTTGAGCTTAAAGGCATGAAAATCACCCTGGTTCAAACAAATGGTTTGAAAGTTGTACCGGGAAGTCAAAAGTGTTCTTGATGATGATGATCTAGAATCGGAGACTTCATCGGAGTGGTGGAAATTGCTAGCTCTAAGAGCACACCACTTGTCCCACCTCGGAATCGGTTTATCGTGTCGAGTTTGTTAACTCTTGTGGATGAAACCAAACTCTCTTGATTTCATCTGAATTGGATGATGATGTTTGTGATCCAATGGGAGACACTCTTCCCATTGAAGAATTGCTCAAAATGATCCATCATCTTCTAGTCTTATTCCCGACTCTTCCATCCCTTCTCTCACTCGATGAGGAAGATGACAACTTTGGAATGAAGTCGATGCATTTCTTAGTGACGAGTCAATTCCAACGGAATTGATAATACTTTCTTTGATTCGGAGGAGACATCCTTTTACGGAAAATCATTGATTGAAGAACCGCTTCCCACCCTCCCTCCCGGACATCTTATTGACAATCACCATATAAGCTTCCGGTTTAAGCTTAAAAATGTCAAAATGGTGATTTGCTTCTTCGATGAGGAATGGACATGCATTCTCATGCGCATCTTTATTCCATTCTTCACGGATGGTGTGGTTGCTCTTTCCTTTTCTCTTTCGGAATGAGGACACCATCTTTGACCCCGTATCATCCTTATAGTTTCTACTATTAACAATACCGCGGTTGTATCTCGTCGGTGTGGAACTTTCGATGTTCATATGTTTATTAACATTGTGAACGAAAGTCCGATCGAGATTGGTTTTCCGTTACTTTCCCATGAACCAATGAATTGGGTCGAGTCAAGCTAGCGACTCGGTAATCAAAACGAGAGTTAAACATGGGTTTTCACCCGTGTACCACCTAGTGTGGGGAGTTTCCCATTGTTGTATAAGTTTTCTCAAAAAAAAAAAAAAAAAAAAAAAAAAAAAAATCTCTTTCAAAATAATGGCGTAGTATTTCCTTTTCGTTCTTTGTTTCGGCATAACATGGTACTTTGAATATTGAGGGCAATATTCATTTCTAGTGTGGGGAATTCTCATGAATTTTATCATGTAATTATACCGCTTAATTCCCCATTTTGGCCAAAATTTTTTTTTTTTGAGTAAGTGTTTCAGACTTACTCAATTGGTTATCGATCCGCCATGTCTAATAAACAAAAGGATTGGCTAATCCGAGAACAAACGGCTCTTAGTAAAGATATCTCAAACCCGTTGACGGCTTGCAATTTGCCCAAAATTGTATGGTATTCATTTCGCATATCCTTAAAAGTGAAGAGTTGGCTAGCCCGCAAGTTTATGGCTTGTGGTAAAGCGATGGAAAAACCATAATTGGTAATCGACTCACCAAAGATAATATTGATAATTTATCTAAGAGTTGGCTAGTCCGAGCAAACGGCCTCGGTAAAGACAAATCAAATCCGTTGGAAGGCGATCGGTGCTAAGCAGTCAAGTCTAAAAGACTAAAAGCGCTCAAACACTAATGCAATTAAGATCGGAGGAGTATAGAGTCTCCCGGGTCGTTATGTCCCGGTGAGCTATCGATGGATCAATCGGCGTCTAGTGATCGAGAAATTTGAATGATAAAGGGAATTGTGATTATTATAACTACGGAAAAGCCAACAAATTAAAAGCGCCTTAAATGCAAATTAAAGAAAATTAAAAGATAAAACCTATTAAATAACGCTATCACTATATTTAAAGTGATGAGCGTTTAAAACCTAAAACGTCGTTTAAATTAAAATCTACGTGACGTACAAAATAAAAAGTGAAACTAAATCAATATTAACCCTAAAAATATGAAAATGATGTTTTACAAACCTAATGATATAAGAAAATATTTAGAAAAAGAAAATTATTTTTAAAACTAATTATCTAATTAAAACTATTTTTAACTATTAATTAATTACCTAAAATACAAGAAAATAGGAAATTAAGCTAGAAAAATAAGATTAACACTTGGAAAAGTCTAAAATATCAAAATAGACTTTTCAAAACTATTTTTGTATTTTTGTGACTATTTATCTATTTTCTAGGAATTTTAAACTATTAAAACTAATTAAATCACTAAAATTACCAAATGAACTATGAAAAATATGGAAAATTACTTTTTCACTTTTATATTTATCTAAGCCTAAGAAAAATGAAAACTTATTTTTTGAACCTTTTCTAATTTTTGTATTAAATGCTATTTAAAATGCTAAAAACTAATAAAAATTAAGAAAAATAGCAAAAGCAGTGAGAAAAATCTGAAAATTTCGGAAAATTCTAAAATAATATATAGAAGCTATGAAAATTGGAAAAACAGTATGCTAAGTGGAGAAATATAGAACTGATGTGATAATGCTTATTGAAATAAGCACTAAATAAGCCAAATGATTAAAATGAGCTACCACACTAGAACAGAAGCTATGATTAACTAAAAGTGACCAAATGAGATTCAAATCAACAAGTTATAACTACTGATTAGCCAACTAACACAGATTTGATGATTATGATAAAAGTGCTAAAACAGATTTAGGTGTCCACTTGCAGGCCAGAAATAAGCAACCAAATAAGCTATAAACTAAAATCCAACTATTGATATCTCAACTAGACCTAAATGACTACCTCTGACCAAAAGACCAGCCCTTGAAAAGCTTTTATAAGCTCTGTGCAAGATTGACTAAAACTGAGAAAATTACTCAGTGAATACTGAGAAATGAGCAGGGCAGATGGGGCTTGTTTTGAGCTTAAGTTCAAGCTTATCCAGCAAGCTTAAAGCAAAAACAGATATTAGAGCTTAAAGACAACCAAGCCAACTACTTATATCCCAAAAATCAGACCTTGAAAACCTTTAATGAATCTGTGGATCATTGCGCTATCTGCGTAAATCCAACTTTTCACCATTTTGACTTTTTGAAAAAGGATAGAGTTTGACTTTTTGAAGTTTTAATCCAATTTAATGATTGATTATGTTGTTAAATGATGTAATGAAGCTATAACAACCTTTGTTAATGACTTTTAAACACAAAATGATGATTTGCTTTTCCAAAATCTCAACGATTAGCTGTTTGATTCAATTGATATGGTTTTGACTTTTAGAAGTCATTGGACACAAAAGTAAGGCAGTTTGGACTCAAATGAGTCTAACAAGCATGAACAAGCGAAGTCAATCACTTGTATATAAGTAAATGACAGGTTAAACCTCTTGAACCAAACACCCTATATCTAGCTGTTTTGAGTACAAAAGGACCCAAACTCTTTACCAACTTGTAATTGTGATCTAGTTAACTTAATATAACTAAAATCTCTTTGTGAGAACAAGTTTAGCTTTGGTTTAGCTTCAAAAGCGGATCATGCACATGAGACTTAAAAAAATGACTTACAAGTGGTCCTAGCCACTATGGCTTTGCACAAACAAGTAACAATGAACCTCTAGCCTATCCAAACCCCAACCTAGCTTAATATCAACCCACATCCATATTTGCTTCACCCATTGACCAATTCCATTGCCATATTGACCTGTTTGACTTTCTTTGACCAATATCCCAACTTGCTAGAAACTTCAATGTAAACATAGAAAGCTTTCAAAGCTTTGTGAAGCTTGTATAAGCTTATTAATCTTGATAAATGAGCTTTTGAAGCTTTTAAACAAGATTTAGACTTAAGAATTTGAAGCAGTGAACATTAATATTGAATTGTGATCATAAAGCGGTTGGATGCTTGAAAATAATTGAAATACACTTAAACACATAAGTTTGATACAATTTAACAAAATGATACAAGTTTTAATCTTGAATTAACACTTTTACATAAAAAGCGACATAAGAAAGAAAATTAAAACTAGAAGACTACTCAACTTGCTTCCCTTTGCTTCTTTTATAATCCAAAACTCTTTCTCTCTCTCTACGATGAATTCCGACAATTTCGGCCATTGGATGGCTTGAAATGATCTTGACCTTTAAATATGATTTTGGCGCCAAAATCCTAAAGCGCCGATTGGGAGAGATTGAGTGAAATGGGGAGAGGCATTTAATGCCTTTGGAGTTTGGTGGAGGTGGGGGACATGGAAGGTGATATGGTGAGGCTAGGTGGGTGGTGTTGGTGGGTGGGCATGGTGGGAGGCGAGAAGTGGAGGAAAGCAGGGAAGAGGGTTTGAGTTTGACTTGTTTGGTCTTTTGACGAGATATTATAAAGGGGTTCAAATTGCATTTTGTGGGGTCCAAAAGGTGTGAAAGGGTCATAATGGGTTTAAAGGTTTTAAATACAAGGACCTTTCATGTAATTTAAAATTGAGGGACCTAAGCGCCAATCTTGCAAAGTTGCTTCCAAGGACTGAAATTGACACTTTCAAAAGTACAAGGACCAAATTTGCCAATTTGCCATTTTCAGGGGCCATTTTGCCAATTTTGAAAGTTGAAGGACTAAACTTGTAATTTCTCAAACTTTTGATATTTTTCACCAAAGGACTAAATTTGACAACTTTTGATTTTAAAAGGACCTTTGGTGACTTTTGCTTTGAAATTATGGCTCGGGGACTATTTTGACAATTTATGAAACTTGGGGACTAAAGCGCAATTTTGCAAATTTGATATGTTTTCATCGATTTTGATATTTTGAATTTGAAACACATAAAACAACGATTTGTGATATTTTGATCATTTAGATGTGTTTACGAGTATTTTCGGATGAATTTGCGGTTTATTTTGTATAAAAATGATGAGTATTTACACACTCATCAATCCCCACATTGAGATATTGCTAGTCCCTAGCAATGATTTGAAAAACATAATGGATTTTAAACTCTTTACCAAAAGCCATTACTTACGGAGTAGCCAAATGTTTCGAGTTCAAGTAAGAACCATGGTACAGATAACCATGTGATTTTGAGCAAACCACCGACTTTCAACGGTTTGATTTTGTCTTTACGAAGCCGTACCATACGGACTAGCCAACTCTTAGATAAATTATCAAATTATCTTTGGTGGTGAATACCAATTATGGTTTTCCTTGCCTTTACCACAAGCCATAATCTTGCGGGCTGCCAACTCTTCACTTTTTAGGATATGGTGAGTTGAAGAACCATACAATTTTGGGCAAATTGCAAGCCATATAAGCGGTTTGAAATCTTTACCAAGAGCCGTTTGCTCTGGATTAGCCAATCCTTTTGTCTTCTGAGACATGGCGGATGATAACGGATGAGAAAGTGTAGAACACTTACTCCAAAAAAATTTTGGCCAAAAGCGGGGATTAGGCGGTATAATTACATGATAAAATTCGTGAGAATCCCCACACTTAGAAATGAATATTGCCCTCAATATTCAAAGTCAAGCGGTTATGCGAAACAAAAACGTGAAAGGAAATACTACGGCCATTATTTAGAAAGAAGATTTTTTTTTTTTTTTTTTTTTTTTTTTTTGAAACATGTGGGCAACCCCCACACTAGGGTGGTAGAAAGAGGTGAGAAGGCGAAATATGGGTGAAAACCCATATGGCATGCTCTTGTTTTTGATTCCGAGTCGCTAGCTTGACTCGATCCCGCATTCATTGGTTCATGGGGAAAGTTTGTAGATCCGGGACAACCATGGATGGAATGTCCTCTCCAAAGTAATGCTTCACTCGATGACCATTCACTTTGAAATTAGGACCATCGGGTTGAGATAACTCAATGGTACCATAAGGATAAACCTTAGCGATGGTAAATGGACCGGACCAGCGGGACTTGAGCTTTCAGAAAATCTTCAATCTTGAGTTGAAAAGAAGGACTCGATCACCAACGTTGAAAGCGGTTCTTGATTTTGAGTCATGAATCTTCTTTGTCTTTTGTTTATAGATCAAAGAGTTCTCGTAAGCTTGATCACGGAGTTCATTTAATTCATTCATTTGAACTTTCCGATGATCACCATTGTCTGAATGTCAAAGTTAGCATGCTTCAAGGCCCGGTATGCCTTGTGCTCGAGCTCAACCGGAAGATGACATGCCTTCCGTACACCGGCTTGTATGGAGTGCACCCGATGGGTGTTTTGTAAATTTGTCACGGAAGGCCAGTCGTCATCTAATCTATCCGACCAAGAGCACGGTTTTCACCAACCGTCCTCTCAAGAATTCTTTAATCCCGGTTAGAAACTTCCACTTGCCCACTTGTTTGTGGGTGGTGCGCGATAGAAGTGCGGTGAGTTACACCATACTTTTGCATGACTCTTGCAAATTGGTCATTCAGAAATCGTACCACGATCACGATGATGGCTCGTGGGTTCCAAACCTAGCAAATAGAGATTTCAAGAATTTCACAACAACTCGGGCATCGTTGGTGGGTAAAGCCTTAGCTTCAACCCATTTTGACAAGTAGTCAACGACCACGAGTATGTACTTATTACCATGAGAAGAAGGAAATGGCCCGTAAAGTCAATGCCCGGATGTCAAAAATCTCACACACTTGAATGGCGTTTTGCGGCATTTCATTCCTTTGTGAGATATTCCGTGGCGTTGACAAGCGTCGCGGGTTTTAACAATTCATGGGCATCCTTATAGATCGTGGGCCAATAGAATCCCGAATCAAACACCTTCTTGGCGGTGTAGTTGGGGCTATGATGTCCCCAGTGGGTCGAATGGCAAGCCTTGAGAATGTCAATGGCTTCGACCATACACACATCGCGGATGACTTGATCCGCACAAATCTTAAACAAGTAGGGTCGTCCCGAAATAATGTTTCACATCTTTGAAGAATTTATTTTTGTTGGGACGACATCCCTTTCACAACAAAGTTACCGCATGGTAATTTGCAAAGTCGACAAACCATGGGGTAGAAGAGTCTCCACGAAAAGAAACCACATTGAGTGTTTCGAGAGGAAATGTTTCATTGATTTCCTTTTCTCGAACACATTTTGATGAGGTTCTCTAATCGGGAGAGATGATCGTGACGAGGTTCTCGGCTCCTTTTTATCACGAATGATGATATCAAATTCTTGTAGGAGGAGAACCCAGCGGAGACAATCTCGGCTTTGCATCTTGTTTTGCAAAGAGATATTTGAGTCTTAGAGTGATCCGTATACACCACGCATTTGGTCAAGATAAGATATGGCGAAACTTCTCAAGCGCATACACCACGACTAATAATTCTTTTCCGTAGTGGTGTAATGGGTGCGAGCTTGATCATAGTTTTGCTCGCGTAGTGGATTGGTGGAAATGCTTGGTTTTGCGTTGCCCAAGCGCACCGATTGCAAAATCACTTGCATCGCACATGAGCTCGAAGGGTAAATCGATCGGGGCAACTAGAATGGGTGCTTCCGTAAGCTTTTTCTTAAGTGTTTCAAAAGCTTGATGCACTCGGGAGAGAAGATGAAAGGAGCATCTTTTCGAGAAGATGGGTCATAGGCGGCGATTTTAGAAATCTTGAATAAATCTACGATAAAACCGGCATGACCTAGAAAACTCTAACACCTTTGGCGGTAGTGGGATGAGGTAGTTTAGCAATGACATCAACTTTTGCTCTATCAACCTCAATCCCATTCTTGGAAATCTTATGGCGAGGACTATGCCCTCTTTGACCATAAAGTGGCTCTTCTCCCGGTTTAGACATAGATTGGTGTCTTCACACCTTTTAAGCATTTTGTCTAAGTGGGAGAGACAAGTCTGAAATGAGTCCCCAATGACCGAGAAGTCATCCATAAACACCTCCATAGTTTCCCGATCATGTCGTGGAAAATGGCCATCATACAACGTTGGAGCGTGCGGGAGCATTGCATAAGCCAAAAGGCATCGTCTATAGGCAAGCGTCCGTATGGGCGGTGAATGTGGTTTCTCTTGATCCGGCGGATCAATGGGGATCTGAAAGTAACGAGAAACCATCAAGGAAACAATAGTACTCGTTCCTGCTAATCTCTCAAGCATCGGTCCATGAAGGGTAGAGGAAAATGGTCTTTCTGGTGGCTTCGTTTAACTTTCGATAGTCAATACACACGCCATCCGTAACCAATCGAGTTGGAATCAACTCGTTTTCTTCATTCGTGACAACGATAATGCCACCCTTTTTGGAGCATAATGAATTGGGCTAACCCAAGGACTATCGGAGATCGGGTAGATCGGACCGGCATCAAAGTTTGAGAACCTCTTGTTTGATAACCTCGTGAATCTTAGGATTCACCCTTCTCGACTTTGAATTTTGGCTTGAAGTCATCCTCCATTAAGATTTTGTGAGTACAAAACTCGGGGTTGATACCCTTAATATCGGAGAGTTTCAAGCAATTGCTTGCTTGTGTGACTTCAAGACCTTTATGAGGCGGTTTCTCCTCCTCGGTCAAGTCTTTAGCAATTATGACGGGTAATTTATCATCACCCTCAAGAATGCATACTCGAGATGAGGAGGTAGGTCCTTAAGTTCAACCTCGGGAAATTCTTGGTGGATGATTGCTTGATTTGATTTCCTCGATTGTGATTTCTTTCGGAGGAGTGAAGGTAATGGATCTTCATTAAGCAATTGCTCAAGATAAAGAATATCCCCTCGAATCATAAACACCATCAATTCGGTGAATTGATTCATCGATGAGAATTCATCGATCTCTTCGGAAAAGTCACCTCCCTCAAGCGGGTGAGAGGGGAAGAGTCGGCAATGATAGGTTGAGAAGATGTGGTGGAATTGGAATTCCCACTCACACGAATTATGAAGATAACCAAGAAACTCTTGAGAGTACTCCTCGAAGCAATGTCAATTAAATCGACTCGATTAAGCGATTCGATATCATAATTTGAGGAGTACCTCGAAGTCGATCGAGGTTAAAAGTAATGACTTCGTTACCCGCATAGAGTGATCTCTTGCTCAAATACATCGATAAGAGCACGGCCCGTCCTCGGGAATCCCGCCCAACAATGAGAGGAACTCGAGGATCGACATCGAAATCAACGACCACAAAGTCGGTGGGAAATGGAACTTTCCTACTTTCACGAATACATCCTCGGCAATGCCAAGAGGGCCGAGATAGAACGATCGCAAGCTCAAGAGTCATGCGGTGGGAATAAGTTCGGAAGAGACAGTTTCTTCCATCTTGAATCGGCATCAGTTGATGCTTGCACCAAGATCGGCAAGGGCAAAGCATTCAATCATCGGGGAAAACACAAGGAAGAAGAAATTTTCGGGATCTCCTAGCTTCTCGGGAAGCTTCTTTAACAAAACTTGAGCAATTCTCATTCAAAGGAGTCTTAGCCATTTCAAATAGCTTTTCTTTGTTGCTCGACATATGTTTGAGTAGATGCAAACTTGGGCATTAACATGATGGCATCCATGAAGCTTATGTCAAAGTGAAGTTCTTGGAAAATCGAAAGAATTTTTCCATCGATGACTAGCTTTCTCGCGGAGCTTTGCTCATGTAACCGTGAGGGTAAGGAATAGAAGTTTTGGATTCGATTCTCAGCGGAGCTACGGAGGTTCAAAACAACTCCTTGATTTGACTTGGGTTCTTTGGACCACTTGAGGTTGGACTACAGAAGGTTGGACGTGTCTTGATGCCGTGGACTTGAATAATGCACCTTGTCCGTTGTTTCCTTGGTAACTTGACTAAATGCCACGGGAGGAGGGGCATTGGAGTCGTGGGTCCATTGTGTTTTGGAGGTTCGCTTTCCACTACCTTGGGATAGAAGAAGAAGAAGAGGTAGTAGGAGCAGCGGGTCCGACATATGAAGCACCACTTGGGTTGTGATCGCCTTTGCATCGCCCCTCGGATTAGCGATCGTGTTGCTAGGTAAAGTACACAGGCAGGGTCGATCATTTAAAGACTTCTTGATGTCGAAATTTGGTGACCAACAACCGATTCATTTCCTCTTGGGATTTCATGAATTGTTTCAATGACTCATCGGATGATGGTCAGTTGGAACAATGGCTTGAGTTTACAGGAAATTCGGCCTCTATTGTTAGGATTAGGGCCTTGATTACGAAAATTCCCTTGATTGTTGCCATGAAAATACCACAGGTTGAAATTTCCACGACACAGGTTTCTATTGTAATTTCCTTGATGTTGGAAATTTTGATTACGATTTTGAAAACCGTTGTTTTGATTGAAATGACCTTGGTTTTGAAAACCTTGGTTTGGTCTATTCGATTCGATTACGGTTTTGGTTTTGATTGAAACGGGAGGTCGAGTAGTGGTTAGGGCGGTGGTTCGGGTCTCTGAGGAGCACGATATTGATTGCCTCCTTGATTAGACATCCCGCCCACGGCATTAGCTTCAAAGGGTTACCATCGGTGGCCATACGGTTATAATAAGCATGGGGCCACCACGGGTAACACTGAGACTTCCACTTTCTTAACTTGACGGAGGTGAAGTTTGTGGAAAAAGACTTTCTTTTGATTGGAAGAACCAAAGCTTGAATAGCTTCCGTGAGTTTATCAATCTTAGCATCGGTGCTAGGCCGACTCACAGGCGATGAAGAAGAAGAAGGACCAACAACGACTTGGGAAACAACCGGCTTGCCGTGCGGTCACGGACTTTAGACTTGTTTTCGATTATCGCTAAAGCTTCTTTGTGAGTTTTGCTTAGGAAATTTCCTCCAGCGGAGGAATTGAGAGAATCTTGATCGATTGACTCACTCCATTGTAGAAAGTGTCGAGTTGCATCAACTCGGAGAAACCGTGGTGAGGACATTTGCGAAGCAATTCCTTGAAAGCGATCCACGATTCATTGAAGGATTCATCAAACTTACGAGTGAACTTGATGATTTCATTTTAAGACTCGTGGTCTTGGAAGGTGGATAGAATTCATTCACAAATTTCTTCACGGATCTTCCATGTCTCTATTGATTTAGGGGTTGTTTTCAAGCCAAATCCGGGCTTGCCCTCGAGAAAGCAGGAGCGGAAGAAGCACTTGACATCGGAAGGGACATTCTTATACTTGATGGTAGATGCAATCTTGTTAAACCATCTTATATGAGCATGAGGATCATCCGCTCAAAACCGTAGAAGCGATTTGAAGTTACAAGATTGATAACCGGTCTTGAGTTCAAAATTTTCGACCACGATGGGTGGTACAGCGATAACATCTCCATACCCGTCGATGGGTGCACGGAGAAGCTCACGCATAGGAATCTCATCCGCCATGATAGCGGAAGTAGTGTGAGCAGTCCGGATCTCGGATCCGGTGATGGAAGCGAAAGTCTGCGAACACGCCTTCTTGGAATCTTGACAAGCTCACGAAATGGGCTCACGGATCTAGAAGAGCGAGTGCGCATACACTAGAAGTTAACTCTAAGGAAACTCGAGTTAAGGAGAGAAATGGAATTATGAAAATCTTTCGGATGAGAATGAGAATTATGAAGGCGTTTTGTAAAAATCGGGTGAGAAGAATCTTTATGGGTTTTACGGTTACGAAGCGTCGATATCACAACAAAATCAATTAACACAAAATCGAGGCAAAACAACGATGAACTTAACCAATAATCCAAGATGAATGGCTTCTTTGAAAAAGGTACACCAATCACAATGGACACAAAGGCAAGTTTTATATCTTTAGTTCGGGAACTTATTATGGTCGCACCCAGTTAGGTAGTGCCTTGCCTTGGTTTTCGGTGGTAATCTTTTAAGTTGTTAATTATTAGAAAGCAGCGATTCTTTTGTATTTTTATTTTGATACATATATAGAAACAAAAGAAAAATATTTTTGTGTTTTATCGTTTTGCTTGTTTTGGGTTTTGGATTTTTAGAAGAAAATATGGATATATATATATACAAAGATGGATGATATAAACAATGAGTGAGGATTCAAACAACTAATCTGCTAAAGCGGAGATAAATCAACCTGACTCCGGCGTGGCGTAAAATTTGATCGGTGCTAAGCGGTCAAGTCTAAAGACTAAAAGCGCTCAAACACTAATGCAATTAAGATCGAGGAGTATAGAGTCTCCCGGTCGTTATGTCCCGGTGAGCTATCAATGGATCAATCAGCGTCTAGTGATCGAGAAATTTGAATGATAAAGGGAATTGTGATTATTATAACTACGGAAAAGCCAACAAATTAAAAGCGCCTTAAATGCAAATTAAAGAAAATTAAAAGATAAAACCTATTAAATAAACGCTATCACTATATTTAAAGTGATGAGCGTTTAAAACCTAAAACGTCGTTTAAATTAAAATCTACGTGACGTACAAAATAAAAAGTGAAACTAAATCAATATTAACCCTAAAAATATGAAAATGATGTTTTACAAACCTAATGATATAAGAAAATATTTAGAAAAAGAAAATTATTTTTAAGACTAATTATCTAATTAAAAACTATTTTTAACTATTAATTAATTACCTAAAATACAAGAAAATAGGAAATTAAGCTAGAAAAATAAGATTAACACTTGGAAAAGTCTAAAATATCAAAATAGACTTTTCAAAACTATTTTTGTATTTTTGTGATTATTTATCTATTTTCTAGGAATTTTAAACTATTAAAAACTAATTAAATCACTAAAAATTACCAAATGAACTAGGAAAAATATGGAAAATTACTTTTTTCACTTTTTATATTTATCTAAGCCTAAGAAAAATGAAAACTTATTTTTTGAACCTTTTCTAATTTTTGTATTAAATGCTATTTAAAAATGCTAAAAACTAATAAAAATTAAGAAAAATAGCAAAGCAGCTGAGAAAAATCTGAAAATTTCAGGAAAATTCTAAAATAATATTAAGAAGCTATGAAAATTGGAAAAACAGTACTTATGTGGAGAAATATAGAGCGATGTGATAGTGCTTATTGAAATAAGCACTAAATAAGCAAATGATTAAAATGAGCTACCACACTAGAGCGAAGCTATGATTAACTAAAAGTGACCAAATGAGATTCAAATCAACAAGTTATAACTCTTGATTAGCCAACTAAACAGTTTGATGATTATGATAAAAGTCTTAAAAGCAGTTTTGGTGTCCACTTGCAGGCCAGAAATAAGCAACCAAATAAGCTATAAACTAAAATCCAACTATTGATATCTCAACTAGACCTAAATGACTACCTCTGACCAAAAGACCAGCCCTTGAAAAGCTTTTATAAGCTCTGTGCAAGATTGACTAAAACTGAGAAAATTACTCAGTGAATACTGAGAAATGAGCAGGGCAGATGGGGCTTGTTTTGAGCTTAAGTTCAAGCTTATCCAGCAAGCTTAAAGCAAAAACAGATATTAGGTCCTAAAGACCACCTAACTAACTACTTATAACCCAAAAATCAGACCTTGAAAACCTTTAATGAGTCCTGTGCAACTGCTGCACTTTCTGCATAAATCCAACTTTTCACCATTTTTGACTTTTGAAAAGCGATAACAGTTTGACTTTTTGAAGTTTTAATCAATTTAATGATTGATAATGTTGTTAAATGATGTAATGAAGCTATTACAACCTTTGTTAATGACTTCTAAACACAAAATGATGATTTGCTTTTCAAAAATCTCAACATTAAGCTGTTGGATTCAATTGATATGGTTTTGACTTTTAGATATTGGAGCACAAAAGTAAGGCAGTTGGACTCAAATGAGTCTAACAAGCATGAACAAGCGAAGTTAATCACAAACATATAAGTAAATGAGTTAAACCTCTTGAACCAAACACCCCTATATCTAGCTGTTTTGAGTACAAAGCAGACCCAAACTCTTTACCAACTTGTAATTGTGATCTAGTTAACTTAATATAACTAAAATACTCTTTGTGAGAACAAGTTTAGCTTGGTTTAGACAAGTAAAAGCGGATCATGCACATGAGACTTAAAAAATGACTTACAAGTGGTCCTGAGCCACTATGGCTTGCTTGAAACAGTAACGGTGAACCTCTAACCTATCCAACCCCAACCTAGCTTAATATCAACCCACATCCATATTGCTTCACCCATTGACCAATTCCATTGCCATATTGACCTGTTTGACTTTCTTTGACCAATATCCCAACTTGCTAGAAACTTGATGTAAGCTTATAGAAAGCTTTGTGAAGCTTGTATAAGCTTATTAATCTTGATAAATGAGCTTTTGAAGCTTTTAAACAAGATTTAGACTTAAGAATTTGAAGCGAGTGAGCATTAATATTGAATTGTGATCATAAAGCGATTTGGATGCTTGAAAATAATTGAAATACACTTAAACACATAAGTTTGATACAATTTAACAAAATGATACAAGTTTAATCTTGAATTAACACTTTTACATAAAAAGCGACATAAGAAAGAAAATTAAAACTAGAAGACTCTTTCAACTTGCTTCCCTTTGCTCCTTTTATAATCCAAACTCTTTTCTCTCTCTCTCGAATGAATTCCCGTCTCAATTTCCGGCCATTGGATGGACTTGAAATGATCTTGACCGTTTGAATATGATTTTGGCGCCAAAATCCTAAAGCGCCAAATGGGAGAGATTGAGTGAAATGGGGAGAGGCATTTAATGCCTTTGGAGTTTGGTGAGGTGGGGGACATGGGAAGGTGATATGGTGAGGCTAGGTGGGTGGTGTTGGTGGTGGGCATGGTGGGAGCGAGACAAGGGAGAGGAAAGCAGGAGAAGAGTGTTTGAGTTTGGTGGTCTTTTGACGAGATATTATAAAGGGGGTTCAAATTGCATTTTGTGGGGTCAAAAGGTGTGAAAAGGGTCATAATGGGTTTAAAGGTTTTAATAACCAAGGACCTTTCATGTAATTTACGAAAATTGAGGGACCTAAGCGCCAATCTTGCAAAGTTGCTTCAAGGGACCATAATTGACAATCTCAATAAGTACAAGGACCAAATTTGCCAATTTGCCATTTTCAGGGGCCATTTTGCCAATTTTGAAAGTTGAAGGACTAAACTTGTAATTTCTCAAACTTTTGATATTTTTCACCAAAGGACTTAATTTGACAACTTTTGATTTTAAAAGGACCTTTGGTGACTTTTGCTTTTGAAATTATGGCTCGGGGACTATTTTGACAATTTATGAAACTTGGGGGATAAAGCGCAATTTTGCAAATTTGATATGTTTTCATCGATTTTGATAATTTTGAATTTGAAACACATAAAACACGATTTGTGATATTTTGATCATTTAGATGTGTTTACGAGTATTTTCGGATGATTTTGCGGTTTATTTTGTATAAAAATGATGAGTATTTACACATAGAGGTTCTTTGATTGATTGATTTTCAAGCCATTGTGCTAAGGACCAAATGTAAGTTAATTTTCAAGGTTTCATTGCATAATTTGTGTTTGTAGTTATAAATAGTTTTAACCTGTTTAATTAGTTGTATTTAGAGTAGTTAGACTCAGTTTGATCATTAAATTTAGCTAGTGCAGTGTTTAGTTCAATTTTACTTGCAAATCATTTGGTAAAAGGGTGTTTGGATCTGTTGGTTTAGCTGTATTTGAGGCTTGTCCAGTGATTGAAACCTGTTGGTATAGGCTTGTGTAGATCATTTGCACTCATTTCGTCTTAATATTGCACTCCGAAAGGCTCATAGTCAAAATCATCCTTAAAACTGCTTTATTAGCTTATCTCGTTGGATTTTATAAAATCAAAGACTTGATTTGTGTTTAGAATTCATAGGTATAACTTGCAGTAGTGTCATTTCATCATATTACATCAAGATCAGTCCACAATTTAGTTTCAAATCTCATTTAAGTCAAAATTGTAAAACTGTCAAAAGTCAAAAATATTGAAAAAGCCATTTTGAGCCCAACTGGGGTGAATTATCATTGCTTCATTTCTGGGTCAGATCATGTGAAACTTGGGGTTTAAAAAGTTCAACTGATCTATTTTCTTATCACCATTTTTGTGTATTTTTTTAAAATTTTTATAAGCTCTAAACCGCTTGTTAAAATAGGCTTAAGTGCCACACACACTCGATAATCGAGTGTGCAAGTGTGTTTTGTGCAGAAGGTTACCTGAGCTCATGAAACTTGCCTAGGTCGATCTTTGGTTTGTAAGTAGCCACCCAGGTCTACTTTAGGTTCCTTCATTTGGTTTTAGTTTCAACTTATCTTGAGTGCTTATTTTCAGGCTCAAAGTAGTACCCTCAAAACTGATTTTAGCAAATTAGCCAAATCATCCAAATCTGTGCAAGTTGCATTTTAGAGGTTAAGAGCAGTTGAGATTAGTTGCATTTGAGTATTTATAACATATTATTGCTTCTGTATAAGTTTGGTGCCCATTTGTGGCTTGTGGCTTATTCTAAGTGCTTATTGATAAGCACTTTGCATTGCAGTTCCATATTCTTGCACACAACCCCCTGTTTTTATAATTTTCCTAGATTCATAATATTATTTTAGACTTTTCTTGAATTTTTCAGATTTTTCCAAGTCAGTTTGGTATTTTTCTTAATTTAAAACAGTTTTTAAGTCTTTTTAATTAGCTTTTAATACAATTAATTCAGAAAAGTTTCAAAAAAATAAGTTTTTATTTTTCCTAGGTTAAGATAAATATAAAAAGTCAAAAAAAATATTTTTTCAGATTTTCTTAGTTAAATTTGTATTTTTAAGCAATTTAAGTAGTTTTAAATAGTTTTAATTCATAGAAAATACAAAATAATCGAGAAAAATACAAAATAGTTTTGAAAATTCTCTTTAGTTATTTTAGATTTTCAAAGTCATAATTTCATTTTTCTAGCTTTATTTCATATTTTCTTGTATTTTAGGCTATTATTAAATAGTTAAAATAGTTTTAATTAATAATAATTAGATAAATAGTTATAAAATAATTTTCTTATTCTAAAAATTTTCTTTTATCATTAGTTTTGTAAAATGTCATTTTCATATTTTTAGGATTTATATTTTTAAGTTTTACATTTTCTTTTGCGTCGCGTAGTTTTTAATTTAAGTTTTAAAAACATAAAATCAAAAACATCATTTTGCAAATAGTGATAGCGTTTATTTAATATTTTTATCTTTTAATTTTCTTTAATTTGCATTTAAGCCTCGTAATTTATTTACTTTTTACGTAGTTATAATAATTCAATCCTCTTTTCGTTCAAATCTCTCGATCACTATCCGTTTGGTGATTCATCGCATAGCTCATTGGGACATAACGACCGGGAAACACTATACTCTCGATCTTCATTGCATTTGTTTCGGACGGTTTAAGTTTCTTACGGTTAGCCATTCATGAGTGGCTAGCTTGTGAGAAAACTTGGCCGTCAGGGACGAATCGATAACCTGTTCTTAAAGATATCAATCAGGAAATCCCAACTCTTTATTCGATTCATGTTACCTCCTATCCTTAATCCCAAGTAATCATACGGAAAATCACCGACTTTGCATTTCATCATATCCGCGGTCCTTTTAACCTCGATTCTTGACTCCAATACCCATAATATGCGATTTGCCTATGTTGATTCTCAGACCCGAGCTCAGATAGAAGCATCTGAGAATTCTAATTATATTCTTCAAATTACTTTCCGACCACTCCCCCAAAAATGAACAATCGTCTCCATACAATAAATGGGATATACACGGGCCTTTGTTAGGAAATTCAAAGCCTTTCATAACTTCCGAAACATGGGCTTTCCTCATGATACTCGAGAGACCTTCCATAACAATTAAGAATAGAAATGGCGAGAGAGGATCGCCTTGTCGCATTCCTTTCGAGCATTGAAACTCAAAGGTAGGCGAACCATTCACCAAAACAGCTGATCTAGCAGATGAAAGAATACCTTTAACCCAATTACACCATCTATTTTTGAACCCCATTTGGGTCATGATTGATAACAAGAAATCCCAGTTCACATTATCATACGCCTTATTGAAATCAACTTTAAAGACGAAAGCCTTGCTTTTACTCTTCTTCACCCATGATACCATCTCATTAATTATCAACGGACCATCGATGATCAATCTATCTTTCAAGAATGCCGATTGGTTAACGGATATAACTTTATCCAACGCCTTTTTAATTCTATTAGCCATCACCTTGGATATCACTTTCGATAATACCACAAGAGTAATCGGCCTATACTCGTTAAGAGTTCCGGATCTTTAACTTTGGGAATCAAAGAAATATCGCCGACTGCGACCTCTACTAATCTTGCCTTCCTCATAAAACTTCTTCATAATGTTTAGAAAGTCATTTCGAATAGAGTCCAGAACCTTTTTATAAATTTGAAGGTGAAACCGTCCGGTCTCGGGGCTTTGTCGTCACCACAATCAAAAACTGCCCCTTTAATTTCCTCCAACGTGAAACAGGATTCCTCGTTTGCTTCCATATCGCTGACCTAGAAACCGGTCACGGTGTAATATCGGTCTCTTCTTCTCATTTTCTTTAAACTTGATCTAAAGAATTCAAACACCAATCTTTTCACTTTCTTGACCTATCCACCCACTCATCTCCATTCATCAAACCCGAATGTGATTTGACACCTTTCTATTGTTAATAAGCCCATGGAAAAATCTCGTGTTCTCATCGCTTCCACATTCCATTTGCACCTTGCCCTTTGTTTCAAATCTTTGCCTTTGCTATCTTGATCTCTAGAATCCTTTTCTTACATTCCAACCGGGTCCAAGAATCAAGTTCATTGATCTCGAAATCTTCCATGTTCAACTCTATCTCCTCAAGCTCTTTTTGCACAACTCTAACTCTTCATCCTCCTTAGCATTCTTCTCTCTCCATTTCTTAAGACTACCACGTAGGCATCGAATTTTTCCAAAAGAATGATATCGGGGGCCCAGAAAGAGAAGCTACCGAGCGTTTCATTCACCACCTCATCACATTCGGATGCTCAAGCCATGAGTTGAAAAACCGAAACGGTTTCGGGCCAAAATTGCTCTCCGCAGTAGACCAAAGGATAGGGTTATGGTCAGAATACATTCTAGGGAGAGCCCTGAAACTAGCCTTAGGCCAAAAGTCTAGGACCCCTCTACTCACCGTGAGCCTATCAATCTTACTAGATTTCATTCCGTTTTCATCTTCTTTTAGGTACGTGAACCTGCTTCTTTTCATTTCATACTCAAAAAGATTAGACCTCTCAATGAAGGCGTTAAAAACTTTGGCGTTGTTGGACTTGAACTTTGATCCTTTCCTCTCCTCCTTAAACCTCACCGAATTGAAGTCCCCCATGAGAATCCACCAACCCCCTCTCCTGTCTTTAATTTCCACCAACTCGTCCCAAACTATGATCTTTTTTCTGATATTTTGTGGGGCGTAGACATTAGCCATATAGATATGATTATCACACCCCTTAATACTCCCTTTACAAATAATGAAATTCTCCTTTTTAATCACCTCCTCTAATTTAAATATCGACGGGTCCCAATTACTTATCAACCCCCCTGATCTACCCGTTGGCGAGGGATGGCGAAGGGGGTTGATAACTTAGATCGAAATACTTATCAACCCCCCTGATCTGCACGTCGATTATCTACTCTGATTTGCATCTTTATATTTTAAACGGGAACTAGTTTGACATCATGAAGACTCGGCTCTTTAATGGCGAGTTTGATCCCTCTTCAAGTTCTGAGGGTTAGAACTCGATTATTCATATTCTTAATTTTTAGTAGTTTTTTTTTTTTTTTCATCAGTATGCGGTGTAGTTTTTAATGTTTAAGTGTATTATGTATTTCTTGTTTTCAATGTAATTTGTGTTTTTCATCACTATGCGTTTATGTTTCATTCTTTTTTCCTCCAAAATTATTCAATCTTTATAAAAAAACACTTCACCTTCAAAAATATTATACTCTCCACAAATAAAAAATCCACAAAAAAAATGAGAAAAAAAAACAGCAAACGCTCGTCGTGCAGACGGCGAGCTAATCGACGGCGAGGGATGGCGAAGGGGGGCGGTATGGTGGCGAGGCACGGCGAGCCTCCACCTCAGTTCACGGCGAGCTATGATATCACCACACCGGGTGCTCTGAGTATACAATACTCTTACATAGCTTCTAAGTTAAATTATGGACAATGTACAGAAAAAACATTTAATCGGATTTGTTTTGGTATAAAATAATTAAAATAGCAAAAAGAAAAGATGATGTATATATCGTATCTTCTTAGCTTCACTCGAAAGTATCTTCTTAGCTTCACTCGAAAGTATATTGTATTGTTGATTTCTAAGATTTTAGTGTAATAATGGCTAGGAACTTTGTATTAATGGATTTAGAGTAAATAATAAAAAAAAATGAACATACAGATCGAAACTAAAAGAGAAATTAGGATTAGAAAATGTTGCTGGTAAAAAACAAGATAGGTTTATAGACGGACTTTTATTGAGATAGATAAAATAAAGAGAAAATTTTTTAAACGAACAGTTTTTGCGTTAGATTTCGAGAATGAACCTCGCCTATATATTTTTCGAAAATGAACTTTTCAATCTTATACGTTAGATTTCTACCGGAATATGTTTTAAACCGTACACGTGTATAATCAATTTCCTGGGCGTGATACAAACAGTGAGGGCGTGTTCTGGGCGTGCCTTGGGCGAGAGGTTGAGCTGGGCGTGGCCTGGGCGTGGAGCCTGGGCGTGGCCCTGGGCGTGGCTTGGGCGTAGCATGGGTGTGGCCTGGGAGTGGGCGTGGCATGGGCGTGGCTTGGGCGTGGCCCTGGGCGTGGCCTGGGCGAACATAAGGTTTTGTTATAGAACATCAGGTTTTGTGGCTATCTGCATCCTTAGATGGATTTAAGCTCTTTGATAAGAGAAGCCTCTAATTTAATGCATGATGTTACTAAGAAATTTAATGCAGGATCAGGTTTTGTGGCTAACATATGGTGTAGGGATAACTAGTAATGAACACATCGGATATGCTTGAACGGAGGTAGCTGTCAAAGCGGTTTTCAAGGTTTCAACCACAAATTTAGTCCTTCAATTTCGAAAAATTAATTTTTGAGGAATTTTGATTATAACTTACAGGCTTCTACTTGGACCCGCTACTGAGGTCTTGCCGCCCCGACCCAGGGAGGTTCACCTAATATCATAATAAATTCAGTAGGTGTGCATTCAAGACCTCCGGCTAAAAGGATGTCTTATTATGATGAAATTGGTCAACAAGTTAATCAAATTATACTAAATATATCCAACATATTGTCGGTACATCCCTTAAACGACTTCCTTCCATATGTTTGAGATTGGCATTATTTGTCTTTTTGAAAATGGTTGAAGATATGATTGTGACGTGTTGCGGGAATATAAAAGATGATTTGTGATTGTGACGAGAAATGGTTATTTTGGTAAAGTGAAAGAAAAATGTCCACTTTGGTATAATCACCATCCATATAGTTCATTCTCGTAATTTGCATTAAAATAAACAGGTTTAGTAAAAATTTAGTTATTAATAGTAGGACCTTAGAAATGAAATCAATAAATGATGATTATTTGTAATGATTAGTTTATAATGGGGTGGATCTCCTAAATTGATGGGTATAAACCCATAATGCCTAAAGATTTAGTAATATTTGTTACATATTGGGCAATGTTTAAAACACATTTATTAACATATTGGGCAATGTTTAAAACACATTTATTAACATGTCATTTCCATTTTTAAGACAACTCTATATTTATTAGCTTTTACCAATTTTGCTATACCCGTTTTATGCTTTCCGTGATTAAAAATTATAGAATAAAGATAAATAAAGATAAAGTTAAAAAAATAAATGTTGTGGAATAAAGATAAAAGATAAATAAAGTTAAAATATAAGTGTTCTACAAGAGTGAAGATAATACTCCATAAAAGATAAACATAATGATAAATGTAGAATTGATTTATTTTGGAATCCTTTATTCCAGTCACCGTAATGTTCAATTTTTCTTTCTCAAACACAAGTGCAAATTAGATAGAACACCTGAAACTAAAGTTAATCCTAAAACACGTTATGTGCTATACTGACAAAAGGAGGGTCACCATTCACCAACTAGACCGAACCTAAGCATGACATAATAGAACAATCCAATTGAAAGGATGCAATCAAAATGGACCTACATCACCTTTGGCTAACTACACTAGTGACACTTTCATTACGCACTTAACACCATAAGATGGGAGCAGACACACTCTAGCATTCAATGCAAAATTAAGGCTAAACACTAGAAATGAAAATACCACGTAATATGATTGTTTGATTATGAGGATGAATAAATGTTGGTAACTCAAGTTAAAATACGTAGCCCACCGACATTGCCTGATTTTATCTTTACCATCTTCAAATGTCATTTGGCTCAACATCATGAGGAAATCGGAAACTATATTATGAACCTTCCATGTATCAGTTATTACTAGAAGCTCACTCGTGCATAGCGACGACGGTGTATAATTTTTTGAAAAAATCCGATTGCCTCAATTTGTGTGTGTATTTAAGTTTATTGCAATTTTTGGTTTTTTGGTAGTATTGATCGTAAAACGATATTTCTGCGAAGGTGGTGTAAAAGAAGGGGAAATCCGATGAAGTAAATGAGAATGTAGAAAATTTGTGAGTTAAACTGTTATTAATTACTTTAAATAAATAATGGATTTGATTGCCTTATACGAATAACGGCATAGTAGTAATTTAATTTATCATTCAGGGTAACCGGACCCGTCTCTAATTCTTCAAAGAAAAGAATGAAAAAGGGAGAAAACTATATGGCACACTTAGCCTCCTACTTGACACGTTTGCATTGTGTCACATCAAACACCACACGATTAGCACACAGTCAGCCATCCTAGTTTGCATCAAAGGCAAAGACATCGTCAGATCCACAAACACATCAAGCCCTCCATCCATGAGTAAAGTAACTTATCAGTTGTACGTAACGGTTTGTCATGCCCCCTATCCAACCCAATATCAACTTCCTTACCAGTTGAAATGCTCGATCGGTAGCAGATATCGACAAGGGTATTACCGTATTAGTGTTGTTATTATTGTTGTTTCTGCTTGTTTTAAAAAGAAACTCGCTAAACGTTTCAACAATGCAAATCATTAGTTTATGTTGAATCAATATATTTGTATACTTGTGTATTAGAGGCAATAAGAGTTTTTCTCTTACTCACACCTCTTATTGAGTAAGACTTTCTACATCTTACCATCTTTTAAAAAAATAAATAAAAATAAAAATAAAATAAAGAAATAGCAAACCTCTTACCGTCTCTTATTGAGTCAGAGGTAAGAGGCATTAAGAGTTTGTTTTTTACAAAAACAAATACTTCGCTCTTTCTTCCTCTTCTGCTCAAAAAAAAAATGATTTGCACACTCAAAATTTTGATTAGTACCCTCTAATTTGTTCATAGCATAATTGTACAATGTTTATAGTGTGCTATATGGTGAGTGGCCGATCGAAATAAAGTGTCTAATCACATCCAAAAGAAAAACATGAAACTTTTAAGGATTCATATATACTTAATTACTTTCCGGTTGAGGGCCAATATATGCGATGAGCACTTGAACAATTTTCACCAAACTTTATAAATTTTCCCTAATTTAGCCCTTGTAGTGAAACACGTACCCCCACTACATTATATCGCCCTTCAGCATACTAGATCACTTGTTGCAGTCAAAGTGACATCAGGAAGTAAAATGTCAAACGAATTAGATGATGGAGTCTTGTTAAATGTACTAAGAAGGGGAGTCGCATTATGTGGATATATGATAACCAGTTTACATATGTCTATAACTCCCAACTACGCTATGTCGTATCAGCCAAGTGATACACCATTAATAATGGCGTCGCGTCTGGGACTTCTGTCTTTTGTTCGACGTTTACTCAAATACGGAAAAACAGCCTTTGGTGTGGAGTACCTTCAACACTTCATGTGGACCCCTAACCGGTTGAATAAAACAGCCTTTGATGTGGCAGTTGAAAATGGTCATGCAGAGGTAGCAAAGCTACTATTGGAGAATGTATCTCTCGAGAGTTTGGTCTCAAAGAGGAACCATGAAGGAAAGCTTCTGGTTTCCATGTTGAACCCTGAACATGACAAATTTATTCTGGATACTTTGGACAACGCAGCAAACGCACTCATGCATCCATTAACCATAACATCAATCACTATTCATGAAGAAAATCTACAACAAGGTACAAATCTATCTATAATCTATACTACTTATAAAGCGTTTAGCACTTTTTTTCTATTTTTTTAAGATTCATTAATATGTTTTTAAGCATTACAATTTCGATGCGTAATGATAATAATCATAGCTTTTATTAATTTATTTCTGTGACATTTTAATCTTAATTTATTATTTCTTTTTAAATTAGTTTAGTTTTATTGCAAAAATGCGCATGTAACGAATATGATTTTAAAATGCATGTAAAACTACAAAGTTCTAAAACTATTATTATATCGTAAGAATGTTTCGAGAACCAATCTAAATAAATTTGGATTATTTTAAGTAAAATTAACCACAAAAGTAAAAAACGGTTTTTTGTAAAAGTCGGGACAATTTTTTTAAGACAAATGATGCAAATGTGGAAAGTGGTAATTCAATGATTAATATATTAGTATATTAATTATTATACTTTTCATGGATAACTACAAATGATTAACTTAAACATGTAAAGTTTTTTTACATTATAAACATTCTTTTATTTATATCTTTTATACATGTGGACAAGTGTTACAAACAATATTAATGATTCAACATTTTCATAAATATATACTTCTTGAAGTTGTATACGTTATAAAGACTCTTTTATTTATATCTTTATCTATATTGGATAGGTAATAAACAATATTAATGAGATAAACATGTTCAAAATATATTTTATTTCTTTATTACAAAGTGTTGATTATTACATATATATATATATATATATATATATATATATATATATATATATATATATATATATATATATATATATATATATATATATATATATATATAGTGTTATATTATCATGACTAATATTGAGATCAGATCTTTCTGATCTTCTTAAAATAAATCTGGTAGTTGGATGAAACTTTGATCAAAATTTAAGATTAAAAATGCCAAGATTGCAATTGAACAAAAGATGAGGGTGATTTATTCAATTAAACAAAAGGCTGAAAGGGTAATAGTGGAATTTTGCTTAAATTTTTTTTTTCATAAACCGTATTTCACCATCTCTCTCATATCATTTTCAGTTTTATCTCCTTCTTCCACACACCAAACCCTAGCCGCCTTCTTATCACCACCACTTCTTGTCGCAAATTTGAGCAACCAACCACCAAATCTTGTCGCAACCTGATTTTATGAAACATCAAGAAGATGGATCTGTCATAAACATAGCCACCTCTCTCTATTGATGGAGTTCGCCACAGATTAAAGAGGTGTGTAGTATTGTGATTTATTTTATGTTGTTTTTCGTGATGGTTCTCAAAAGGTTGCGAACGTTTTAAATCGTCACAAGATTTGAGTGGCTTTGTTTTCAACTTGCTTGCAGATCTGGGTTTTAAAAACAAGCATCTACCACACCTGTTGTGGATAAAAAGGTATTCTGGTGATGCTTTATTTAATTTCAGCATGTGGGATATATGATTAGTGATTTTCATGTAGTCAACTGGTTTTTAAAATGAAAGGTATGTATCTTTTGTTTTTTAAGTATAAAATAAACAATAAATAATGCATTTTTTTTTAAATTAGTGTTGGTTGTTTCTCTTGTTTCAAACATTTTGTCTTGGAATCGATTTTTAAAAGGTTCGTGATATATGTTTCAATATTGGTCATGAGCTGCTTTATTTATTTGTGCTTAATATGTGTTTTATTTATTTATATATTTATGCTTAGCATTTATTTATGCTTAGTAAGCCGTCTTTTAAAGAACCATCAACAGAAAAAAAAAATCTTAATCAATCAGATAGAGATTGTGGATTGTCTTTCGACTTTGTGGCGCCTCCTCATGATGGATCTGGATCATTAATTAAAAGTGCAGGTTTGTTAACTTTTATTCAAGTATTTCAAAATGGGTTTGATATTGGTGTCGTTATTGCTCTTGTGTATAAAAGAGTATACGCATAGTTGTTATGTTTAAAAAATTAGTTGACATAACTATAATAATCATGTATGTTTTCCTCGATATGCAGCTAAAAAAGAACAAGTGCCTACAATAAATGTGCAGCGTGCACATATGTTTTTGGATAGTGTGCACATATGTTCAAATAAATTTGACGAGAAAGCGCACGTGGACACCACAAACACGTCGTTTTTTGGGCGATGCGCGTATGTTACGATGAATTTGATGAGAAAGTGAAGAGTCTTGTGCGTGTTTTATATAAGTTCACATTTATATTTATGAGATACTTTGTATATGTATTGTATTTTATTTGGTATTGAATTTTGTGTATACTATTTATGTTCTTGGTTTGTTGTTTAATTTTTAGAGGTTACGTGTATATGTTTTTGTTTTTGGTCATAAATATCGAAGATCAAAGAATGTACACTAAAAACATATATGCAATTACCATTTAAAGCAAAATAAGTTTGACGTCGAAACAATTAAACGCAAGAAATATATTTAAATATCTGATATTTAAAAAAAAATATATGCACTTGATTTTTCTGAAAACACGTATGCGAAGGAAAAATATAAAACTTTTGTTTTTTTTAATTTTGAAAATTTAGGGGCTTACAAAACGTTTTTTAATTAAAAATACAAAAGAAAATAAAATGTGTTTCTTATTTCTACTTTTGAATTAATTAAAAGATTTAATAATCTTAAATTATTACTAGTGCAAAAAAGTCTTGTAAAATCTTGTGTCAATATTAGTCTGCGTAGAGCACGCACTATATATATATATATATATATATATATATATATATATATATATATATATATATATATATATATATATATATATTTAAATAAAAAGATGTTTCTACTACTTGTATTCTGACCACTATCCATTAATTTGTGTAATGCTATAACATTATTATTCTATAATTAAAATCATCGCAAACTTTCGATTGTTTTATATGAATTAGTTTATATTATCCATCACTTTTTTAAAGTTCTCAATTCATTATATTTATTTATTAGTAAAGTTATTGTAAAAAGCATAAAGCTGAAAACATTTTTCTTGAAAATTTTATTCTTGATCACTCTTCAACGTCAGCCAGCAGTCACCTCTTTAATATTACAAGAGTTGAAATATCGACGTGAAAGCTTTTTACTATGCAAATTTATTGTCGCATAAAAGCAGTTCGATTATAAAGCATGATTCATTGAAAATTTTTATTTCGAGTGCCATTAGCGATCGTCGCGGATACCCTACTAGTATTTATAAAGCATTTACACCATTTTCTTTAATCCTTAATCTTGAAAATTTTAAAAATCATTTCAACTAAAAATACTTTTGATTAAATGTTAACAATATCCAATACTAAATTAATATTTTTAATATTGTTTAATTCTCAAACTTTTATCATTTTTCGTTATAACCATAGATCTTTTACGAATGATAATAGCATTTTGAACTCGTAAGTTGCATGAAAGTCCTTTTCTAAATCATGAGTTCAAAGTATAATTATTTCTTGCTATTATCATCGTCGTTTTGCGTGAGTATTTGTCTAGTTTTATAGATAAAAAATATGACTACATAAAATAGTAATCTTGTTGACTACATAGTACATACAATGACAATTTTTAATCTTTAGCTTCCTTAAGTAGGTTTTAAAACAAACTCAAACTTCGACTAAATCTATTTATATAAAGAGTTAATATCACAAAAAGATTTGGGAAGACTGATTATTTTATTACTTAAGCTTTCTTTTATTTATAATGGTTACTTACATGTGTAAGTCATTAAATGGGAAATTAGAGGTTTTAATGACACAGAAAAGTGTTATTAGATCTAATCTTTTAGTGATATTTTTTAAAAAATATGGAAAAAACCTTAGATTGAAAGATTTAATGACACTTTTTACAAACAATCTCAAAAAGCAAAAAATATATCCTCACTTTTTTCTCCTCCGACATTCTTACATACTCTTTTAAGTGTAAGAAAAACGTATTAAAATTTTAGTGACATCTTTTTATACTTCTAGTGACATTTTATTATTTTTAGAAACACTTTTTTTTAATTTTTAGTGACATTTTTATGTCGTAAATGATAATTATTATATAGTGAATGGTTATTATATTTTTGCATCATTTTATTAATACACCGGCTAAAATTTTGACTGCTAGTTGCTTTCGGAAATATACACAAAATATAACTTAAATACTTTAAATTGAGAAAATAAAGTTGAGTACTTAAAACTTAAATTAACATAAATTGTAATATCTTTATGTGCAAATTGCCTTATACATTAATTTCATATGTACTGATAATAATATTTATAGATAACAACAACATACATGTTGTATTTTTTTTATATAGAATTTAAAGAATATGAGGTATGAAATTTAAGGAATATACAGTTTGTTTAAGGGGTATTTATTAAATTTATAAAATATGAAAAGAAGGGGTATAAAGTTTGGTCGGTAATTGAGTTTGACTAAATTGAAGCCAACTTTTATTTTTATTGGCTAATAAAAATATTTTATTTTGCCTACATGGCAAAATCAAGTTGTCCTATTGGTTCAATTGAAAACTTGTCAAGATTTGATTATCCATTTTGTATGTTCACTCATCGTATAAGGAGATGACGATTATTATTATTAGAGAAATGATAGGGAGACCTAAACTTGGGTCTGATTTTAGGCCTAAAACCAAATGTCATCATCCTAATAGTTGTAAAATTAGTGGGTCGCTATCTGCAGCTATCAAGATGATGTCACTTGATTTTTTGCCTAAAATTAAGCCTAAGTTTAAATCCCTCTATCATTTATTTTATTATTATATATGTACTTGGGTTAAGTTATACTATTGAGCAGAACTAGCCATGTCAATTCTCATCCCAGAAATCCACGCATTGGTGGAACAATGTTAAGACTAGAGGGAGTTGTAGCTCCCGTAGAATTTGTCATACCCTTATATGAGTAAATTGCAAAAATGGTTCTTGTGATTTGGCCAAATTGCACGTTCGTTTTTGTGCTTCATTAAGTGTAAAAATCGTCCGGATTTTTCGATGTTACGTCTTGTTTCGGCCCCCATCACTAAGCTGCGTTAAGGAGTTCCGTTAATAGTTCTGCGTTAGCTCTTTTGGCTAACTACGTTCTTGCACTATGATCCTTTAACCTAACATTTGTTTATAATATAAAATTCTTGTCCATTTTCATACGTTTTTATCCGTTCATTAGTTTTTGTCCGTTGTCATCCGTTTTTTATTTGTTTTTATTCGTTTTTCTTATGTTTCTTACGTTTTTATCCGTTTTCATCCGTTTTTGTCCATTTTTAGTACATTTATCTGTCTTTCTTACGTTTTAGTCCGTTTTTGTTCATTTTCATCCATTTTTTTTTCGTTTTTCTTACGTTTTTGTTTGTTTTTATTTATTTTTGTCCGTTTTCATCCGTTTTTGTTACTTTTTGTCTTCCTTATTCGTTTTTGTCCGTTTTATCCTATTTTGTCCGGTTTTCTTACATTTTTGTTCTTTTTTTTTCGAAATTTTCAATATGTCAAAATACTTTTTTTTCAAAAAAACAAAATCGGATTTTTTTTTCCTAATTTTTTTTTCCAATTTTCTTTTTTCCGAGTTCTTATTCCAAATTCTTTTTTTCGAAATTCTTTTTTTTTCCAAATTTTAAAAAAAAAATTGGAAAAAAAGTTTTGAAAAAAAATTGAAAAAAAAAATCCGATTTTTTTTAAAGTATTTCGACAAATTGAAAAATTTTAAAAGAAAAACAAAATTTAAAAAAATAATAATAATAAATTTTTTGAATTTTTTTTTTCAATGTGTCGAAATATGACAAAAATGTAAGAAAAACGGACGAAAATGTAAGAAAACGGATGAAAACATACAAAAAGCAGATAAAACGGATAAAAACGTAAAAAAAACGGATGAAAACGAAAAAAAGTAAAAAATACGGACAAAACGTAAAAAAACAGATAAAACCAGAAAAAACGGATGAAAACGGACAAAAACGTATTAACACGGACGAAAACAGATGAAAACGGATAAAAACATATGAAAAGGGACGAAAATTTTAGATTATAAACGGCCGTAAGGTTAAAGGATTGGTAGCAGCGGTTAAGGGCGGTATTTGCAGCGGCCGTCGAAAAGGGTTAACGATGTAGCGTACTTGAAACTCATTAACGCGATTAGTGATGGGGACAAAAGTGCACGTAACGATGAAAAAATCCGGACGATTTTGTAATTAATGAACCACTGAGACGAAGCGTGCAATTTGACCAAACCACAAGGACGGTTTTGCAATTTACTCCCCTTATATTTAAGCACAATTTATAAATAAACCTCAAACTTTATTAAATAATCATAATTTGCTCCTCCTAAATTTCAAAAACACCGACATCCATGCACACCTTTTGAACACTCCTAAAAGCGACCATAAACTCTTTGGAACAAACTAAACGACGAAGAGAGCCAGAAAAATACCTGATCATGGCTTTCTTCTCGTTTAACAATACTGAGCAACGAGTTTTAAGATCCCTAGCACTTGCATGAATACGAGCGAGCTCAGATTCCATCCTAGCAACCTTTTACTTCTCTTCATCCGACAAACCCCTCATATGGCTAACTTCCTTTTCAACATGAAACCTGTTGGCATCAATTAAGGAGGAACTTTGGGCATCCATATGTCTCTTATCTAACTCAAGACTAGTTACTTTGTCTTGCAAGTGACAAATGTCATGAAGGTGTTGATTCATATCAAGAATAAGAGTGCCATTCTCATTCTGAAGAGCTGACTTATCACGCATCAACATTGATTTTCACGCTCCAAGACCAGTCTATCCATATCAAACCTTTGCCTCAACCCAAGCAACTCTTACTGCAAACCCTGCAACTCAACTTTAGAAGAATCTGCTCGAGCTGAGGCAGACGCGGCCACCTCGGCATGCTCCAAAAGGGAATGATAGTCATAAATAAGGTCAGCCATGGAGCGATCCATAGACGGACGAATAGCAGACAAAGGCCTAGCCCCAAACTCAACTTTACTGGTTGGAGGAATAACAACAGTCAGGTAGGTTAGCCGAGAAATAGGATCCTCTAATGGATAATCAAATCTAAGACCCTTTTCAAATTTCAAACACGTATCTTTAACAGACGTTCTTGTAACAGTGCTACCTGCACGCATAGAACATCACTCAAAAACTTGGCATTAACAAAAGTCAAAGAAGAAAAAAAGAGGAATACCTCCGACACACAACTTGTCCTTATGAAAGTAATTAGCACCCCTATTCAGTCGCCCGACCTTGTAAGGACGCTCGTCACTTCCTCGAGGACCATCATCATCATCTTCATCATCATCTGAAAGAGCAATGATGGGATGGACGAATTTTAAAGTAGTATAGTAAACTTCAACATCGGAAGAACTATAACCATCATCATTGTCAACAGAATGAGAGGTCTTACCAGCTTTAGAAGTACTGGTGTCAAAATTCCTCTTCCTCTTATTCAAAGGCATCAGGTCTTCATCATCCTCTTCATCTTCTCGCCCCAACTGAGGCAAGGGGGATCTCTGACCAAACCCCCTCACCCCTGAGAGAAAAAAATAACATTTGTACCACCCAAAAGATTAGTCTTGAAGGCCTGAACCTGACCACGGGACTTACCTGCAGGGTGAGCAACAACCTGAACACCAACCAGGTTAGAAGGATGAACGTTTGCATCCAAAAAACCATCATTAGGATGCATCATACACTCATCTGCTCCTGAAACTAGAAAACAAAAAAGCACGAAATCAATACAAGAGGAAACAAGCGCACACACCTACTCAGTCAATCAATTCATCAAAAGCTATTTCCAAACTAATGAAAAAATGAACTACGATTAATCTCTGAAGACATAAAAGGAACCATATATTCCTAAAACTATGTCAGAAAAATCTTCCCTGCAAAAGGAAAGCAGAATCCATAGAAATCGAGCAAACAATCGATAATAGAGGTCTCAAAATTCTAAACCAAACAACTAAAGCAAAACAATGTTGGACCTTTGAATAAAAACGGTGTAACCCCCTCCTCAAACAAAAGGAACAAAATTGGAACCACCACTTTACAAGAACCTCTCCATCAAGATTCTGAAAATCGTTACTAAACACAAGTCTCCACCATAACAAAACGACTAAAATCTAAAAAAATATATAAAAGGGTTAAACTACAAAGAAAAAGATTATCAACCTACACGTTGAGCAAACACATCCACATAAGCAAAGGTATCATTAACATCAAAGAAGGAGCTATCAGAGTTTATTCTTGAAGGATAAAAGAAAAATGAGCCGAAGAAAGATCCAACAGAGGAAATGAAAAGGCAAAAAGATTATAGAGTGTGGTTATTGTAAAAAGTTATTAGTGGTAAAACGTATAAGAAGGATTTATAACCATTAGATGTATCAATGCAAAATAGATTAATAGATGAGATTTAATTGGGTTATTAATGACAATTTAACAATTTTAATGGGTTATTATGTATCATTGTGAATTGAAAAGGATACCATGGTCTTTTAGCCTTTGCCATCAAAACATTAACACGTGAAATTCAGATTTCAAAATTTTACCTACATTCAAATTTAATGCCAACATTCATGTTTAATTCAACTAGTTATAATACCCGTGCACGCACAGGGTTTTGACAAAAAAAAATTATTCTGTATTAATACTCAATATTGTGTTTTTAAAGATAATTACATATAATATATATAGTTATAAGTTTCGTGCACGCACGGAATTTACACATAAATCAAATTTATTTTAACATTTTAGTTTAGTATATACAAATATAAGAATTCGCCCATGAAATTGTGATATAAGTACAACTAATACTTATGCATGAGTTTTTCATTATGCATTTATATCCATTAGAATTTGGTAAAATATTTGTAAAAATTTCTGTTAGGTAACTCAAGATTTAATTTTATTTAGCGATAAAGATATTGATATTGTTATTTAAATTTCACTACTGATATTAA